>BMAO01005090.1:0-82318 GCA_019973975.1 Trichonephila clavata | reverse complement strand
CCGAAAGAAACTTACCTACCAATTTCAAGCAGGTAGGTGAAGTAGTTTAAAAACGGATATATTTATCTATTACGCCCCTTAATCCCGCAACGCCACTTAAAGTCTGTTTTCACAAAACCCGTTTTGTAACTGATCATTATTCTACGAAAGGAATCTATTTATCAAATTTAAAGACAGTGCGTCAAATAGTTTAAAAAAGAAAATAATTATCTATAACGCCCTAAGCCCTGCAACGCTACTTAGGGGACGATTTTCACCAAACTCATTTTGTAGCGGATCTCTACTGTATGAAAGGAATCTGCTAATCCAATTTCAAAATTGTACATTGAGTAGTTTAAACATGAAACAATTATTTATAACGCCCCTTAACCCCGTAACGCCCTTGCGTTTCGTATTTCGGAAAATCCTTTCTTAGCTGATGTCTACTCTATGAAAGGAACATGTCTACCAAATTTCAAGTATGTAGGTTGAATAGTTCCAGACATATCGTGATTAGTCAGTCAGTCAGTGAGTCGCTTTTCTCCTTTATATATATAGACTAGCTGTTACCGCCCGCTTCGCTGGGTATTTCATGATGTTTTATAAATTTTTACTGCTTATATATATGTTATAAATTATTGATATCTAAGTCCTAGCATTAAGAATTCAATTGTATTGAAAAATATACTTATACCTGTAACTGTCACTCTTGATAAATAAAAAGGGCAGAACTCATCTAATTTGTATTTTCTAAAAATCTCTAAAATTGAAGCATAGAATGATGTTTGCTCTTTCGTAACCAAAAAACCAAGTGGATTCCCGCAAAACCAATTTTCGGTGGATCTCTACTCCGTAAATTGAACATGCAAGCCAAATTTCAAGTCTAAATCTAACAGAAAAAAGCAAAAGTTTACTATAAATATCCCCGTAATCCGTTGAGAGCCGTTTTCCAAAATTACTGCTCTTAGCGGATTTCAATTCAACAAAAGAAAAATGCAAACCAAATTTCATTATTATGGTCCTTGTAGCTCGAAAAAAGTAATTTTTTTGTCAATATGTCCCAGTAACCCCTGCAACCCCCCAGAACTTGATTTCCTTAAAATTTATTCTTAGTGGTTCCCTATTCAACAAAAGAAACATGCTTAAAAATTTCAAGTATATGGGTCTAACAATTAAAAACAGGAATTTTTTTCTGTGACTCCTCTTGACCCCTCGCAAACATCTTTAGGTGTCAATTTTCATTTTACTCTTTGTTAGAGGAACTCTATTTCATGAAAGGAACATGCCTACGAATTTTCAAGCAGGATGATCAAGTAGTTTAAAAATGGAAATATTTATCGATTACGCCTCTTAATCTCCCGAAATTAAACTTGGTAGTTGATATTCGCGAAACCCATTTTGTGCGTTCTCTACTTTACGAAAGGAATCTGCTTATCAAATTTCAAGACTGTACGTCTAACACTTTAAAAATGGGGATAATTGTCTATAACGCCACTTGAGCCCTCGCAACACCACTTCTGGGTCTGTTTTCACAAAACCCATTTTGTAGGGGAATTGCACTCTATGAAAGGAATCTGCTTAGCAAAATTTGAAGACTGTGTGTCCAATTAATTAAAAATGCAAAAAAAATTATCAATAACGCCCCTTGAACCCCCACAACACCACCTAGGGGTTGATTTTCACAAAACACATTTTGCAGTGTATTTCTATCCTATGAGAGGAATCTGCTAACCAAATTTCAAGACTGTGAGTCTAATAGTTTAAAAAAGAAATAATTATTTATATCTGCCCTTAACCCCCGCAACACCCTTGGGGTCAATTTTCTCCAAACCCGTTTTGTAGCGGATATTTAATCCATGAAAGAAACATTCCTACCAATTTTCAAGCAGGTAGGTCAATAGTTTAAAACGAAAATATTTATCTCTTACGCCACTTATTCCCCTGCAACGCCACTTAGAGGTCTGTTTTCACAAAACCTTCTTATAGCTGATCTCTACTCTATGAAAGAAATCACTTTATTAAATATAAAGACTGTGCGTCTAATAGTTTAAGAATGGAAATAATTATCTATAACGCCCCTTAATGTCTCAACGCCACTTGGGGGCAATTTTCACGAAACCCATTTTTAGCGTATCTCTACCCTATGAGAGGAATCTGCTTACTAAGTTTCAAGGCTGTACGTCTAATAACTTAAAAATAGGAATTTATAACGCCCCTTAAACCCCTCCGCCCCGCAACACCCCTTGGGGGTCAATTTTCCAAAAACCCATTTTGTAGCGGATATTTACCCAGAAAGAAATTTACCTACCAATTTTCAAGCAGGTAGGTGAAGTAGTTTAAAAACGGATATATTTATCTATTACGCCCCTTAATCCCCGCAACGCCACTTAGAAGTCTGTTTTCACAAAACCCGTTTTGTAACTGATCATTATTCTACGAAAGGAATCTATATATCAAATTTAAAGACAGTGCGTCAAATAGTTTAAAAATGGAAATAATTATCTATAACGCCCCTAAGCCCCTGCAACGCACTTAGGGGACGATTTTCACCAAACTCATTTTGTAGCGGATCTCTACTGTATGAAAGGAATCTGCTAATCCAATTTCAAAATTGTACATTGAGTAGTTTAAACATGGAAACAATTATTATAACGCCCTTAACCCCGTAACGCCCTTGCGTTTCGTATTTCGGAAAATCCTTTCTTAGCTGATGTCTACTCTATGAAAGGAACATGTCTACCAAATTTCAAGTATGTAGGTTGAATAGTTCCAGAGATATCGTGATTAGTCAGTCAGTCAGTAGTGAGTCGCTTTTCTCCTTTATATATATAGATATATCTCTGGGTTTTTTTTTTGGTTTTTTTTATAGTTACAGCTTTCACATTTTCTGATATTATAGAAAAGTATATAAGTAATAATTTAGGCTAAAAAACAATTTGATTTATTTTTTTACCGATTTTTGTCAAATGAAACTTTGTTTCCTTAAAATAATTTTAAAAAAAGTAAATTACGCAGAACTTCATTTTAATAAGCTTCATTTCAAAAAAAAATTTAATGTGGAAAAAAGTTTAATGTTTTATTAAATAAGTGAAATGTTTTTCGTTGTGTATTTTTGCGTAAAAGATATCCGCACCCTTTCCACGTTTCACCGTTACAAAATCGAAGAAGCAGGCCTTCAAAACTTATACCTAAAAAAAATTTATCAATACTTTATATGAAAAAAAGGAAAATTCCGATTAGAACTATTTCTTAATTGCCCATGAAAATTTTCATGTTCTAAAAAAAAAAAAAAAAAAAAAAAAAAAAAATGAAATAAACCCTGCTACTGGAACTACGCCAACGCATTTAATGAAGAAATAGGAGACAAACGTGCAAATTCATTACCATAAACTTTTCTGGTTTTTTTGTTTTTGTTTTTCTAAATAAAAAAATACTGAGGCAAGTAAAATCTAAAAGTAAAGTTCAGAAAAATTCGTATGCGAAGAAATGACAAATGGAAAAAAAAATTGTTTTTATAAATAACAGATAAAAATATTTGCGTTTGAATGATTGAAAAAGATACTTTCACCGCAAATCACACTTATCCTTCACACCCAACAACATTGACAATGTAATACACATAAAACTATTTCTTATTTCACGAAGGTGTCATATATATATACAAATCGGATGCATAAGAACGAAAAGATTTTAATCAGCATCGACATCACCCAAAAACCTGTGAATGATATATTTGCAGAGTGTTTACTGATACTCAGTAACATACCTTTTCCCATGCTTTTCTGAAGTATTACTGGTTCTTTTCGCGTTTTCATGCTTCGTGATTAGAAAATCCTCTATGGAATTCTTTCGACGACAGAGAAATCTGAAATGGCGTCCGTTACGTAGTTACTACTCTACATCGATTTCGATGCAAACCATTAAGCTCCATCATTATCTTTTCTGCCAAAAGAGAAATGACTTTTTATGATGGTACTCCAGAAATACTCTGGAATAGTGCATGAGAACTATTTTCCGAGAGACTTAATTTTTTCCTCTTTTTTTTCTCTCTCTCTTTTCTTACCCTTGACTTCCCTTTGGTTTTTAAGGAACTATTCACCCGGTTCATTTAACTTTGCTTTCATTCGGGTATCTTCTTTTATTTTCTTTTTTCCCTAACCTTCATTTTCTTGATTTTTTTTTCCTTTTTTTATTTTTCCCCTCTCAAAGCCGTGTCCGAAAAAACACGAGCTTCAAAAGAGAAAAGTTTGAAGAAAGGTATATATCCAATCTTTACCGCATGTTTGAACTTTTTTCCATCTCGCTATCTAAAATGATGGTTGAGAAACTTCTCGGAGGGAGTAGTAAGGAATCGGAAGGGTATCGCCCCTCTCCTCTCAACCTCTCGCAACCCAAACAAACCTAGATATATTTTTCTTTTGATTCTTCCAGAGCTCAGATAGAAGTAAGGAGAACACACCTAAAAAGTGAAGACTGAATATTCCAATGAATCCTATAGGGATAATATGAAATATTCATTAAACCAAAACTTGAAAACCAAAAATGTAATATATTAATTCCGTACTACTTTAATGCAGACTTGCAATAAAATTTAAGCTATTAAAAATCCAGTTTTTGTGGTTAAGTTTAATTTTAAAACAAACTACAAAGGGGGGGGCAAATGTTTCCCCCCACCCCCTACTAAAGTCTCCACTGGCAACTGGTGCACACAGCACATGTACTTGGAAAAAAATAAATAAGGAATATATAAATGTTTCTCCAAATGGTATTAAAAATAATTTGAATCCCAAAATTTTTATTTTAAGAGAATCCATTAAATAATTTGATTACTCAAATATTCTTCGTTTCTGTTAACCTTATCACAAATACAAAAATGATGGCATTGAACAAAATGAAATATAAATTTATGTTCTATAAAAGTGATCAGATTCGTTGGGAAGAGCATGTACGAGTATTTCTGCTAAAACTATTTATGGATTGTTTGATAGTTTTATTAACGTCGCATACTGGACTACGCGAAGTATTTTCCGAACACGGTCAAATAACGAGGATGTTTTGTGAGCAGGCACTACACTAAGGACAACTGTGTGTGGCACTCTACAATACAAAGCTCCACATCACACTAATGTGAGGACTTTGAGCCTAGACAGATTTAAAGTTTACCAGTCTTTCAACATAGCGAGTCTTGAAAGGCACCAAAACTCGCATTCTTTGGTCACATTCTCTCTGGCTACCTCGGCCATAACCCTTTCCGAAAATATAGATTAAAAGCTGTTCTCTGGAGGCAACAGTTTTTCTTTAGCTTTGAATATGTGGATATCATTTATTTTTATGAACAGATTACTGTTATACAATCCACGCCTTGTAGGTGTTGCCTTCTTGTACATTTATTTGTATTACTTTTTTTTTTTGTAGAATTTAAAATACGAATTTGCGCATAATCACAAATATTAGAATCATCCCTTAATCAATTTGTATTTCATTGATCTGCTTTTGAGAATCAGTGACATTATAACAATTCTTCAATAATGAACTTATATTTTATAATTTAAAAATTTGATTACCCTAGTTACTTTTGGTTTTCAAGGGTCAAGCCATTATTTTAAGTTGTTTGAAAATAGGTTTATAGTTCATATTTCCAGTTTTTAAATTATTTCCATATAAGGCATCTAATGACAGATCAAGTTAATAATACATAAGAAAATTAATATTAGGGATTTGAGTCAAATTACTATAGAACTTTGACTGATCAGGAGCTCTTATTCAAGGCATACCAATACGTATATATAAAATACATGGATTATATAAAAATATTCTACCGTTCTTTGATTTTTTTTTAAAAAACTAGTTTCTCATACGGTTTTTATTACATTAGTTAAATAAAAAATTTGTTCCCTTCAAAATATATTTTATAACAAAAAAATACCAATTTTTCTTGATGAGTTTATCATTTCTGTTAAGCATATATAAATATATATTAATAATTTTCGTACGAATTATTTTCCCTTTTTGTGGGAAAAGGGAAATTAGTACAAAAAATAAATAAATAAAACATAATGTTACTTGTATTATGTTCAAGGATTGTCAGTACGTCTGCTTCATTTTTTATTAGTCACATTCAGGTTTTAGACAAATGCGTTCAAATATTAAATAACAAACAAGTTTCCTCTACTTGAATTAACTTTAAAAAATAAAAAAATTAAGATGTATTATGTATTTTAGTTGGATAAAACAGTCTTTAGGAACATGAAACCTCATTTTAAACAACATATTTTAAATTGTTCTCTAAATGTCCATCAATAATAAAAAATAAACGAAATAAAAACAACTCAGAAATCCAATCTAAAACTGAAAAAAAAACACCGTACAATTAGCTTAACAGACGAAATGCGTCTTCGATATTTGTCAGAAGAGAAGGAAAACAGATAAATTCTAAAATAAATTGAAGAAACGGAAAAAGAATATTAGAAGAATTGCATCATCTTTGTAGGTTATTGGATCAAATATATTTTCAGTTCATTCATGATAACAATCGAAAACTCAAACAATGGAATACAAGTCCCAAAGCAATCAATAGAGTGGGCTTGGGGTCGCTTCTCGACGGAGAAGGCATTCATTCCAGTAATGATGCAATTATTGTTCAAAACTAAAAAATAAAGCATCCACTCTTTGTGAATGTTTATTTATAAAGAAAGTGTGGGATTTGAATCGATGGAGATACAAATTAAAGTTTCAAAAAATTATGATTTCAAAGAATGACCTACATTCTAGTTAATTCCAATATCTGAAACACAAAATGCAGTGTTCAAACTATGATTCTATTTAAGTTTAAAAATAACACTTTTTTCAGATATACGATTCAGATACAATGTTTCAAAAGTGCAATAAAAGAACATTTATAAGAGTAATTTATCTTGACAGATTGAAGGCAATACGCAGTTAAAATTATACAGCCAGAATTCCAGAGTAATTTCTATATATATTTAATAAGAAACTGATAATATAATTAATAATAATAATTGACAGCCAAAATTAATAATTTTGAAACAGTTATGTTACCGGGAAAGTGTATAATTAAGTTATTTCAAATAAATAACTACGTATTTCATGAAGTAACAAATCGGTTAAAGTATATAATAGATGAAAAATTTCATACTTAACCAGTTATTTCCTGAAATAACTAAGTATTCTATGAAAAAATACGGATAGATCGTTAAAGTGAAAAATAAACAGTTTCAAAGGTATTTTATAAACTAATTTATCATAAATAGCTAAAATCTCTCGAAAAATACATTTTACTCTTTTGCGGATTAATAATTGATAAATAATAAGGGTAAACAGATGATATAATTTATTATTGCTCATATTGCAAACACTAGTTAAACAAAAAGGGAAAAAAAGAATGTGTTGCAAAAATATTATATTTAAATATTATCAACAAAAATACATGTTGGGAAGAAAACTGCTGCTTCGTAAAAGCATTGTGTATACGTTTTGAAACAAAAATGTAACACAGTACATTGATTTAAATTTTATGAGACATCTTTATTTTATTTTTCCTTTTTTATTGGAACAAGGGTTGATGTGGGATTGGACTACAAAAATTTTTTGAAACAAGCCCACTTTTTATCATTACACATTTTTTTTACGCGAGCACTTTTTAAATCCTTTTCCAGTACCGCAACTTTGAGCTGTTGCAACACATCAAAGCGTTGTGCCCATATTTGGAACTTTTTCAAGGAATTAATTCTCACCAACATATAATGATGATGATTTTGGGGTTTATTGGCGCAAGAGTCGATTTCGGCTATACTGCGCCAAACATTTGTTTTAATATCTGTGGTCTAGACGGGAAGAGAAAGAAAGAATGAATTGAATGACAAGAAAGAGGGTCGAAAATAGAAAAGGATCACTAGGGTACCCCGGGTTCGTGAAGCCCGTGTTTACCAAAGACAGTAAACCCCGTGGGAAAAGGAAAAGATCACTAGGGCATCTCGGGATTGTGACACCCGTACTCACCTAAAGAAGGTGAGCCCCCTGAGGGGTGACATATAATGAACTGATATCTAGAGTGCAATTGTTTTATTCGGCCGCATCTCTAGTTCCAAATAGGAAATATCATTCCTAAAGCAGAGCTAGGCCGGTTCAAAGAACTTTGGAGGGCCGTATTTCATACTTTAACAATCAAGTAATCGTTATTCTACAGAATGTGACTTGACTAGTTATTCTATGAAAAATTGATTTTGCACTTTAACGGTAACGTATATATAAAAAATTGATATGTGGTTGCCAACGGTCGAAAAATAAAAGACGATTTACATCTACAATTTTCAAGTGTTAGACAAGGATGTACTTGAGCAAAGTATTGTATAATATTCTGTATGTGTTTTAAAATTTTAAGAAAAAAATACTTCTTCGCAGAAATTAGAATTGCTACACAATATGTACAGAATTGCTACACAGTGAATTAAGTACGAAAAAAAAGAGGAATAGAAGATAGTAGATATTTTCCAAGGGTTTAGACGGTAAGAGTGTGTGTGTGAACTTCTGCTAAGATTAATATTCTTCTTTCATAGTCCCCTTCAGTTAAGAATATAAATATGCATAAAGACTCACAAAGCATAGTGTGGGAATTTTAAAAAAGGATCACCTTAAGTGCTTTACCGTTTCTTTCAAACGTGGTTCAAATTTGAGAAAATGTCACCAAAATACATCATAGCTCTAAAGCAACTTAGAATCAACCTAAAACAACCCAATCAAAAATACAACAATACCACACAAATCGTTATTGCTCAAACATAGGGATTGCAATACCGGTATTTTGAGCCATTTGTACAGTTTCGAAATACCGGTATTCACAAGTTTAAATAACGGGTTTTCGGTATTTACAAGAAATTTTTAAATTGCTTCTTATATGTTTAGGGATCACCAACACACATAGCAAAATATTCCACGTCTTTATGTTTATGTTGTAGTGCATTGCACCATGATTAAAATATATAATAAATGATATAATTTTATGTTAATTATATTAAAGTAATTCACCTTCACCTTCTTTAATAATTATTTACTTTAATAATTATTAAAGAAGGTGAAGATATTTTCAAAGTCTTCATTCCGCTCATTCTGTAGTTCGTATTTTTATTTTTCCTAGCTAGTTCAACAGTTCTAAGGCAACTCATTAAATCCATCTGATTTGCTCCATTGCCAGATATAACGGGATAAGAGACTATTTATCTGAACTTAAAAATATAAGCATATATAAATCATTTGTCCGACAAAAAAAAAAATACTACTCCTAACTAAGTTCTCGTTAAAAGAGAATAACATATCCAAGCTCATCTATATACCTTCCTTCATCCATCAACACCTGCTGCTAAAATGGCTCCCTAATGGGCGAAATTAATTAAACTGTGAATACAAAGTTGCAGCGTACAATCAAGAGAGGTTATAAAATATCTGAATCACATCCTGAACTGCACAGGATTCGTAGTCTGATATTCGTATCTGAGAAACCAAGGTTGTACTTGTGAAGAAAATATGTAATATTTCGATATTTTCTAAACGTGTGAGTTTGTTATTCACATTGTATCGTACTTTAGGGTTCAAAATGTTTTTCAGATTCATTATTTATATATATACTCAAATAATAACTCCTAATAATCAACAAGAATAACTTTAAAGAACATAAAAAAAATCAGTTGTTAATACTTTGGTTTGGTTTCATTATAAAAAATGATGAAAAGAATATGATGGCACAATGTAAAAAATGTTCCAGTTAAGAAGAAAAGAGACTAACTAAATCAAATTTAATCAAGTTTATTGTAAAATTTCTTAAAATTTTTTACCCACAAACCAATTTACATTCAGAAGAATTTGGTTCAATTATCGAAGATGAAGATACTAATACCAACAGTGAAAAGGAACTGTCTTGATGCATTATGTTTTTAAGAACACATTTCAAACATTTAGTTTTTAAAACATTAAGAAAATTTCAATAATTTGTAAAAGTACCACAGACTGAATAGTGATATTTGCACTTTTTTGAGATTTAAATAAATAAGATGTTCCTTTATTTATTTTTGTGATTCTATATATACTGTTATAATTTAAAAGTTAAAAATTATTTCTTGTGATATTTACACTCTCTAAGAAAACTGGCAAGTAAAACTAAGAAAAAAGCACCTGTGTTTTCTTTCTTTTCCAAAAATTTCTAATACTGGTATTGAAACCGGTATCCCGGTATTAAGTTCTAAGAAATACCGAATACCTTTATTGAACTTTTGGTCCGGTATTGCAATCCCTACTCAAACAACATTAGTTATGGATATGTTTAATATATAATAAAATTGGAAAATACGGTTGACAAAAAAAATCCGTTTCTTTCAAAGAAATTTCTCTAATTGGATCTATATATATATATCATTATTTTCTCTGTCAGGGGTGAGCAAACAGCGGTCTGCGTACCACATGCGGCCCTCAGAGTGGTCCGCAAAGACAGAGAATCAACTTAGAGAAAATGTTCTCTACATTACGGTCGACATATATTTGTAAGCAAAATTTTTTCTCGCATGAAGACCAACAAGAGTTAAAGTGAGCAAGTTGGCTGACATTAATTTGCAGGCTCTGATGAGAATTTCAACGAGAAATATCACTCCTGATTTAAAAAAAAAATATATAGAAAAGAGTGATGGGGTATATTTGTCTCATTAAAGAGATTCTAAAATTAAATGTGTTTTTGCACCAAGAGATGACATGAAATTATCAGAGTACATAAATTGAATAAAACAGCTTATTTAACTTACTTTTATCGGATTGTATGGTATAATTTATACCTTTTCCGAGATGCAAAGTTAACTAGTAAATTCAATCATTTTAAACAAAGGTACGGCTCTCTGGTGTCATGTGAACCTCGAGCTCAAGCAATTTCCCACCCGTGTACTTGTCAATCTAATTATAGATGAACTTTTAATTTTTGAAATAAAGGTGTTATTATTAAAAATGTGATTGTTAATAATAACTAGTGATTATTAATGATGATCTGTGGTTTATAACTTTAAACGAAAAATATATGAAAAGAGATTTTGACATCCGCTGCCTTTAAAAGGAATAACTAATTTATTTCAGAAATTTCAAATAACATCAAAACTTTAGCAAATATGTATAAAAATATAAGATTTTCTGTTAAATCACTCAGAAGTCTTATAAGAAATACCAATATGAATAATAAAAATTATGGAATAGATATAGAAAATCACTGAAAGAAAAATGCATCCTATTTTTAAATATTTTACATCATTCTAATTATTCAATTACAATTTTACTTATTTATTTATTTTGGAAATAATGGTGGAATTTTCACATGTTCAGTGTAACGAGATATATTTTATCCCTATACTAAATGGAGTTATAATAAGGAGTAAAAGCAGCACGAAAAGTACAGAGCGAAAGAAAATGCAAGCTTGTAAAAATCCAGCAACATTATTTAATTACAAACTACCTACATTTCCAATACACACTTTCTATAATAAAAAAAAAAACTCGATGAAATAAAAATAAAGCTGAGCAAATTTTAACTTACATTTAAAATTATTGGTGCAAATAAATTAACTGAAAAATTATTAGCTTTAAAGATTCGCAGACTTATAAAACCTGTGAAGTTAATTAATATTTTACTAATGTAACTTCCAAGAAATAAATTAAAATAATCTGCTAAGAAGAACAAATCTAGCAAGTTTGAAAATAAGAAAGATTTACATACTTTTTTAATAGCCCAGTTAAAAATTTAATCTGATTAAAACAATTTGTTCTTGAAAATTAGACAAAATTCGCAGAATAAAGGAGAAAAAAAGGATCACTAACGTAAGTTATTTTCTCACAAAAAAGAATATTTCACTTAAAAATTGATAATTTTTTGAAATGTGAGCGAACGATGAAATTTTTTTTTTCATTAAATCAGTTAAGTTTTATAATTGGATTAATTTAATACATTTTTTTAAAGTTTTAAACGTCAATATATGCAGCACCAATAATACTTTTCTAAATGGAACAAGAATATTTATGTTAAAGAAAAGGCAACTTAAT
This sequence comes from Trichonephila clavata, assembly GCA_019973975.1. Lineage (NCBI taxonomy): Eukaryota > Metazoa > Arthropoda > Arachnida > Araneae > Nephilidae > Trichonephila > Trichonephila clavata. The sequence continues at coordinate 70,255 of BMAO01005090.1, read as the reverse complement.
CGGCTTTTCAGCTTTTCGTGGGAAAGAAAAATATTAATAATACACATTAAAGCTTCTTAACTACAGGATTTAATGTAAAAAGGCATACCATAAAACTAATTCTAAATCAATATTTATCGAAAAGATTTTAAATATGTAAACGAACCATTTGTTATTTACTAAAAACATAAAAGTACAAAAACGTATACTATAAATTTGGATCTAAAAACATTGAAAAATAAACATTTTAAAATTCACGGTACTTAATTTTTATTACAAATATTTACCAAATTTCTATTAAGTTATAAAATTTATTTTTAGTTTAGTGTATATATATAGTTTTAGTTTTTCGTGTAAAATATATAATTTTAAGAAAATAAAAGATTTAAATACCATTAAGAATGAAAACTATGCCACTTAAAAAGAAAATTACATGAGCTAATTTTGTGATATGAATTAAACAAGATTATAATCTCATTTAAAAACCGCTTTTTCAAAAACAAATGTCTTTTTTGTAGTTAATTACATGTTATTCTTCCTAATTCAAAAAAAGCACTTCAATTTTATGAATTAAAAAAGTCTGAATAGCCGCCTGAGTGGCGTAGTTGGTTTGTCGCTGTCCTTCTGCACCTAAGGTTGCGGTTCAACCCCTACCCAAGTCGGTGGATTTCATGTTACAGAAAATTGACAGCGTCCATGTCGTATGATTATGCGGCATGTAAAAAACCCCTTGAGTGTCCATTTGGCTTGGATGCTCTCGGCAAGATGAAATTTTTAATTACAAATTTCGCATCGGCAGAGCTCAGGAGAGTCTTGGAAACTGGGCGTCAAAACTGAACGTCCCTTTGGAGAGTCAAAACTGGGCGTCAAAATTACCAGCGGCAATTGATATCGCCTATATGGTGCCGCACTAAAGTGATACCACCTCCTGGGGAATGTACTAGGTATTCAAAGGTAGAAATGCCAGTCCGCAGCCCCATTAGAGAAAGAAAGACTGTCTAAATAGTATTTTCTAAAAAAACTTTAACAAAATTTTCCACAGCAGGAAAAGGAATAATTTACATGGTATTCCAACAAATCTTTTTTTAACATTAAAACATGAAGATCATCTATTCCTTTTTGCATATAATATAGGAAAGCTAAATTAATTGTCAGTTCCAAACGTGGGCATTTTGCTTAATCTGCCACCACAAAAGACATAAGAAAAAATTTATTTCTGAAATTTCAAAGTTGTATAAATTTTTTTCATAGATAGTAAATTTTTTTTCTTTTTTAAGCACAGACGAATAATTTCATACTCTCTATCAAATCTACTCAGTTTCCCTTTTACCATAAAAATTCCCAAGTTGAAACACAACCAAATGTTTAGAAACTAATGATGTCTACTACAGCCTTGAACTTTGAACTTAAATCATTCAACATACTGATACATTAAAATAAATGACTCAAGCAAAATTCACTAAATAAAATTAAACCAAATAAATTAAAGTTCTTAAAAAACTTTAAAAAAAACACGCTTTTATACTGAATCACACTAAAAAGTAAAAAAATAATTCTTAATTTAAGAAGAAACAAGAAAATTAATGTCAATGTGGTAAAAGCTTGGAGTGCTCGATATCAATAGGGTAGAAGGGAATTAGGCTCGTTTCACACCTACGTTACTAGGTGGAAAAAATTAGAAGTAGCCCGTTCCCTGGAAAAGTCTGCCCACCCTTAGATTAGACGCTCTATCCACTGAGCAGCGAATAAAACGGCAATTGTGAATCTAATAACTTGATTTTTATTTCTTGAGAATTTTAAGGATTTCAAAACTTCTACAAAATTAACCAGTAAGTTCTCCCAATTTATACACATAGTTAATTTAGAAAGAAATGCAAAACATTGTTCCTTTTTACCCCTTAATAGAAAATACTATCGACCAGTTCTTACTTGATGCGCTCGAATATATAGTTATTTAAAGAAAAAATCAGATCCATGCGTAGAAATTGAAAGTTTAATCAGAATTCAAATAAGTTTGATTTGGAAAATTCAAAAATTTCTGCCTGTTCTACATCAATCAGACTACAAAGAGAGTTTAACATAGCAAAAAAGACTGCTGGTCAGCGAACGAAGGCGACATTTAAAGAGGGATTCCGCTCCAGATTCACTACAGTATATTTAATCACGCCATGCGTCACTACGCAATAGTTCTTTGAAATTGCGAGGCACGAACCCGCTACCACGAGCAACGAGTCCATGGTTATACCAACCAAGTTGACATTACCCGGTTAGATCAAGCTTTCATATTTTCAATGTTAGTTTGCTTTGTGACTATTGGAGAAAAAAAAAAACTATGAATATAGATTTGCAACAAACTAATCATATGATTAAACAAAAAAAAAAATAAATAATAATAACTATGTACTTTTTATACCAATACAGATTTCTTTTTAAGGAATGAGAAAAAATTTGGGAGGGGGTTTTCCGCATGTTAGGTGTTTAGACTCCCCTAGAAATCCATTCTTAGCTACGCAAGTGCACAGTTAACCTTTTACACGATTCTACAAAAATGCAAGCTTTCAAACTATTGCTCCTTGCAAATGCAACTCAATCACAATAAAAACACAAGGTGTCCGGCAAGCAAGTGCGCGCTTCGAAAAATATTTTTGTAATGAACAATCCGTACATAAAACTCAACACTTGCGGATCGAAGTGCGCTTCATAAACATGGTTCTGACAACAGAAGAATATATTCAGAGAAGCACGTTATTGTGTGGTCTGAACAATGACGCAAGCTAAAATTTTACTGAGAAACAACTGTTTCCAAGGCCGCATTTTTAATGGTGGCGTAATTCTCCGAGGTATAAGATGTGGGTGTAGTAATTGTTCTGGATCTCTATTTGATTAGGTTCCTTAGAATAGAATAGAGAAACAATCTACGAGCGTAATCAGATTTTTTAAAGCATTTTTATTCTCTCTTCCTGGATGATTAAAATGCACTGGGTCTATTCTGTGCCATTTGAGGCACTTCCGGTATAAAAACATAAGAAAAATTAAAATTTTCAATTCAAGTTTCACATATGGCATTTAATACAGGCGTTTCATTCATTTTATTGGAACAGAGCTTAGCAGTATTTTAATTTGAAAATGATTAATTAATAGATTTTTACTAAATAGAACAACTTTTTCCTTTTATTGGGAAATATGCATCGGCTTTAATGTTTACGATACATTTCATACATTCAGTGGCGTAACGGAAAATATTAGCCCCCCCTCCCCTGCAAAGTCAGGTTTGGGGCTCCAAACAGGATCTTACAATGAGTAAGTACTTGGCATCAGTCAGGCTTTGGGCCCAGTAGAATCCTGCCCCCCCCCTCACACACACAATGCAGGGGTTGCGGAGGTGTACGTTAAGCCGCTGCATACATTTCTTAATACATACTTCAAATGCATTTACGATGAAAATTGCAAAAAAAGTAATTGACTACGTTCGGAACCAAAATTTTAAAAAAAAGACGTACAAATTAATTTCTTTGTTTTTTAATTTTAATTGCATTAAAAAACAAATGAAATTGTTTTAACATATTATTAAAATAATGTTATTTAAATGCAATTGTTTCGCAAAAAAATGACATGCATTCAAAACAATCAGATTCCGTGATAAATGCTTCTACAATAGTAACATTTTAACTACATACTACTAAGACTTCTGTACAGATCTTGAACTATGTGTGTGATTTACGAAATGCACAATTTAGAAGAGGATTTATTTATATTTTAAAATTCCAGAATAAAGAAATTTTTGAGAAAAACACCTGTTATTATTTCAATAGAACGTAACTGTGAAAATAATGTGAATTTTTCAAAAATCTTAAATCAGGAAATGTAAAAAAGACCTAGCTAGAAACAGGCAAAAAATTATTATAGAAGCATTTTGGAAAAGGAATGTTTTGAAATTGTCATTCTTTCTTAATTTATGGCCAAAAAATTCTGTTTAAATATTTTTTTTTATTGTGATAACATTCTTATAACAATTTTCTTGGCATAATCTAATTCAACTAACAGTAAATATCAACAAAAAAAATTCATTTATACGTTTTTTTAAAATGACAGTTCCGAGCGTAGTCATACTTTTCCGAAAATATCCAAACGAAATGTGAAATTCATTACGGAATAATCACATGTTAACGACGTAGTGAAAAATTTGACTGTACACTTATTTTAAGATATCTTGCTAAATCTGTACGAAATACATTTTACACTACATACTTCACAAATAATTTTTAATTAAAAAAATCTGTAATACAAAGATTTAGAAACGATAAAATTCAATTTTAAAGCAAAAAACGAAAAACACAATTCACAATACAAAACTCCGCCAAACTAAAACGACCAAAAACAAAACCTAAGGCTTCAAGGTTTTTAACCCATAATTAATTCACACATCACATTTCTTCAACAGAGCGAAAAAAAATCTCCCCAGCGATTTTAAAACCCGGCACCTCTTAAGTTAATTGAAAGTCGTTCAGCCCATTCATTCGCCGCCCGGGTCCTCAATGAAGCTCATGAAATTCCAACGGCCGCTGGACTCGGGATGTTCTCATTACACGCTATAGTTAATGAAATGCGAAAGTTAATTTAAATGCAAAGCGAATGGGGGAAGGAGCTACCTGCCCACTGAAGATAGATTCTGCACCTACTGATTCATTTCCGCCAATGCTAAGTGAACGCAATAGCCCCAAGTGAATATTCAGTATATGTTTTACTGTAAACCAGTTTTATTACAGAGCTAAAAAGTTTCAAAATACCAACAAGTAAAAGATATTAATGGAAGTTAAAGTAATAATAGGTATGATAACAACATGCGCAAAAACCAATAACTTTTTTTATGAAATACATAATTATGAAGTGTATTCGTAGCAAAATCAAACTGTAATTTATCTCCAATGAATATATTCTTTGAAAACAAGTGTACCAGAATTTTAATATTTTCATTAATTTCAGTGAATGGGAAGCCAAGAAAAACAAGGTAAATTTTTGTGAAAGAAAGAAAAAAAGTTTTAAATTTAAAAGAAACTATAATCGTGAAATCGACAGGGAGGGGGGGGGGCACTTTCTTCAACTATTAAGGATTTCTCCATGTTTTATTTCAAATATTATTTTAAAGGGAAAAAAATAGTTTAATAAAAAAATTTAAACAATAAATAAGGGAAAGAAATTTTTAAAAAAGCGTAGTTTTTTTAATGTTTTACTTACAAATTATTAAAAAACTAGACAAACAGTAAATGCAATAATTAATAAAAAAAAGAGACAAAAAGAAATTATTACACACACACAGGACAGGTCACAAAATAAAAAGTTTGTGTAAAACTTTGTTTTTTTAGTAGATGATAGTTCAATTTTTGATATGGTCTTGAAGATTTGAATTTTTGGTTGTGTGAGTATATGAATTTTCTGACTTAAGCCATTAATGCTTTTATGCTTCCTTTTACGAAACAACTTAACTATCTTTATTAATTAATTTCTGAAATAATTTATATATAACTAATTTTGGTTTTACTTTACACAATTCTGTAGCGTGTATACCAAATTACATTCGAAACCGATGATTAGTTCTAGAGATATTTAAATAAATTATAAAAGGCCATTTTTTAACACCGTATGACAAATGGATCAATAATTTAAAATTATGCATCATTATACAGTCCCTTAGCACTCCACGATTTTCGATTCAAAAGTCTGCTAGTGGAATAATGTGACAGTTTAAGGAGAGCAAACTTGCAAAATTCTACGGTTCCGCGTTTGTGACGTGATTTAAATAAAATTATATCTTTTAATGCACAAAATGAAGGATGAAATTTAATAAAATTCTGTATCACATTTTTGTAGGTGCAAAAGTATATGGCTCAGATTCACCACAAATTTTCTAACAGTATTACATGGTATAAATCTGATAACCAATAGTTAAAATTTTTAACATAGAAATCGCTAGATCATAAAATAACTGAATAAATATCTATTCAAAGTTAAAACTACAATTTTACGTGACCTCTTACAATTAATGAAAAAAATTATAACATCCTACGCCAAAAAAAAGTCTTTGAAATCTTTATTTAGAAAATATTTTACAATATATTACACAAAATGTTTCTTTATAATATTTTTAAGCGTCAGACAAAAGAATCATGTGAATTCTTGAAAAGCATAATCAACAACAACAACAAAACACGAAACAAAAAAAAACAGCTTTTGTTTATAATGTAAAAAATTTAATATTGCTTTATTGAACATTTATTCAGTCTCCCACAACAGTTAAATGGTGCGTATCAAAAATGTAGAGGCAACTAGATATGATAAAAGATGCAAAGAAAAAAGATGCATCTTAACCAATCAATCGCTTCTGCAGTAAAAAGCACAGATGTTTGCAACAGGTGGTACCTATAACGAGACGTTAAAAGCCTTCTGAAACTATGAAAAAAGACGAAGTTCTGTTGCTTTCATTAAAAAGGCATTAGTATTGGAACCCCTTTTTTTTCACAAAGCATTTCCAAGCAACAGACGGAATGCAAGTGCACGTTGAGCATTGCGACTATTCGAATGCTATTTGTTCAAATGTACAATTTGTTTAATCAATAAAACATCTTTTCTTGGAGGAAAAATGCTGCTCATTTATATCTTAAGAACCCATTTTTAGACACTTGACCTATATAAAATTCAAAAACAAGAAGAAATAAATTAATATCACTGAAAATATTGCACCAAGAAAAACTAACTCTTATTTCTGTCCTTGAAGCCATATTAAAAAAATTAAGCATGTTTTTTAAATTTATAAAATAACCATAGTACAGATTACAGTCAAACAAATATTAGAATATACTTAACATTTAATAGATTAAAATTTTTGTTTATATTATTGTTATTGTCAGCTCTTTTCCAAAATTGACATTTTATCACAGAAATAAAACTTACGAAAAAAGGAGACAAATATCGTGGTACGCCGAGTTCTTCTGCTAGGTTCATAAGAACTTGTCACGAATTCTCGCCTGCGGATGTGAGTGGGTGCACTGAATTAAGAGACATTGTAATAAAACCAATCACTTTCATTATGACTATCAAAATTCAAATGAAACGAAGGGAGCCGTCAGCTAATTATTAATTGATAGTGATAGATATGATATTGATTCATTATTTGTCCGTAGCCGAACAATTGTCGAAACTTTATTTATCCTGTCATTTTTCTTGAACCAAGGAAGCTTTAACGATTATATAACTCTGTAGATTCAGCATAACAATAGTTAACCTATTTCCTGCCCACTTCGCTTCATTTCAAAAAGAAACTCTCATTAACATAAATCACGGTTCCTTCACAGAAAGCGGTTCTATAATCATACAACCGTTAAAAGGAATTTTTCCCTAGAGGATTAGAAACGCGAATAGAACCCGTTACAAACTAAGCCTTTGAAACTAAATGATTTACATCAATTTTCCAAAAATGTGTGGCATTCATAAACTAATAAATGCATTAGAATACTCAGTTTCTAATTCCCTACATCAATAACTAAATGACCAATAAAAAAAAAATCGAAGTAAATCTATTCAGTGAAACTTAAAAATAAAAACATCAAAGTAATTTAACTGTTTATTGTTGTAGCACTAGTTTTTTTTGCTTAGAAAAACGAAATTGTTAATTTTATCTTTCAAGTTATATGCATCATAATCAAAGTTAAAAATACAGACAAACTTCACTTGAAAATTAGAACTGCAAACAAAGATTTAAAGGTAAAATGCTCAACAGTTTTCTAGAATATATATTACAACTTGTCTCTCAATAATTTGTATTATTTCGAAACTGTTTACACATATCAAAATTACTTTTTGTGGTGGCACATATAAACACATGTTTTTCTCTTAATATTTATCATTAACAGAAATTTTATGAAATGAATTTCGTAAAAAAAAGTCAAATTTTATTTCCACGTTGTTTACATGGAAGAAATATAAATAAACATCAAGTTTCTAGAATTTAATTCAAATAATTTAAAAAGTTATTTTTAACATAAAACTTCTTAAACAGCAAGGTAAAACAGCATTCAACATTAAAGCTGAGAAACTTAACATTAAATTCCAAAAGGTAAATTTTAAAAGATGAAACGTATGAAACTAATTTATTTTTCAATACACAGATAATGAAGTATTTTGAAAACAAGTTCATTTTTCTTGGAAAAACTTCCACCGTAGTAAACATAGTTGGAAAAATATTAAATACGATTTACTGAAGAAAAATATGTGGAATATTGGCTCTTTAAAGAAAGCTCTTAAGATTCAAAAAGTGTTGAAAATGAAAGTTTTCAATCGTTAGTTATTACATTTCTGAAAATTTTAGTTCGCCCTCTTTTGAGATCAAATTAAATTTTTAGAAGAAACCGTTGAATCAAATCTTGGAATTCAGTTTCTTTCATCTTCCTTTCCTTTTCTTATGATCATCTCATTTTTCTTTTCATCGGATTTTCCAGTTTTTTTTTTTTTTTTAATCTAAAAAGTAAAATAGACTTTCATCTTGTTCAAAAGCGGAAAATATACAAACAGACAAGGAGGGGAAAAAAGTAAAATTGATAACACAAAAAAACTTAAAAGCAAAAAGAAGAAATGTTTGGAAGAAAAATCTTTTCAGATTCTGCTATTTAGTTTTTTCTTTAAGTGAAAAAATTGGAATGAAAGCTTGATTATTTAATTTTAAACCGTTTAAGCAGCTGGGCAAAAAAAGAATTCAGAACAGGCAGCTGCTTCTGGAAAAAACGAAGTTATCAAAGCTATTTCATTTATTCTGCGAAACTGCACGTCATAAATATAAACACATATCAAAACAAAATAATTTTACCCGCTTTAAAAAAAGGGTTAAAAAGACATTGGCACGATTAATTTTGAAAAGAAGTTTATCTTGCGTCTGTATGTTATAATACTTGATAACTTTTAATATTTTTCCAAGAAGATAACACTAAGATCATAAAAAATGGAACATAAAAAATTACTTAGAAGAAACTTTTTGCCGTATTTGAAGACATTAACCTATTTATTACTGATTAAAACGGGCATTACGTCGAGGGAAAAATTCTAAATGCGCTAATGCATGTAGAGGCTTAAAAGTAGTCCCCCCCCCCTTATTAATCGAATCTATCGTTTGGTATTATTCTTCAAGGATGGCCTTAAAAAATCAGTGACAATTCATACAATTAGAAAGTGAAACAGCTATAAATATATATATATATATATTAGCTTTCTATTTGTAAATAATATATATATAAATGAAAAACAAAAAGGGCTTGATTTAGTAGTTTTTATCCATTGTAAAATTATTTTTGTATTCTCTGATTTATTTTATTTATTTCTATATATAAATTTAAAATCAAAATTCATGAAAATGCTTAATTCTTGTGTGTGTGTGTTTTATTTCTTATATTAAGTAATTCACCAAACAAGTTTTTTTTTAAATTTAAAACACTTTTATGAAATTTGCAAGTTGTTTAAATATATTACAAGAGAAAGCATTAGCTAGAAAATGCTTAAGCAGATTCGAAGCGCAAAGAAATTTCAGTTCGATACGAATTACAATAAAAATTGTAATGGTTTAAAAGAAAGTAAAAAATTAAAGTGTAATAAACATGGAGAAGGTAATAAAACTCAAAGATAAAAGCTTATGTGCAACTTAGGAATGCCATTAAAGCGTCATACACCGTTTCGGGGAAAAGACGACGGAATGCTCCTGAACAAATTCTTAGAAAAACTAAGGAAAGAAGTAATAACTCAAATAATTTCAATGTTTGATCGCTACCATTTTAAATTTTCAATTACTGAATGAAGAATAAGCAAAAGAAATAAATAGAAACCTAAAATTTTTGTTGCATTTGTAAATAAATAATATAAGTACATATGGAACATTACTTTAGGGGGTAACAAAATGAATCTCTTTGACACAAAATAAAAAGAATTTCAGCAATTCAATAAAAGAGAAAAAAATATTTACTGATAAAGATATTTAAATTTAAGAGTTAATAATTAAGTTACTATTTGTACAATAACTATATATATTATTAAATGGATTTCCTTTCAGTCTAGCTATTAACAAAACATTTTGACGTTTTCAGTGTGTTACTTATAATATAGCAATGCTCTTGCCATCATTGATGTGAGCAATTTGTAAGAAAATAGATTTTTTAAATGTTTTGTATAAAAATAGCGTATATCACTATTCGTTTTTGACATTGCATAATTTAATATTTATTATTTTTTCAAGTACTTTACATGACATCATTTAGGACCAAGCCTTGTTTTCAACATTGATTCAACAAAATTTAATAATCTATTTTCTATGCATTTATTGAGGACAACTGTTTATTTTCAACTAATGTACGTTTAGTTTGTACGAACAGGAAAGTAATTTGTAATTTCTCTCTATATATATATGTAATAAAAACATCACCTGCTTATTTATTCTACAGGAAAACATCTGCTGCGCAAATCTGTACATTGTTTTAAATGAACATCTCAACATCATTATAGAACAAAGATAAAAAATACTCGGAAAACTGCACAAAAATGAGAAAAATACAACCTTTCTTCATAAAATTGTTCGCAAAAAAAAAAACCAAAACAAAACAAACAAAGACACGTGGAATTTAAAAGAATCTATTATTTTGGTTCATATTTTTAGCTAACTCTTGCAACTAAATTTCACTCCAAACTGCTCAACATTTTAAACAGTATCCTTTGTACATTGCCTGGCCCACGTTTTTCAACATTTGACGTTTCTATTTCTATCTAAGAAAAAAAGAACTATCTACAATTCTAACACAATGGTTCAGTAGAGCACGTCCACGCAAATATAGTTGACCCAATAACCATAACGCGTGACGTTAACCTACAAGATAAAAATCATTCAGATAAAAAGACATCACAGATATAATTCAAATATATTGCCACACAACTAATTGAATTATTTGAAAAACATACTCCTACCGATTCGAAAGCAGCGTTTATCATTGTCCACAACCGTAACTAAGAATAAGAAATGATCAACATGTAGTGGGTAAAAGACTTCTCATGTGTAACAAAATAAATTCGATCAGTTCTATTGTTTTCTGCTTGGCATTGAAATTGTTCAATTGAAAGATTATTAAATTATTCCATATAAACACTAAAAAATGATAAACGCCTACGAAGAATATCATTCATTTTTTTTCCATACTCATAAATTTTAAAGTAAGATCTCGGTAATATTAACAGCAGTAGTAATATAAATATATTAATAACATAGCTCCATATATTTTAAAATATTTTACAGAAGTTGCAACAGCTTAATTTAGATTTCGAAGGGGAAATAATAGAGGTAAATTAATAAAAAAAATTCATTTCCATATCACAAATAATTATGCAAAACATACCAAATGAACACAAAGCAGAATTTATTATTTAAAACAGAAAACACATTCTAGTACAATCGTTTTTTTATGAAATTTTTAAATTCACACACACGCATTCTGCTTCCCTAGTAATTAACAAGTTCCTTCAAAAGGGTAAACATTTTAGTAAACATATATTTTTAGAAGTTTTTCTTTTTCTTTTTTTGAAAAAGAACAACTTTTCTACATATAAAAAACAATGTTTTGCATAAAAATCTAGAAAAGAAGACGAAATAGTTGCGTCAATTAATTCATTACTTACAAATATAAATGTTTTTGCTGTGAATAAAATTATATTTAAGTTACGGGAAAAAATACTTAATGACATTCACTAATGCAAGACATAAAAATAAAACATTTGTTTATCTTTTTAAACAATACAAAATTTCATAACATGCAATTTCTTGGAAAAGAGATTTTTTTACATTATAATTAACTACATTTCATCATTATTTTTAAAAATAATAATTTTTATTACACGATTTCGCACATTTGCGTAACATCGGTATAAGAATTAAAGAAGAGCATATTTCCGACAACAAGCAAATTTGCAACTGCTGAATATAATGTTTATTCACTATTCTTTTTTTTTTTAATTATATTTCATATGTCAAGTTTATTAATGCATTACACCGACACACAGCTTCCTAAAATAAGTAACTCAAAATTACGAAACATATTTCCCTGAATAATAATTCGTCACCACACGTGATTCACTTGATACAATTTGTGTATGGTCCCTTCATTTGAGAATGGCAATGACCACAACGCAGCACTGCCTTATAACTCAGCTTAACCATCTGCCAACTAGTAAATCCAGGAGATGGAAAAAATAATAAAACTACATGACGGTTTGTTTCTGTTTTGCTTCTTTATTTTTAAAGGTCGTGACAGCGAAATGATGAGCATGATGGCTGCGGGCAGGACCGGTTTAGAAGAGGCCATAAATGGTGAAAAAAAGGAAGAAAAAAAATGTATAAAAAAAAGAGGCCAGCAACAGTGGTTTGGATGCAGATAAACGTTTTCGGGTAACTTTTTCCATCGCCAGAAAACGAGGTTCGTGATGATTTGGCGTCATATCTTTTTAATCTACTTTTACTCTGAAGGATGGGAAACTAATCCATGCGTAGGAGGTTAAGTGTTATATTCCGTTTTGAACCTTGGATGTGCAATTATTTTGTTAGGTCAGCATTTTTAAAGTCAGTGAACAAGTTCGCATTTGTAGTGCAAACTTTTCTCACAAAGGATAGTTCCAACAAAGTGGACAGTAACAAGGAGCTGAAGAAAATATTTCCAAAACGTATTTATAGTGGATAATTGTATAAATTTATTCGAATTTAATGGAAAAATTGAGTGCGGTGTAGCAACTGAATACAATTTCTGGAGGAAATGTAATTCAATAAGAATCAGAATAATAATTTAATGAGAATAAGTTTAAGAACTGCCGCAGAAAACAGTTTACATTTTAAAGCATAATAACTTAGATAATTTAAGTATCGTTAAATTAACTTTTCTATTTTTTTTTTTTTTTTAAATTCCATGGAACAACCACGGTCAAAAACAAAAACACAACAAATGATACATTCATATTTTTTTGAGAATTTAATTCGTATAAAAAACACTTTCGATAATTGTGGACTTTATAGTACTCACATCAGTGGCTCCCAAAACCCGGGACGCTACCCTGTACCGCTCTATGGATCAAATGGTACCGGGCCGCCCAAGGCGCATTAAATTATATCAATTTCTTTTACTGCGATGTATTTCTCTTGGGTTTGTGGGTCTTTCCATGGAAATTACTAAAGAGTAATTTAAACAAAAGTGAAAACAAAGTGATTTAATATGGAAGATATAAAGATATCCTCCATATTAAATCACTTTGTATTCGTACAAAATTAAGAGATAATATTTATAAACCTGCAGGAACATAACTTTTAACAATACTTAAACTTAAAAAGTTAAAATAAAATAAAAATGTAAAAACTTTTAATAATAAAATGATTTCAATTATTATAATCATAAAATTAAAATCTTAGTCAAAATCTCAATCAATTGAATCTTAAAAAAAATCAATAATCTATTAATTTAAACTCGCCACAACGATACGATTTTTTTTATTTAAACCAATTCTGTTTTTAAAATAACTATAAGAAATGCAAAATTAATTTAAAATTGCTTTTAATTAATATCCTAAAATAAATTATTTCTGCTTTCAACATTGAAAAATATTCCAAAACTTAAATTAAGCAAAAAAATGCATCACAATAAAACTTTTTAAATCGACACATTAAAAGCATTTTATCATAACTAAAACCATTTTTTTAAACATACACAAGAGAAAATTTTTTAAAAAATAAAAAGAGCTCCTTCGAAGAATAATTCTTTAAATGCCGGCATTGTTATTTAGAACGCTATCTCTTATTATTCTTCCCTCAGCGAAACACAAAACTTGGCTAAAACTAATCCAATTTTTCGGCCATCAGGAAATCAAAAACTGGAATAAATCCTTTGTTCGAAAAATTCCACCCTTCCTTATATATATTTTATTTCTTCCAAAATGACGAATCCACATATTAGTCAGCACAGTTGTTCATTAATATTTAAGCCTGCTTGCACCGATAGATACCAGCTGGCACGGATGAGAACGCGTGTGACGCTACAAATGCATCGTTCTCGCTTTACAAAAGTAACGGAAGGAAAAAGAAAGATGGCGGAAAGAAAGAAAAAAGAAAGCAAAAATTAAAAGCAAACAAAAGGCAAGAGGAAAAGAGAACGTCCGAAAAGGAAGAAGTAAAATAATAAAACGGATTTGATCAGTCGGCAGGAAGTTTTGGCGGTGGAGAGAGAGGTTGCGACGAAGGATGATTTTGTCGTTTGAGAGAAGTGCGTTCGAAACGGGGATGAAGTCCTTTTTTTGAGGGTGCTACATTCGAAATAGAAGTGATATTTATTCAATTTATTGAATCATTTCTGCGAGAGGAACAAATCTAGATTTTCTACAGCGAGAGACAAATTCCTTCTTTTTTTATTTTTTAAATTTTTTATTCTTTAAACATCAAAAGCACCGGCCACAATTGTTTGGTTTTGAGAAATGTTTTCGAAGCCAAAGCACTTAAGATAGAAACCGATTTCTTAATATGTGTATTGTATGAATAATTTTCACTTTATGTATGTTCCTAAAATAGTAAGTTTTTTTTTCTTTTATTCACAATTAGATAGAATATTTCAAGAAATGTGGATTTATAATTTATGAGAGAGAACTTAAAGGCACTAAACTACTCAAGGTAGCCAAGATTTGTTTAAGAACTTTATAGGTATTATTTTTTAAGAGAAAATTAAATTGCAGATACATTGTAATATCCGGTTTTATACTAAGTGTTGCACATAAATACTGCATTTGACATTAAATTTGTTATTTGTTACATATATATAATAATGCAATAAAATAATTTTCAATTTAAATTTTTCTGAGAGGGATTTTCTTTAATTTATTACAATCCTGAAACTCCAAGACATTGGGTTGTCATTATATTTTTATTTACCTGCATAAAAAAGGGAATACAATTTTAACTTTAACTTTAGTTCTTAAAAAAAGTATAATGTCGTCAAATTTTGTGTCAAGATATTGCAATATCACGTCAGTAATCTGATGCGGTAAAATCAGAAAGATAAGACTAGGAAATCATGTGAGAAAAGTACGTTCTCGAAATTTCCGGGATAGGAGTATATAAACTGAGATCCTTTGGAAAGAAGAACGTTTTGGCCCTTTGAAAACTATGTGCTTGTGTTTTGTCGCTGCTTTTGTAAACAAGTGTACACGCGTACATTTGATTGTATATGTTGTCAGAAATCATCGAAAATAAAATCCATATTTATAATCAACATGTCAAAAATTAAATCAAAACTTAATTTCAATTCATTTAAAGCTTCGGCAAAAAGCTGTTGATCATGGCAAGAACCACCAACCAACTGGCCCACAGCTACGCCGTGCATGCTAAGAAGACTGGGACGAAAAGGTATCCCTATTCGGGGCAGTCGTTAAGCGCCTTTTTCCTGTCCTTTGTAGTTCGCGACATCTGAAGAAGGGGTCACCGGAAAGCACTTTTAAGTATAATGATAATAATTATAATACATTATAATAACAAATGCGTTGGCTCCGGTGGCATAGAGGCAGGGTGTCCGCTTCGTAAGCCTAAGGTTACGGGTTAGACTCCGGCTGGATTCGATAGATTTTCTGGTTGTGAAAATCGCAGGCATGCATGTCATATGATTATGTGGCGCGTAAAAGATTCCTTGAGTAGCAATTTGGCTCTCTTACTTTCGGCGAAATGAAACCACGACAATATTTAGCATCCAACGAGAGCTTGAATTAAAATTAATTCAGGAGTCCAAATTCGGTGACGAGGCCATCACTAGACGGTGCCACCATGAAATAGTCTCACATTTGGGGAATTGACGTACCTGCAAATGCTAAAATAGCTAAAATGCAGTCCCACTGGGGGGGGGGGATATCAAATGCGAAGCAATATAAATGGTTACATTAACAAAAATAGTACAGAAAACTTCGGCAAATCCTTTGAGAAAAGGTTCTGAAACTTTTGTTATCGTACCCGTTGGCGCGAAGAAGACTAAAATTTGGCACACCCCAATTATAAGATTTACCATCAATTACATAAGGATAGTACAGTTATATTTTTCTCTTTATTTAGAACAATGTTTAGTTATTTATCCCTTTATTAATTAATTCCTCATTTTCTTTCTGATTTTCCTGAAATATCAACCTATATCACACTCTGAAAACTGCTGGATTCAATTACTCGGGTTAGATTACTCGGGTTTTTTTTTCTATCACTTATGATCAAATTGTTCAAGAAACAAAAATTATCCACAGACCCCTCGTCTCTTGTAAGTTCCTAGACTTCAATTCAGTCAGCCTTTATCGTTCAAAATATGACACTTATTTTACCATGCTTGAATAAAAAGAATTTAAGGTATAAGGCAAACAGAATTTCAAAGCGCTTATCAAACACACAATACAACAGAGAAGCAGAGCCCTAAAACAATTGTGTCCCTAAATTTATAAATACACACACTCAAACACACATTAGCTTAGAATCCGAGAAAAAGTTCCATTTACTAAGATTTCAAATGATTATTTAGAATACAGATGACTGAAAAATTGCAATTAAAATTAAAGTTCCACGAAATAGGAAGACTAATATGTATACATAAAGCGAAACAAAATATTATAAAAGGCTGTAGAGTCTTCACTCAGTTGTATCTATCAACCTTTTTAAATCTATGATTATTAAAAACGTTAAATGCATTTTTATGAAAGAATGAGAATGAATAAAAAATGAGTTAAGGAAACAAGAATTTCTAGTAAATTATTGAATTTAAATTAGAATCTGTTACTAGTTATTAGAAAATGAAATAATATATTGTCAGTAACTGACTCACGTGATATTTAGAATTACATACGTTTATGCATATTTCGCTTCATTTCATAACTGCTAGCTGTTTCACTGGATGGGGGTATATGTTTCCGAAATTTTACCCAGAGTAAAATAAGTAGACATACCTGGAAAGAAACAATAGTTAATCTAATGCAACAAGTCTAATTCCATAAAAATAATACAACTTTCTATAATTTGTATTATAGCCCTTATAACTTTTTAACTTACCTGTCACGCCCTCTCGCCCTATGATATAAAATATAAAGAAATCTTCAAGCTAATAAAAAAGAACACACACGCACAAATCTAATATTATATTTACTTTTCTTAATTCGCTCTACCTTAATTGTGAATGTTTGTTAACGGCACTCTCAGGCATTGACGACATTAATTGTGATTTGAAACATAGTAATACATGGCCATAATACCTGAACTGTGTGTGGCATCTTACTCTCAAAACACATTTACATCATTCCACCGTTGAAGATTTTGGGCCTTGATAAATGTAAGATGCAGAAGTCCCAATACACGGCAGGGTTTGAGTGGCACCAGTATAGCGTAAAGGATACGATTGGGACACCACTGCAAGGTCAGGTTTTGGGGCACAAACTGGATTTTACAAAGAGCGTTTACTTGGGGTCAGTCAGGCTTTGGGCTACCTGGAACCTTGCCCTCCCGCAATGCAGGGGTGTACGTTACGCCACTGAGTGGCACCAGGGCCAAAATATTTTATCCGATTGGAACACAGCTGGCAACGAGCTGGCGTTCATGATTACTGCACATTCGATCTCGTTCAAGTGCTTATTAACATTACCCAAAAAGCAATGGAATGGAATGGCAATTAACGACATCCCTCACGACTTCGAGTGATGCTCAAGGAATGATGACTACATTTAACAGTTCACTGAGCTGACTTCCCCGCCATGTAACGAGACGACTTGAACCTCAACAAATTTACCATGCTTCCAATTAGGGTTTGCAATCCCGGGATTTCGGAATTACATAACCCAAATCTCGAGATTATGATTGGATTATTTATGAAAATACTTATATATTAGCATAGTTGGAATTACATAATAAAACTGAAAACATAATCTAAAAAATTGGTTTAAAATCATTATTTATTGAACCAAATCAAAACAAAACTTAATTCATCATAAAAAACAATTAAAGTAGTGCATTTCTTCATTTCCTGTGTTTCTGTAAATAAACTTTTTATAAAACACAGCTCATCCAGCGTTTCATCGTTCAAACGGCTTCTTATGTTTGTTACAAATTGTCCTGTCGAAGAAAATGCTCGTTCAGATTCTACACTAGAAGGCTTTACCTTCATTAAATATATCAGTATGTTTTCCAGGTAGTAACCACGCCTCCCTCCATTTTGAAAAAGTCGTTGGCAAATGTTGCTTGGAGCACTGTCGGACTCTAATCTCCTTTCAGGAATTTTTAGATGACTGTAAAAATTTCTACCAATGCCCATTGTAAAAAAAAGTTATTGAATTTAGAAGATAATAAATAATAGAGAATACATTAAATAGTTAAAAAATTTGAGAGAGAGATGGGGTCCATTTTGAAAAATAGGCACTTTTTGAAATTTTGACGATAGTGTCTCAACCTCATTGGCTGCATTGGCGCATATCCCTCTTTGATAACTTAATCTGGTTTTTCTGCTACTTTTAATGGTTTTTGTATATACAAATTGATTCAGTTGTTGAATCAGAATGTGAATCAATTTCAATTGTTACCTCATTTGAAATAGAGGTCCAGTTAAGTGACATTTGAAGCGTCGTCTTTCAAGCAGGTCACTATTAATTTACGGCATTTAATTGAAGAAGGAATTGTGACAAAATCTATCCCTGAGAACGATTGTGTAAGTGTTGCTGTAAACGACTTAGATGTGTGTGCAACGTTCTCCCATTGGAGAAATGAAAACTGCACATAATTTTTACTTATAGCATTTATAATTGTGCACACACACACAAAATTCTACTTACATATTTAATAAAAAAAATACATAAATTTTCTAGAAAATTTGGCAGAGAAATTTTTTTTTAAATATAATTTAAACAAAAATTAAATCTAATGATTTCGGGATTTGAAGAAACACCAGGTTTCCGGAATTTAGGGACACCAAGATCCAGGGGCTGCAAGCCCTACTTCCAATCCAATTACGAAGCAATTTCGAAAACTGCGTCTCAAATCCGCTAACTTTTGCTAAAAAGCTCAATTCTCTTCCAACTATCTGCAGCAACTTCTCGCTTGCTGTATGAAAAAAGGACTATTTGGAAACATAGTTTTCAGATGAAAAATTACTCCAATAACATCATTTCAATTTCAAAAAATACAAATATTTATATATTTTCATATGTCATTCATTCTTGATTAAAGAGCTCTTTTAATGGGCTAAATTCATGGGACATGCCAACCAGCCAATCAATTCACAAGTCCATGTGACATCACAATCACGCGATAAAAGCAATCATGTGTTTACAGCTAATCATTTCATGCGCTTCGTTGTAGCCAAATTTGGCTCTTTGCAAGAACTTTTTCTTAAAAGTTTATATTTGTCAATAATAATAACGCAAATAAGAAACAATATGCATTTTATTTTAAAATGCACGCATAAAATATATAAGATTTTCTTTTTCATTTAAAATCTTTTTGAAGAAATTTTTTCGTAAAATTTGAGCATCTTTGTTCAATTATAAAATTTGAAGTTTTACAAATAGAACAACAAGTATAATTACAGTCTGTTTTGAATTCGATGGAGAACACGTGTGTGTCTTTATCATGTGACCGCCATTAATTCAGCCAATTGTTTGCAAAGTTTTTCAAAATTAATATGAAAGTTTAAAAATTAGACAATGTCTTAATCTATGATTGTTCGAGTATTTCTAAAACTTAAAGGCTTGGTATACTAAACGAATATATATGTCTTCTAACCGATTTATATATTGTGTATTAATATTGTATTCGTTAAATGATTATCTCGTCTTAACAGAATAGTTTCTAGTATTATTAGGGGGGGGGGGATTTAAGTATTTCCATTTTAGGATTTGTAATTCAACATCCCATGAATATAAGTTTTTTTAGACGTTTCTTTTAGCTTTACCGAAGTTATACAAAAATATAAAACAAGCAAATACGATACATAACTCAAAAATTAAAAACCTATTTTTTCAGTCTCTTTTTCACACAGCATTGTGACTACTTATAAAATATATTCTACATTATCATCTAATGAAGTATAATTCCTATAAAATTACAAGATACTAAATTTGGACGTATTTTACAACAAAATAGTGAGTAGAAAAGGATTTTCCTTTAAAAGTTTTTTCCCCTTCATTCTTAAATGTATCCCTATTCGCTATGCCACGGAAAATACAATCTACCTCAAGAAAAAGATCCCTCCTTTACAGAACTCCTTTTTTCCCCCTCCAATCGCGGAGGAAACGAAATCCCCTCCAATCATCGACGATAAAAACCGTAGATAGTCTTTAGAAGACCCCTTCCTCCTTTGCAAACTACCTTAGCTACAGTCGTCTGACTTCAATATAAATGTACAGAAAGACTGCTGCACGTTGCCAATCTTTATTTTCCAAGCAAGCATCTAGCAACTAGACAACTACCAGCCTACCCAATTCTTCCATACGCGCCCTCGGGATCCAAAATACTGTATGCACATGCTGGAAGGGAAAAAAATAAGAGGGGGTGTAGGCTAGTAAGATACCGGTGGAAAGGCAGAAGAAAAATCTCCAGGAATCGATAGATCGCGAAGAAGGAAAACCGGAGAAACGGGAGCTGGTATTTGCAGATTTTCCCGTAAAGGATCTTATCAGAGAAGGCAAAGTCTTCTACCGCAGCTGCTCTTTGCTTATCGGAAAATCGAAGGAGAAAATAATTAGCCCCAAAGGTTTTTCCCGTTTTTATTATTTATTTATTCATTCTTTGTTTTCCTCTTTTTTCCCCGTTTTCCCCGAGTTGCATCTTCAAGACTTCTCGGCCTTCCTATCAGAAAAAGAAAGACTTGACTTCTGAAGTAATCTGGACCAATTATCATGCAACCACCTGCGTTTAAAAGGGTTGAGGGATTTTTCCGATACTTCGCAAGCTAACCCTCCCCCGGGAGGCATACCCCTTCATGGAGAACCGTTTGAAATAAACTCTTCTTCTCAAAATATCGGTTAAGACATTACAATGCAGCCTCATTCTCGTAAATTAATTTTAAAAGAGTAAAAATTTCCGAGGTAGAGAGATGATAAATGAGGGGTTGCACCGCCGGATTCAGGAATCAACGCAGCGGGTAAGTGTCTGCAAATTAAATAAGGTTATCACGAGGGAAGTAAGATATTGGGGAATGGAAATTAAATTTCGCAAACACGTGATTATCTATAATAAATAGAAAAAGTATCCTCTCCACTCAATGCAATAAGAAATTGAGAAGTAAAGAAACAGCATAAAAAAAGTTTTAAATGCAAGCTTAAATTTAATTAAGTAGAATTAAAACTCCGCTATAAATTTGAGCAATAAGTTACTACCGATGATTATTCCGATTCATGGTATTTGAAACCACCAATTGGGATGGAAAAAAAACATGAATCTCATCTACAAATTGTGTGTGTGTGAATATAGCAATATTTATAATATAAACTTAGAAACAATACAATTAAACAGTTATCTTTATATTTTTATTTCAATTCAGCTAGCCTAGTTATAAATGAAAATGTTTTTTTTTTCATTTAAAACAATATTCAATAAAAACGCACAAAGAGAATTTTACTAACAAAATATAGAGAACAAACTAATTGAAAAGTTTAAATTTAGTTTATCCATCGCCCCATAATAATTATTGTAAATTTTACATTTTTACATTTCGCTTGCTGTAAACATAAGTAATAACGAATAACACCACACAAACAAAAATTCATATACTTTGTACGATAGAAAAAAATTGGAAAAGATACATCTATTAAAGTAGTGAATAATATAATTCACATAGCTTTATATATCTATGAGAAATAGGAGATTTTTTAATTAAAAAAAAAACAGATTGGTTGCGAGGTTTCTAAGTAAAAAATCTATGAGTTTTAGTCTATCGAATACAAAAATTTTACCTTTTTAATAATAAATTTAGATAATTTATAATGAGAAAATATAAAGTAAATATTATTTTCGTCGAATAAAAACAAAAAAATATCCTGTTAATTTTAATTCTAAGGCCGAATACTGATATCTCTCGCAGTACATTTACTTGATTAACGCTTCATTAAAGCCTTGGTGTCTTCATAATCACGATGTATTAAGTATAATTTTCTGGAAATCACAATTCTGAAAATCAGTTATTTCAGAAAATTTCCAATAAATAATTTAGCTTACACTTCCAACTTTAACTTTCATATTAGATCAAATTTATATCTCGAGGGCATTCCTGCTTCAAGTTTTGTTTTTAGTTCTCCATGTACAAGAATAAACAAATATCTAACAAAAACTAAATGAACTTGTCATATCTATATATGCCCAGATAATGAAATAACTTGGAGATTTTTTTACAGTGATTCCATATAAATTAGGATCCTAATTTAATTTTCGGATTAAATCAAAATAGGTTAGTTAAATTTAAAATTATTTAAATTCTAAGAGTTTAATACAAAAATTAATTGTAAGGGTAAAATTAAATGAATGAAAAATATTCAAAACAGAAATATAAAATCTTAGAATAAGATAAAATATAAAATCTATTTTAATGCATCGAATATACAGGGTGTTGCAGAATTCGACCGACAAATTCCGAGAGTTGATAGTAAGCAGCATGGAGACGACAAATCACCACAGAACAAGGGGTTACAAACCCCGTTTAGTCAGAGTTATTCACAAAAACAGTTATAAAGGATGTGATGTTGAGTGGAATGAAAAGAGACAGCAAGAGGCGGTAAATACATTCATTAGATTTAAATCTTGTAAACGTGGGTAGCCTAGTGGTTAGAGCATAGGTCTGATCTGGGTTCGATGTCTGATGTAACCAAATACCTTCAGAGTACACACGGAGTACGTGCTCGTTAAACAGTGGGTCCAAAAAACATGTGGGCGGCCGCAACAGAAAACACGAATACAGGGGGCTGGAGAATATTTCTCTCCTCTCCAGTTCAATTAACTAAATTGTGGAGATAGGTGGTGCCGCCATCTATCGTGTAAAAGTCCAATCTGTCTCAGGCTCTGGCAACTTTCATTCCTTCCCGTCGAAAAGGACACAACAACAAATCATGTTTACCATACAAACAATGCGCCACAACGCGACAGAAATGCAACGACAAATGATCGTCAAAGGAATTGTTTGAAGTTACGGCCGCGTAGACCACTGCACAGCCGACACCCATGAACGAAGAATTATCGGAAGCATTCAAACAAATCCAGTGTCCTGGCGATGTTAGGTGAGTCAATGAAGATCCGTACCATGAGATCATCTACTGTAGCCACCAGCGAAGAAGAAATTCAAGGGATTGAGATCCGGGGAGCGTGAAGGCCAAGTAATAGTTCCGCCATTTCTGATCCACCTCCTGGGATATGTAATATGGAGGTGGTTCCGTACCGCGAATCGAAAAATGTGCTAGTGCATCATCTTGCATGAACAGCCCATTCTGGTGTGTAGTGGCCAGTACTGATGCTTATATTCTCAGCCAGGCAAGTGGGAAATTTACATACATGCAATCCTACCACGGTGCTTCCAATCCTCTCATTCGTTTGGAACCGCTTCTCGTCTGGCTCATAGTCTTCCCGACGGCTTTTATTATCGTGATTTCCCCCGACTAAACGAGGTTTGCGAATCCCTATTCTATGTTGATTTGTCGTTCCCATACTGCCTACCATCGCTCCTCTGAATTTGTCGGTCGAATTTGACAACACCCTGTAATTATTACAACAGGCATAAAGTATATAGTAAAAATCATAGTAAGCAAACTTAAAGATAATTATCAAAATAATTATACCTCATTAACAGGAAATACTTTATAAATATTTGTACAGACAGTGAAT
Source organism: Trichonephila clavata (assembly GCA_019973975.1). Lineage (NCBI taxonomy): Eukaryota > Metazoa > Arthropoda > Arachnida > Araneae > Nephilidae > Trichonephila > Trichonephila clavata. The sequence goes on along the minus strand of BMAO01005090.1, from coordinate 46,356 downwards.
ATGTTTCGTGTGTAAACTACGTTTAAGCCCTGATTAACGATGCTTAAATCCCAAGATAGTTAAAATATTAGTAGAATGCCATTCGGCATTGCTACATACTTCTCTGATTTTCATATAAATACATTATTGAAACAATAACCTGCTATTAAAAAATTTATTAATGTCAAACAATCATTAAACACGCATTTTTTAGGTGTTTCTTTTTTCATTCTTTTATTTCCCCCCTTCTTTTCCTTAATTTCAGAACTTTTTGGCCGTACCTCGGTTATGAAAAAAATACAGAATGGTAGAGAATAAGAAAATGCATAAAAAAATGCTTAGTTTATTATAATCTATTTAGAAACATCACATTTACCTTAATCTTCACTACTGGCATTTTTCTTGATATCCGGAAGGAAGAATAATAGCGGAAAGTACCTACTGACAATATTTCGGAAGGAAATACCAAACAATTTGTTGCGCAAAGTTTTTCTTTTGAATTCAAAAAATACTAAAAATTCTCTGAAGTTTACATTTAGCCTGAAAATTGCGATTCTCCTTTTAAGATAATATTCCATACTTGGTCATTACATTTAAGCACATAAGACAATGACACCAATACTTTCTGCCTTATTTCAATCAGTTTACACAGTTCAGATTCAAGGAAAACGCTGGAAACAGAACTCGCGCGCGCGCGAAAAATTATGCTCTCAGTTTTGTTGGCACCCATACCCATTTAACTCAATTCATCACACGAAAATTAATAATTAACATTTAAAAATTAGTAGAACTGTTATTCAATTATTTCTAAATGATTATATATATATTTATATATTTATTTACAAGAATGTACGCGTAAATATATGCAAGCTATTTCATTGGTTTAAAGAATTTTTTCTAATGCGCACTGAACTAAACAAAGGAAAAGAAGAAATTCAATTGGTAAAAACAAAACTATTTAAAAAAAAAATGGTTTAAAAAATGAAGTCATATTAAAATAAACAGAAGAGAAAACTAACTTAATGTGGATTCCCCAACACAAAGTCAAAAAAATTGCATAAAATATATTTCAATGAATGATGTGCAAGTCACTTACGAACCACACACACACACACACATTCATTTTTTTCACTACGAACTAACTTCCTAAAAGGCCTTGGTAATCTAGTGGTTATGGTCACGAACTTATGGCATGTGTGTCATGAATTCGAGCCTTAGTGTCACAGAAACCCCGCTATGTATAAAAGGCTTACACGTTAAACCTCTATTAAGGTTTAAAATCATTCCATTGGCTTAGTGTGGCAGTTTGCAGAGAAGGCTGTCGCCAAAAACTCTGGTGTTGCTTTTTGTGCGACCTTAATAAACACTCGTTCATTACGAACTTCCAGCGATCCATGGGAAAGAGACGAACCAATTACCCACAAGCCATCAACAATACTTTTCCAGCCCCCAGTGCGTGCTGGAACAGTTTGCTCGGCGCTAAAAAGTATGTATAGTCTTCAAGTGTGTCTTTAAAAAGATAATGTTATATTCACATATTTGAAAAGAATAAATAGATTTAAAAATTAGAATATTGAATCATATATAGTTCACACCTTAGTGAGTAAGATAAAATGATTGCACATAAAAGACTCCTCGCCAAGGAAGTGCCTATATTCAAGTGGAGTACATCCGATTGTGTCTTCTTGGGTATTGATTACACTGTAAATAAGATTTATATCGATAATTGCCATCAAAATCAACGTAAGAAACTTCCACACGCGGAAGAAAAGCCAAACAATACGTGAATCCTTCACACATCTGGCCTTGGCAGTAAGAATGCGCACTAAACTTATCCTTCCGGTAATTACAATGCCCGCAGCGATTTCAATTGGTTGTCTTTTAATCTACGGGATTCATCTCATACAATGAAATGAGGAACTCAGACGCTCTTATGTAATTACCAAACATTTGGATGAATACATATAATTTACGATTGCTAGAGTCAGACGCTGCAGGTTGTTGGCTTCCTCCCAGGCATCGTTTCTCATTGCCTTCAATTAAAAAAAAATATTGAAAATTCTATGAAATGTAATCAACAAACCTTTTTATTTGATTTATCTTATTCATCGTACTTCATCCGACAGTACCAGACTCCCAAAGTGATGGCCTTAACAATAGATATTTATTTTGTGGAAATGAATACGGAGTCTTATTGTTTATTTGCTGACGCTGAAGATACGAAATTTTTTATTGGATTAAATATTAGTTTTCCAAGCAAATGATTGTAGGTGCTGCGGTTGTAATAATATGGTGAATGCAGAATTTTAGTCTGAAAGTTTACCCCCCCCCCGTGACCAAAATACAATAACCAAACAATGGCTCGTTTTGAAATAGCTAGAATGTTTTAAATGATATTTTATAACTTGGAGGGGGGGGGGATTTTTAAAAAATTCAATGAATATCTATTAGAAAGCCCCGTTTATGATGAATTGTTCATTAACATCGCTCTTGGAAACAACATGAAGGCGATTAGCAACGGTCTTCGTTACTTTGAACAAGGTCGTGTGAGCTGGACCTGACACCCGCGCCATTGTGAAGACTGTGAGCTCCGCAGACTTTTACGTACATCAACCATTCTGCACATTAAATCTTCAGAGGCTTTAAAATGCTTATATAATGGACTATCATTTGAAGTATTGCAAACAATGTCATTTAAGTACGAAAGTTTCCAGCATTTTTTCTAATTTATCATTCTTCTAAGTTCCATTCTGGGAACATTTAAAATGCAATTTTAATTATTTCATTTGATACAAACAATTTTGAGTTTCTTGCAACAATCAAAATAACTTTAAATTTAAGAAAACTGAATTCGAAACAAAATATCTAAACATGAAACAAATTGAAAAAAAAGGGGGGTATGTAGAAACTGTTCTTTTGTTACCCGTCCTCTTCACTCAAGCAATCAATAAATGTTTTGATAAAGGTCATTTATGGCAATTTACTTGTATTTTAATTAGGAAGATTTAATACATATAGATAGTTTAACTAAACTACAGTTCAAAAAATTATGTGTGGTTTACATTCATAAGTGTCGATTTTAAATTCAACTGGCATATATTACGTACTCAAAGTATTTATATAAGAATAAATATGCGCGTATCTATGTGCACTAATTATAATTAGTGCACATAGATACACGCAAATAATTATTATTTGCGCTTTATAGACATTTTTTAAAGGATGCCCTAACATGAAACCAAACATTTAATACATATCATATTCTTTTTTCATTTTAAACTTGTAACTGAAGAAAAAATGCGAAAAGCAATTTTGAGTTTCAATGAGTCTATGTCAAAGAATACTTTAAAAAATGTATCGATTTTTCATTATAATTTTTTTTCTATTTTCATTAGCAATACTTCACGAATTTAAGCCGCAATGAATATAAATTTATTCCCGAAAGCAATCATCCAAATCAATCTTTTAGCAACGGTTTCATTTTCAAAGAACTAGAAGAACAAAATTTTCAAACATATTAACAATTTGCTAGCAATAAGCTACATGACAAATAAGCTTCATGATTTATAAAACAAATATTGGCACTTCAAGATTACGATCAACGGTTTGCAAGGGAACTGGCCTTCCTGTTAGCTGATGAGATTTGGCGAGACATTTTCCTTGAGATTATCAGATGTGGGAAAACCCAAGGAAAGAAGCATCCGCCGGATATCGCAAAGAATAATGTCTTTCAGAATTTTCTGGAAATCACCTCTCCCTTCTTACACCCTTAAGAAAATCAAGAAGAAACTGTTTATTTTGGGAATAACTCTTCCTGTTCTGTACACAAAACTGTTAATAAATATTTGAACAAAAATTTTTATTAGGTGTTTTCTAATTGTACGAAATGTACGATAGTGAATGCTGGAACAGAATTTGAACGAATAAATTACTATAAAGAAATTAGAACAGCACTTTTTTGTCAATATTATAATAATTCCTATTATAGTAACCGATATACATGATTAATTATATGTTTTAAATTTTCCATTCCATTCATTGACTTTTAATAAATATTTTTTTAAAAATAAATTTAGTTCATTGAGTAATATTTATTGATGTAAAAAAATTACCACAATTAATATCACATTTACTTAGCCATATTGAAATTTCATTACTACATGCAAATAACATTTCGATTTTTTTAAAGGGCAACCGTAATATACATTTAAATTTTTATATTTTAGGTCAGGGGTGGGCAGACTTTCCCAGGGTGCGAGGCTACTTTAAATTTTTTTCAAGGAGGTGCGGTCCACCCAGTGTCGGTGGCTCACACAAGGGCAGGGGAGGGGACCACGCGTCCGAACCCTCCCTAATAAACCTTAACATCTTTCTGTGATTCATTATAGTTCCATTTATATAGTATGAAAAATGTAATTAAATATTTGATATTAGTAATTTATTTTTTTATGTTAATTATTTATTCAGTAATTTTTTTTAGCTGTTTTTTGTTCCCGAAAATCGACAAAACCAAAAAAATATGTTGGGCTGCGTATTGGGGTACGAAAGGAGAGCGGTAAACCTTCAACCCTCGACCCCCTTCCCTTTAAAATTCTTGTGTACGCTACTGCCCAATGTCGTAGGTGTGGTGAGGTGTGAGGAAAAGGTTATTATTATTATAATAAATACGAATATGTACTTGCCTACAGAACAAAAAAAAAAAACACTTTTAAAATCGCGTTTAAAGCAAAACGCAAGATACAAGTTTAATAATAATAGCCCCAAATATAATTATATAAAATGATACATTTATTATGAAATAATTCAAAATACATTAAAAAATGAAACATGTTTTACTTAAAATTAGTTTTTGTTATTATAGTCAGTAGAAGGTTTAGTCTGCATACTATCAGCCAATCTTTTATTTTCCGTATATAATTACTAACTGGTAAAATTTTTAGGCGGTCACCCCAAAATGTCTTGGCGGTCCCCCGGACGATCGCGATCGACGTAATGCCCACCCCGGTTTTAAGTACTAATATATATATTATCTCCTCATATCTTCATATTAGTTGTTGAAAATTTAATCATTTTAAACCAGAGGAGGGTAACTAGCGGCCTGCAAAGAGTTCTTTTGCGGCCCTCCGGTATCGTCCGCTTACTCAGTAAGCCCTCTAATCAAAAGAGTTGTTCACCTCTGTTTTAAACTATTCGTTCATAAAGGGGGAATTTCAGTTGTATACACTTGCTAGAAAAAGTCTGCGTTCACGTACTATCGCTTACATAAACAACGAAAACAAATTTTTTAAAACTGAAATTTGAATTTTTTTTTTATTATATTTTATTTAGTTCACATTTCAAGTATTGAAAGTAACTAAAGTAGGTTGTTTTCATGGCTTTTAAAAAACAGTTTTGTAGCGATACTATCAAAAATCTAGTAGAAAAAAAGTCTGCGTTCACTGTTTTAATAGTAAGTATAAACATTATTTTAAAAAGAATAATGAGCTATTTATAACTGGTTGGGATAACTCCGTCTTTGGAGAACCTCCTGAAGTCGTTTCGGCATTGAATTATTAAATCTAGTGGTTTCTTCAGCGCTTATCTTTTGACATTATCAATCTGACATCTCTTCAGCATATCCTCTTGCTAGATATAATATGTTGACGAATCTTAGGCTCCAACAAATCCAATAGGTGTTCTCTAGGATTCGGATCAGATGACTACGGGGACATGTGCAAGGGGACATTAAACAAGACATTATACACATTTGGGACATTATACAAGAGCCAAAGCTTCACAATCTCTGTGGTATGCTTAGGATCGTTGTCGTGTTGGAAACGAAACGACGATCCTAGGCCAAGTTTGGCGGTGCTTTCCTTTAAATTGTTTTTAGGACATCAAGGTAATCATATTTGTTCATAGTTGATTGGATATATTCCAACTTGCCGACACCATTACTAGCCATGCACCTCCACACTATAACTCCACCACCACCGTTCCTTACCGTTGGTACCAAATGCACGTTTGGAAGCACTTGTAAGAGGTTTTCTGCATACCAATGTACGACCTTTTACGCCAAAAATGCAAAATTTGCTCTCATCGGAGAATATCACAGTCCTCCAAAACTCCAGAGGCTTATGAAAATGTTCTTTTACAAAAGCTATCCGTTCGTCTTTGAAATATAAGACTTTTTGTGAGCCACTCGACTACGGTATTCGGCTTTTTACAAAAATTTTCTTGCAGTATCCGCACAAATGTCTTACTTAAACTTCTCGTGAATGCCTGCTGTTATTTGAGTTGCAGTCAAAAGCGAATTTTTTTTCACTGCGGTTATCATACTTCATTTTTCACTGATTGTGAGTTTAGATGGACGACCTAAACGAGGTTTGGATGCATAAACTTCTGTATATTTGAAGTTATAAATAACACGCTGGATAGATGAATACGGCCATACAATGGATCTGGTTATATCCCAACGAATTTCTTTATCTTTACACATTTTCACAATGATTTTAAGCTCACTGATACTAATTTTCTTCCTTTTATTTTCCATTGCCTTGAATTGCTTTGTATCTCACAAAAACAGAAAAATTATTGTGTTTCAACTTTCTTAAGCTATTTTACTTGACAAGTGAATGCAAAAATTATGTTAACCTGCAAAGCCTGTTGATAAAAATTCCAGGAATCAAGAATATTCAAATAGTGAACGCTGACTTTTTCTGCCTACTATTCGAGTGCTTTGCTACAAAACTTCCATTATTTTACATAACTTGAATTCAAAATTAACGAATTCTTTTGCATGCTCATTATTTAAATAGTAGTAAACAAATTCGTGAAACTTTGTTGGAAAAAAATTATACTTGTATTAAATTTTAGCTTTGCTGTATGATTTGTTATGGGTGAACGCAGACATTTTCTAGCTAATGTATAACATTTAAAGTTAAAATTTCTTACTAAAACATTGTTAACTACTGAATGCTACATTAATATTTCGGTCTTCTTCTGCTTCAATGTTATTTTTTTAAAATTTTCACGTAAATAATTATACACCAAAAACATTTGAAAAAAGTTGAAAAGAATTCAGTTAGGAAACAACACAACTCACAAATGTTTCAAAAGGATTTAAGAAAACAATTTTTTGCTCTTTTCTGTTTTATACATAAAAAAGAGCATTAGTTCCCAAATGCAAAGCCAGAGATACTTTATAACAATCTAGAATGCTTGAATGTTAAGAATGATTAATTATTCGTTAGGGTGCGGTTCATTCACAGGCGGTAAATAATTCAAAAGAATGTAGATGCGTTCAAGTTTAAGATTAGTATTCCTAACTACGAAATAATTTAACCAGCACGTTTTGTCAATCCAAATCTTACCATGCTATTCTAATTAGAATAAGATATCATCATAAATGACACAGCAGTTAAAACTGAATCGCTTAAGGTTATAGAATACACAAATATTCAAAAATGTAAATAATTAATTTGAGAGCAAGTGTTAAATTTGGATAGAACATCGTTGTAAATTTATAGTAGAATATAGAATATTCTTCAAAATTGTAATGAGCTTATTTGAATGAATCAAAAATGATTTAACTAATGAAATGAATTTCGATTCTCATTGAAAATTAATCTTTTTCTATTCTTTTTTTCGAAAATTGTTGTTAAGTATTATATTGTACATATTATATTACATACGAGGATTTATTTTTTAATGCATTCCTTTCATTTTTCAGAGCTTGAAAAATTGGTTGGAATAATAACGAAACATGAAAAATAAAATAAAACAAGATATTTCCCGTATTAGGTATGCAAATTTTCCTTTAGTAGGATCAGTTTGAATTATAAATTATTTACATTTTCGGATAGCTATTTAAATATTTTATGCAATACGACATAAAATGCATATCTCCTATCTTTATGTCTAATTATGTATTGCTATACAAGAACTAAGATTCCTCATAAAAGATACGAATACTTAATCATTTTGCTATACAAAATTTTGTATTAGTCTCACAACAGAAATCACAAAGAAATACTATGACTTTTCCCCCAATGAATATTAAAGTATATGTGCCAGTACACATAATTGACCAAATACTGATCTTTTATGCATATATTTAACTTTTTTTTACTTAGGTATAACTTATTTTATCAAGAGAAGACACATACTATTGATCCATCTCTCCAGTACGAGAATCATGAGTCTTGTTTACGGATTTGAAGTAAAGAAAATGGAAATTATGTAAACAACCGTTATCCAGCAAGGTATTATACAAATTAAAGTTTTGATCCCATTTTTGTGTTGAAATAATAGAAACTTGAATACAAAATGTTATAACTCGTAATGTAGTGCTCAAACCATGATTTCTAGGAATTATGAATTGTAACACAAAAGCATTAGATAAAATAATAATATTTTTTTTTAAACTTTAAATATAAACACTTATTGAAATTCCACTTAATGACGAAGCACGAATTGATTACCAGGGGACTGAATAACAGACTCAATGCACGTAAAATGATAAATAAATATTAAATGTTTTGAAAATATTCTATAATACGAACTAAAATATTTTGAATTTATCTAAAAATAGATGCACTTGATAATACGAAAGAATCCACTTAGAATTTTTTAAATTATTTTAAAGTTCAGATAATACTTCTTAAAAAAATGAGTTCGAAGTAACATATCTCTTTTTTCTTAGTTTTCATCAACATTGCAATATACGAAGGTTTTCAGCTGCGTTCGAAACAGATTCACGAAAATTTTCAAAAGCAGACAAATTATTGCCAGAAAGAAATCTTAATTAAAAAAAAAATCTGATTCTTAACATTCTACAAATATATACTTTGATAGTTATTAACACTGTTGAATGATGAAAAAAATTCGGAGAATTCAAAAAAGTCAATAAAAATGATAAAAAAAATCTTAAATTGAAAAAAGAAAAGAAGACGACTTTCTTTATAAATCAAGAAATCATAGGCACAAAATTGTAACACGTTGACATAATATTATGTCACTAAAATGCAAAGACTGTTGACTACTTGCGACAACTTTTTTTTAAAAAAAAGGAGATATGGGGACTTTTTTGTGGTTTTTAGATTTGTTTAGTACATTTTTAAAAAAATATGCTAAAATTAAGAAGATAAAAAAAAATCTATTATTACTAAAATGGGAAAAAATGGGTAAAAATTTACAAAAAATATCATTAACGGGACCCATTTTGTACCAAAAGTTAATGAAACAATTTTCAATTCTGATGTGTTACTATATTAGTCAGTAACACCCTTGTTTTGCTTCACTTGTATGTAACGGAAAATTTGAACTCAATTTTTACCCACTTTAAAAGGTCAGATTAATTTGAAATTTTGCTCACGTGTCCAGGCACCGATGACAATATAATTATTTTATGATTTTGGTCCATTGTCCAGATCAGGATGATCAGGATTAACGATTTCCCATTTTCAGATCCCACCTCACATCTGGCGACTAATTTCGGATCCCATTTCCATATTTAGCGACTATAAAAGATTAAGTTACAACTTTGTTTGATAAACTATAAAGAGGGTTTTTTTAATTTTTTGAAACATTTTTTTAATGACCTTCAGGATAAGTGATATTTTAATTTTTACAAAAACTAGAGCCCTTTATCTTAGTTATTATATGAAATTATACAGAACATACACAAAAAATTTCAGTGAATTACTTTCAAAACTTTTTTAGCAATCGCTGTCCCCGTTTGAGCATTTTAAAAACACACACACATTTCGAGTAAAACGCGTTTTAAATTATGACATTTTGCTTAAAGTAGTGTCATCTGCTTTTGCTAAAACACTTGTAGTTTTTGTTCTAGTGAACGGAAAATAATAAATTAAGTATTTTTATAAAGCTAATAAGATGGTCTATAAAATAAAATCATAAAATTTGTCAATTTTTGGCAAAATTCACTAAGTTAGGGTAGTCACCTTAATTACATTGCGATTTCTGCAAAAATCTTACCAATATATATATAGATTTGTTCTTGAAGAACTATTACCCACCTAATCCACCTTATTTTTATCCCTCCTTTCATGTGCAATGTATGTAATATTTCAATACTCCTTAACACGAAAATCATACTCTGCATTAGAACTAAAAGATGGTTTTGTTCGGCTAGCAGGTCATACATCCACCTAGCACACACCCTTTGGCATCGACATAAAAATCCATACAAATGAAAGCTATTTATAGCTAATAACAACAGAAAGTCAAGCAAAAACGAAATGAAAATTTGCAATTAGCGATATTTAGTTTGTGATCAGCAGCGGTATCTGGCGATTTATCGCCAGCACCAGGCTAACTTAATAATAATACCTCATAAATGAAGCTTATTGAAGGTTCTTAAGTATTAAACCCCTGCAGTATATAGACAAGTATAAGTGATATAATTACACAGATGCTTATATGTTTACTTTTTCATCTTAAAAACACTTTCCTATTGTTTATTTCATTACATGAAGAGAAACCTTCATTCACGAGAGCAAATTCTACATCTTATTTGATAAAACTGTATAAAGTAGATTTAAATATCGCTCAGCACTAAATCATATGCATACTTGCTTATTCTTTCAAATATAACGCAATAAAATGATGATTAAATTCTATAATTTATCATTTATTTGTAACATTAATTACAATAATTATTAAATCCCCCCCCAAACATTACAGTCTTATATAACAAAATTCTATTTATTCACAGAACATTTGTTTTCTCTCCTTGAATCTCGTATGCCACCAGAATTTCGACTGTCATTTTGCTAAATCAGATAACGGTATGTGATACCCAAAGCATTCTTTAGTCCCTCAGGCCTAATTTCAAGGCAGCAATGGACAATTGTTCCGTTAATGGCATTTGTTTCATTCTCCGTAACATCACTTTCCTCGCAATTACTCTTCTTTTTTTTGTGGAAGGAGAAAGCCATGGTAAGTGAAGAGTATTTGGTAACACTTCAATTCAGCAAATTGGGATAAATTTTCCTTCGTGCTATTTATTGGAAATTAACGATAAAACTAAAGAAAAAAAATGCCATAGATCAGTTTTAGCCACCCAAGTTCTTGTGTTATTTTGAACATTCATTATACATATCTATATATAATTTAACTGTAATGGTGCCAGCATGCTGAAATAAATATTTACACATGCTTTATAATACAAGTTGTACTAGAATTTCAAATGTGGTCAGCTTCGACAATTTATTGGTAGCTAAAACAGTAGGAAAATTATTAGTTAGGAAAATGCAAGCAAAATTATTTATTAAAATTATTTAATTCATATGCAAGCAATATTCAATTATTTCAAATGAATCATGTACTGTTAAATCTTCAGTTCGTAGAACATTTGTAAGTTGTAACCAAAAAATTAAAGCACATTGAAGTAAAATGATCAATATATAGAGGTAATCCAAATACACTGATCTCACTATATTCTTATTAATATACATTCCCAAGACTGTTCTTAGGTGTGATACGCGCGCACCGAAAATATGCAAAGATGTTTTTTAAGTGTATGACTGAAAAAGCTCACACAAAAAAGCATGCAATGTGGTTACTGGGGTTTCTTATTTCCCGGGTTTTTCCATTCCCGGGAATGTAATTGTCGTTCCCCAGATTACCGAAAATACATCAAAATTTCAAAAAATATAAAAACAAGTTACTTTTAAATAAAATCAATAATAATTATATAAAAAGAAGGATACATCTAAATTCCAAAATCAATACTTATTTATATAATGAGCCAAAAATACAAAAAATGCATAGTAAATTGATTATTCATTTTTAAAATAGGATTTCAGAAAGCATAAGCAATTTATACTTTTATCACTCAGCCTAGTTCTAAGCTTTGTGACGAACAATTTGGCTCTCTCGGCTTCAATTGACGTTGGAGGAATTGTTTTTAAAGCCTCACATAGTTTTATAATGTTTGGTGATGGATTTTCAGTCAAGTCGAACAACTGCATTTCTTGTTTCATGATTTTGTTGAAACTAGTACTTTTTTTGGTTGAGCAATATAAAATTTTTGTTTTAGAGTAAATTGTGCTTTCTCTCTACTTTTTCGTTCAAAGTCAGAAGTTTTTCTTTCGAAATTTTCATGTTTTCTTCTTCTGAGCGCGAAGAGTTGGATATTGATCCCTCTTCTTCACAAAAAAGCCTTGTCCCTATCATTTGGGCTTGTTTAACCAAACAATTTTTACCAATCAAGCACAAAATATCGATAGTAACTGCAGCTGCTTCGTATTTTCTCTCAAAAGTCAGGAGTTCAATTAATACTATTAAATTAATGTTGCGTCTGTCATTAACTCTTTAGATTAGATAATATTTCATTTTTTCGTAAATTCTGAATTTTGTTCATTCAATTCTCCAATAACGTAAGAAAATACATCTTCTGCAGTTAGCAAAGTTGCATTTCGACTGCATAATTTTTCTAAGCCAATTTTTACTGGCTTTTAAAAGCCTACAACAATTGTAGTCAAAGTTTCAAACTCTACATTGGCCATCCCATTTGTTCTTCTCTAATGTCAATTTATGCTTTTAAAATTGCTTGCTTTTATTTCTATAAAATCTTTCAAGCATTGCCAACAAACTATTCTAACGAGTTTTGGTGTTAAAAAAAAAAACCAACTTTTCACAGCCAAACTCTTTTTTAACATGTTCTTGTAAAATGTCATTCTTCAGAGGTGATTTTCTGAATGATTTTACTACATTTCTAATCTTTTTTATAGTTTCATTTATGTTAGTTACAGAATTTTTTTTCCTGGGTAGGTTATATGAAACAAAGCATCTGTTCATACACCACTTTCAAATTCTAAAGCTAACGCTTTGTCTACTGCTAAATCTAATCTTTAGGATTCCCGGGAAATCCCGGGACTGAAGTATAATTCCCGGGAATAGAAAAAGTACAGAAATCTCAGGATTTCCCGGGAACCCGGAATCTTGGGAAAGAAACCCTAGTGCAGTGATTCCCAAAGTGATCTATATAGACCCCCAGGGGTCTATGACCACCTTCAAAGGGGTCCACGACAGCAAGAAAATAAGTCGGGGGTCCATGAGGAGTAAATTGGGGTCTACGACAGTTCTCATTAAATCAGAGTATGATTTTAATTTTAAAAGAAAATTTAACCAAATGGAAACCAGATTTTAGCTATTTAACACATTTATTTACTAAATTTAATGGGGCTAATTTGAAGTTATGGGGCAGCATAAATTTTATTAAAACAAAGACCATCGTTTGAGCTTTTCTTGCCAGAATTAAGCTAATGGAGTAATTTTGGATGTGGCGAATTTTCCTAGTTTCTCAATTGGTCACAGACAATTTGCCAGGAAATGTTTTAACCAACGTTCAACATTTAAATCCCCTTTATTCAGATTTTGAAATTGGGTTTGAGAAAGCATTTACCTGGTAACCACAGAAGTCAATGAATTCTTATGATCACATTGAAAAAAAAATGTCTTATTACAGGAGGAGATTGAAAGAGTAAGTAACGGAGATCTTGAACTAAAGTTTAGAAACAGATGTCAACAATTTCAGCTCTAAAGAGACATGCCTGTTTTTATCTCGAATTATAGAACACTGGAGAAAATTTTTTATTGCTTTTCCTGTGAGGAGTTTTAGCACGGTTGTCGGCTGTACACTACTAACCGAGGAAATTTTGGGTTAAACCTGACAAAATTGATGGCAAATATTTAAAATTTGTTATTGAAGCACCAGATTCATCCCTATCATTATAAACATTGTTTTTTAATCTGTTATTTTATGTATCACCTAAATTTAAATTAATTAATATGTGTTTCTTCAGTTTTACTGTTTTCAACTTCACTACAGTTTGAAATTTAAATCTTTTAAATTAAGTAGCTCTGTACCAGCTGTCATAAACACATTTAAGTTAATAAATTTGCAAAAATTCAATATTAAGCAAGCAGGGGTCTACCCCAAATCGAAAACCATAGCAAGGGGCCTATGAGACAAAAAGTTTGGGAACCTCTGCCCTAGTGGTTACCCCATCTCTATAATCCTAACCTCTCAATACTTTGTATATCCAGCTAACAGACACGCCGAAAAGGAGGGAGAACGAGTCCTGACCCACGCGAAGGTGGATGTCTCTTAGCTATGGCCTCAGCGTGAAGGCTATGGACCTTGTAAATTCTTTTGTTTAATTATTATAGATTTCGCGTTTGTTACGTTCAATAAATGTGTTATTTGTGAATAATCTTGTTGGATTCATTTATTCCCGACCAGCGGTTCTTGAACTTTCGATCGCCCCTTCCCCCTTGCATATCAACCTGACATAGCGGATCTCCAAGACTTCGAGCATCCCTTTCCTGACTCCCAACACATGGCTGAGTAATTTAAAGGTTCCTGAATAATTCTAAGGCTGCCTCTGCAACTTAAATGCAAACAAACATTTTCAACGCTTTTTCCTTCTTTAAGAAAATAATAAACATCTAATTAAAAATATTACAAAATGCAAATTTCAAATAAATAAACCATGGACTTAACTGTATTAATTAAAAATTTGAATGAGAAGGACGGTGCTGCATTTATTTTACATGTGTTGTTATATCAGCTGCTATATTTGAAATCTGCCGTTTCAATTCCGGTTCTACGTTTTCCAAACAGTTCCTGTACTTATTTTTAAGATAAAGAGCTCAAAATGTTCTTTCCCATAAATAAGTAGTTTGGAAAGGCATCAGAGTTTTCTAGGCTTCCTCGAAGAAATTTGAAAAAAAAATAAATGAAAGTGATGCCAAAAGTTTTGAAGGGACTTCTTGTATGCTAATTTCAAAGCTCCATATATTTAGTTACAAACAATAAAAAAAATTAATATTCTTGATCGAAATACATGTTCTAGGAGAATATTTTCATCGGAGTCAATTTCGTGATCTGGTCTAGGATAGATAGCACGTCCTTAAATTTCTCCACAAGTCATTTCTTAAAAACTGAAAGAGAGGGGCACCTTAACATTAAATGAGAAACGTTTGCCTAACTCCTGGAAAGACACTAGGGACCCCCAGGGATCCACGAACCACAGTTTAAAAACCATTTCTAGACATGAATCCTCCCATATTAATGCAACGAAATGGACACCAACGGTGGTTTTGAAAGAAAGAGAAGTAATTGAAATTATTTTAATAGAAATGAGAGATGCTAATATTTTTTAATAATTAACTCTCTGTGAACAATAAACGTAATCACGATAATGTACACGTTAAATATTAAAAAAACATTCCTGCCTTTTTTTTTGTAAAGAGATTTTTTTTTTTATCTTTTCGATACTAATTGTTCATTGTACAAAATTCCAGATGAATTTGAATTAATACAGATTTAATTTATCATGATAATTTAATTTAAGTTACAGCATTATTTTTTCGTATTCCCCACGAGTTTTTATTTTTTACCTTAATGATTGTTAGTATATTATCGAACCAAAATTCTTACAAGGGTAATAAAATCAAAATATGTTTTCATAACTAAACATTTCTTTCTTTTAGCAAATGTGAACTATTCAAAGCTTTAAGAAATTTTAAAAATCGATTTTTAAATTAATTTACGGAAAAAATTCGAAATTTTCAGGTATATAACATAAAATCCTCAACATTTATGTGTTTAGGAAAATATTATTTCAACAAAACATTTAATTTCAGTTACAAGTCAAGAGGCATAGCGCGAAAAGTTTGAGAAAAAAATCACTGACTAAAGAAAAATATAGACGAAATTTTCTAATTAACCAACACAGAACTAAAAATTTAGAATTGAAATATTATCCAAAATTAATGCCTTATTTACAATGAATTTAACTTAAGTGCCAGCTGAGTCAGTTTCGTCACTTAACTTTAAGTCAAAATCATGAAGTCGGTCACCAATAGCCTTCGAAAAGTGACGTTATTTATCTAATTTAAAAATAAATAAACTAAGTTATTTTAAGAATACGGAATTTCTTTTTAGTTATATTGGTCTGTAGGACCTGTCAAAAATGTAAAAAGGTCTTTCTTTTAGAAAGATCATCAAAATAATGAGAGAAAGTTTGATTTATTTTTTATAAATATTTGAGGTAACAATAACAATGGATAGGAAAATAACTTGTACTTTTTAATAAAATATTATAATTAAAGAATAAAGCACAAACTGTTAGAACCCCAGTTCATCATCCCTTGGCGATGATTATTCACGCCAGAAAAACTGTGATTAACTGTATTTTTAAAAGTGTTTTTTTACTAGATGTATGATGCCCCCCCCCCCTTGAAGCGAGAGGCTGGCGCTGTACCCTGCTCTGAACCAATTTAACAATTGGTAACTTATAGATTATTAAAGTTCTGTTGTTGTTAATTTAAGTTGAGTTATTATTTGATATGAATTTATTGACTAAAGAATATAAATCAAACGAACCAGCAAATACCGAAATAAGCCTCAATACAAAACCTTCTACTGTTCATGGCGTATAATATTGAACTCAATTAATATAAATGACTTAATGCATAGTAAAATGAAAAGTACAAAATATAACTGCCATTATCATAAGGCAACAATTTTAAAATGTATTTTATTTGGTCGTGAAATCGAACTGTGGTTAATATAACTGCACCAAATTTCCCAATTAAAATAGTTTTAAATATAATAATACTAAAAAATACAAAGTTCTTACAATTCTCAGTCTGATGTAAAAATTTAAGAAAATTAGCGATTAAAATAAAAGCTTTAATTTGAAAAATAATCCATGCCTCATTATATTTAAAATAAAATGAGCAAAAAGTATTATTTGGAAGTTTTCAACCAATCAGTAAATGAAAATAATTCAAAGGCGAGAAATCAGAAAGATTAAATAGTATTTTTATCCGAAATTGAATATAATCACTCGATAAAATAATGATCCAAACATTCACAGGGCTTCAAAGACGAAATATTCAATAAATCTGTGACGAAATCAATACTCTGCGTGTCAACATTTTTCCAAGTTTATTTTTATTTAAAAAATGCATAATAATCAAGTGACTAAAATTCAAACAAAAAAAATGAAAGGGTGAAAAAAAAAGGGGGGGGGACAAACTTTTTTCTAAATCCAGTCCTTCGTTCTTGAAACAATTCAGTAGATTTTGAAAGATTCTTCAGTGCATTTTTTCCCTCGCTATCCAATCGTTTAAACAGAAGCACATATGCATATGAGTGAGAGCAAAAAAAAAAAAAAGAGAAAAAAGGAGGAAAAAAGATTCTTTTTCCCTCGATCTTCTAATTTTTCCACTTCAAGTGCTGGGTGGCGAGCCATAAGGATTAAAAGCAGCGAAAAAACGATAGAAACTGTACAATAATAAATAATAACGGAAAGGGATGGGTGGAGGGTGTGGGCTTCCAATGAAAGTTTTATGAGAGAGAATTATTCAACAGTTCCCCTCCCATCCTACGGTCGTCTCTGGAAAGAAAGTACTAGATTTTCCCCCTCTTTTTTCCCCTTCTTTTCTTTTTGGCACATTTCTTTCTTCAGGACTATTAAATAAATGGTTTGGAATATGGTGTAGCTCACAGGACAGTTACGTTCTGAACTATATGTAGGAGAAAATTGACCAAAATAAGAAAAGTAACTTGTAGTAGGTTGTTTCAAACAACATAATGATCCATGACTATTACGCATGCGCCAGATGAGGAACATTTTTATGCAAAACTGTATTTAGAATTTTAATGTGTGTTCCGATTTGTCATACAATCAAAAGCTTTACCTTAATGCCAGGCACAAAATATGTTTCATGACGAAAAAAGTAAAAATAACAATATAAACAAAATTATTAATATAGACTGGTCTAATTTTAAGTAAAATAATACACACGAGAACTTTAACTGGATGAATGAAATTCATAATCAAAAAATAATTTGTAACACACTTCATCAAAAATCGAAAAAACAAATTCAACATAAAACTTTTGTTCTAAAAATTACAGCATTGCATTCATATTTTATAAATAAATTTACATAACAGTGAATTTTAGTGTGAAATTAACTTGCAAAATATACTAGAAAATCCGTATTTGACCTTCAAAATTGAATTATGAGTCACCGGAAATTCCGAAGAAAAAATTCAAAGCATGCGGAAAACCACTAAAGTTCCAACGCAATCAAATACGACCACGGGGAAGTAATTCTTTGAATACTTGTTTACTAATTATTTAAAAAATATTTTGCAAAGAAAATTTTTAAAAATTGAAAAACAAGAGTCAGAACTTTTTTACTTTTTTATCCCCGTATTATTCTTGAATACAATATAGCAGGGGAATTCAACTTTTTACACTTAGGAGAACGCCATGAGTTTACCGTTTCCTTGAAGGAACCTTTTGATCAAAGAGCAGAAAAAAAATTGGGTACCAAAGATTTATCTTACTCAAATTAAATAAATTATTATTGCATTTTTATTTTGTCACAACAGAAATATCGTAATAAGATAATGAATGGTAAGGAAACTAATGGGGGTTTTTTGGTCTTCTAAAATATAATCGATGATTAGTAAACAAAAGCAGCAACATTAAAAATTATAAAAAATTTAAATATTTTTTAATCACTCTACTGTAATTTTTTTTCTTCATTTGACGTTTGGAGAATGAATATTGAAATCAATCAACACTTCGAAATCTGAATAAAAGTTATACTTTTTCACGAAGTACAAATACAAATGACGAATTAATTTATCGAAAATGCTAAATCATGAGCTATATATAATTCAGAAATAAAAACAATCAAATTTTCGTTATTTTACATATATTATACAATTTTTGTTAAAATATGATTTAATTTTACTTGATTAATGCCATTTTAGATATTTTGACATCTATTCCATTACAAATTATTGGTAAACGTAATGCCATTCCCGATAGAAAAGCTCAAGGGTATCGTATTTACTAGAGCATGAGCCATTATTTATACCATGTTACACTGGATCGAAACATAATAACATAATTTCATCGCGTAAACAGCAATATAAATGGTAATAACCGATTCAAAATTATGTGCGGGAAAGCAACTTCCTTGAATTTTTATCAAATAAAAACATAGCCTCCACTTTCGAATCACCTTGAGCTGTTTTTACCTACTCATCCCATGACCAAGATAACTTAGAGAATATGTTCCCAGATAGTCCATTCCGCAGGAATTTTGTCTGAAACTGATGCACTAAATCAACAATTTCCCGTGCCGGAATCCCGATTCTATTCATCACCACGCTCTTCCCTGAAGATAACAGGTCTATTTGAGATGCTAACCATTGCTTAACACGCATGTATACGTGCTGTAAAGTACGCAGAAATTACATGCGAGAGAGGCACTTACGTCTTATTCTTGAATCTTGTATTAGGGTAACCCGCCGAAGGTCATTATATGTAATCGGAAGGCGAAAGACAAAAAGTCGCCACAATAAGGAAATTGAGAGCTTGAGCTGTCGCGTGACTGTTATGTCATTGACATTCTGGGACACCAGTCTCGAAATTAAACTTTAAGCAAAAAGCAGGTTGGTTTTTTTTTTTTTTTTTTTTTTGAAATTCAATTTATTTTAGGTAATTTGGTTACATTTTGCAAAATTATTCTGAACATTATGAAACGGATGTAGTATTCATTCATTTACATATGCGGAAAAATGTCCTAAAATGACAGCCTAAAAGATTAAAGCAATAATATATAGAATAATAAGCCTACAATGCAATGTTTTATAACTTTAAAGAATATTTTGAATGTTACGTAATCGACGTAAAGTAAAAATAACACATATGACTCGACATTAACAAAACTTAATATTTCCTTAAATAATTTAATGTTTTCTTCTAAAAAAAGGATTTATTTTTCACTTCAATAGAAGAGTCCTTGCAATTCAGAATGTATTATGGTGCATGTGTCTAGACTATATGAAAATATCGTCAACCGTCGCACTATAGAGCTACACGAGGGCTTTTGGCGACGGACCTCGTAATTTTGAATCATGGTTAAGTGACGAGGACGACACCTGAACTTCCCCCAACCCCCTTTCCTAACTACCACACCACACTAACGGGGGACGTTTGAACTCTCGACAGATTAAACGTGCATCACTCCCTAAACGGCGGTCTTTAGAGGTACTGGGCTCGAACTCGTGACATGCCATCCACGATCCGATTCCTTGACTACTCGGCTACCGTAGCCGTAATAAACACTGGGACAAAAGAGTGTAACGCGCAATCGATATTTTTTATTATACTTAGCCAGCAGCCAACATTAGATGGTAGAGTTAAGAAAATAGGAGGAAAAAAAGCATTATGAATCAAAAATAGGAAATATGCACTTTTACCATACTTTAATCAAATAAATGTTGCATTTTCAATCAAATAATGTATCTAATTGTAATCATATAACATAAAAAATGAGGGTAAACTTCACAAAACACAAAAACTTATGACTTTTTAACACGCTTTTATAAGTTTCACTTGCATGTAACGGAATCTTAGAACTCGATTTTTACCCACTTAAAAAGATCGGATTCATTCGAAATTTCGCACACTTGTCAAGGACCGATGACAATACAATAATTTCATAATTTTGTTCCATTGTCCTTTTCAGGATCGTCAGGAATAAGGATAATCAGATTTGGCGATAAATCCATATATCACGTCCAGATTTGGCGACTTATTGCATATATCATTTTTAAATTTGGCGACTAGTTCCATATACCATTTTCAGACATGGCGACAAATTTCCTACATCATTTCCAGATTTGGTGACTAAAAGAATAAGGTGTAACCCTAAAGTGTTTTGAATTTAACGCTAATTATATATGCAAGTATAAAATACACTTGCGGTTAAAAGAAATAAAACAAACAAAAGAAGAGTTCTGTGTTCGATTCAGTATAAAAGCGTGTTTTTTAGTTTTTTTCAAACTATAATTTATTTAGAAGTATAATCAATAAAGACGATAAATTTCTGATTTTCAAGCTCTCATGACACAGTAATTCAATTATAAAACCAAGCATTAGAGCTGCGTATAATTAGGATGTAATGAAAAGCTATTTAAATATACTCTTGGTTTTACACAAATATACGAT
The DNA here is from genome assembly GCA_019973975.1 of Trichonephila clavata. Taxonomy (NCBI): domain Eukaryota; kingdom Metazoa; phylum Arthropoda; class Arachnida; order Araneae; family Nephilidae; genus Trichonephila; species Trichonephila clavata. Next base: position 25,320 of record BMAO01005090.1, on the reverse strand, counting down.
AATTTTTAGAATTATAATTTTTTCAACATTAAAATAATAAAATTTGAAAAGAACAAACAAAAAGGAACTGTTACGTTGAATATTCTTTTTCATTCATGAACAAAAAAAAGCCATGAAAATTAAATCGATACATTTAAAGCAGGAATTCTATAAAGGATAGTTTCTTAAAATTTATAAACTCTAAACCATAACTCAAGTTTCAAATTCCTTATATTATGCTATCTGCTTATTCATCCGCCTCTTTACTAGAAAAGTAAGAAAATATCAAAAAAATTATATCAACTTGAAATTCAATAAACGAATTCTTTTTAATGTCCTATATTTTGGTCCATAACAGCACTTGGCTTGATGTTCAGACAGCATAAAATGCATTGGAAATCGATGAAAATATTTCTTCGAATGCAAATTAAAAGCCTATATTGAATACTTCCAAGACTCCAAATTTAACATTGCAGTAGTAATAGTGATTTAAATAATCATTCAAGTGAATATATTTCAGAAAGCTGCATTTAGAAGAAAAAAATATATCATACATCAAAAACACATGTCACAATCAGATAACCAATAATGTGAAAACAAATCAAATTTTTCTTTAAAAAATCTCTTAAAAGTTTTGAAGTACTCTCGAAATAGACTAAGAACAGAGAAAAACGAACAATATTTAAATCCAATACTTCCTGAAATATGTCTCATTTTTCATTGAGTAAACAGAATGTCATCTGAACTTAAATGCATCAAGAAAATAAAAGAAAATTTAAAAACATCTGCAATCTAAAATAATCTCTGGAAATGTTTTGCGCGTTTGTAATATGAGCTTAAATATTCTGTTTAAGGATTTTACTTGCTTTACTGTTTGTAGCTGAAATGAGATTTTAAGATATTTCATCGCCCAGTATTCGAAACAAAAAAAATATCGTATTTCGTTTAATACATCTTCAACAGATGATTATGAAACTGGAGATATACCTTACACACAGAATATATATATATATATTTACTTTCCTATTATAAAACCTAAGTTCTTTTTTTAAGAAGAAAGAGCACATTTTTAAATTAAAAAATAACATATCAAAACACGAGGATCAAATTTGATAACATTATAATCACATTTTTCATAAAATCTTTAAATTTATATTGGTATTAAAATGCGAAAACACAAACTAAAATTCAGGCAAACGTATAAAAAACTTAGGAATAGTATACACTGATTACAAAAGCTGTGTGAACAGACATTCGATCTCTTACTTTTAAACATAAACGTAGAAAATTTGTTTCAATTATTTTTTAATTAGTAAATACTTCTTCATACAGACTTTTTAATACGTCACCGATAGTAAAAACTATCTTATACACATTTTAATGTCAAAGCTAATTTAGAAATAAAAAATCATATAATGTTTGTATAGCAGTCACCATAGTTTATTCCACGCTCATGCTTTTTATTCTTAATATCACTCAAAATGATAAAAATTATCTCTCGATAAATAATAATGTCTCGAAACTATACAAAAATAAATTATATATTAAGTTAAATATCAGCATCACACACACAATTATATATTTCAATTTCTTACTCCTCCAAGCCAATAACATTTAAAATAATTACAAAATATGCCAACTTCAGCAACATAACTAACAAAACGATCATGTATCAGCATATAAATTTAAAAATCAAATAAATTAAAATTGAATCATTATTGAATCAAAGCGGATGATAATAGGGTAAAGAATTTTCGTCTTAAACAATATCTGTAACTATTGTATAATTTAAATAGCCAATTAAAACTTATTTCAAAATAACGGAAAGATGTTTAAATAGAACTAAGTCAGTATAATACGAAACAATGTTTAAAAGTAAGTTTAAGATTTATTTGCATATACACACAAATGATTCTTTCATAACATTAGTAAAAAAAAAATTAATACAAGAATTTAAAAGTTCGAAAGATATTATATAAAATCCAGTTGAATATTTTAAAACAATGTTTCTGAAACAAATCATTATGATTTTGTCAGTCTTTTAAGGCGTAAAAGAATCAGAGGTTTAAATTTTCGAATGCATAAGTTATAAAAAATTGAGCTTAAATGGTGTTCTAAATTCAAGCATATATTATAAATACATGCATTACTTTCTTCAAAAAGATTACATATAATGCAAATAGGAATATAAAACCTAAAATATAACATACCAGAAAAGTGGTGTGTGTACTACTATGAAAGTTCATTTCGCTAAGTACTCACACATAAAATTTTTCACTTAAAGTAATTTTAAAGTCTGCATCTAAAAATTAAAATTCGTTTAATTCCATACATAAAAAATCTTCCTAATTTAGTCTTTCACAGAGAATATACATTCTCTCATCCCACGCAATATTTAAAATGTTACACCACGCTATTATTCATAGAAGCAATTTACTTTGCTGAGTAAAATCGAAAGTGTTTGTGTGATTACTAAAAATGAAAAAAAAAAAAAATCTGCCTACTTTTTAAACTTGAAAAAGAAAATCTCCGAAAAAAATTGAATGCATTAATTTTTTTTAATTTCAAATAACTAATAGTAAATCATTCTCATAATGAAATGAAAACTAAATATAATTTTTAAAAAAGAAATAAAACACTGTTTAAAATACTACTTTTATTTTTATAATCATTCACGACTAGGATTAATCTTTTAGTAAAAATTGCCGTTAATCTAAAAAGCAAATCACATTTCAATTTAATCAAAAAATTAATCAGATTTTGTGACGTAGAAAAACGTCAGTTTTATTATGAGGCAATAAACAATTTCAATCTTATTACAATTTTAATTTCAATTTTTCTTATACTAATTTTTATATTATTTTTCTCAATATTTTAATTTAAAAAATTAAAATATCATTGGCATTGAAGCGAAATAGTTTTTTTTTTTTATATAATTCAAATGTGGTAACAAGCACACCAAAAACGAAACGATACAGAAAAAGTTTACGTACATGTTTACACATATTAATGAAAAATTAAATATTTGTGTGTGTATATATAAAATTACTTTTTAAAATTTGTAAAATGTAATCACTTTCCATGACAATTATTTTAGAATTCTGAGAATTTCATGTAGAATAAACAGAAAGATTAATAGTATTTTAATACTTTCATTCATAACAAAATGTTTATATAATGATTTTAGACCAAAGTTTATTAAGACTTTAAGCTTTGGACATATGAGCAAATATGTTTTAAAAATAATTCAGAAGTTAATTCGCGTCAAAATACAATTTAATAACAGAAAAATTCAATTTGACATTTTCTTGTCCTTTATGGGAAAAAAATCGGAATAACACTACATAAACTTATGGAACTTGCGATTTACTCTAAATCTTATTGCAATCCTTCTTAATTGAAAGAAGATTTCTTTTTCTTTTCATTTCATTTGTTACTTTTTAAATAAACATTTTTGAACTACATTTGAAAATAAGTTCAATACCCGAAACAATAGAGCTTATTTATTTTTTAAGAACTCCTATTCAAAGGATTTACTTTTTAATAGCACACTTTTTAAGGCTTTCGATGGAAGTTTCTACAAATTACTATAACTCTCGAATTTTAAAACCTACTTTTGTACGATTAGGGCGTTTTATTTATTAATTTTTTTAATGATAAAAGTGTTGCAATATTTTTCAACTGATTAGCTGATTACATATAATTTAAAGAAAAGTTCCCTTAAAAACTTTCATTATAAAAAAGCCAAAATAAAAAATATGAAATTTTATTTAAAATAAACTGATATAAATTGTATAAGAAATAAAAGAAAGGGAAATTTATATTTACTACTAGCTGAAATGCCCGTTCTTCGCACGGATTACGTTTTAAAAACCAAAATTCATCTATTACAGCAATCAAAATATTTTTTAGGGAGTTAACCCTGTATTAAGTAGTATAACCAAAAATTAAAAATATTTTTTCAAATGAATGTTCACATTATAAATAATTTTAAACAAATTGCAATTTGGCCTAAAATAAATAATTTAACAAAAACAAATATTTCAAAGTAAGAGAAAATTAGCATGCTAAAGAGTAAATAGATATGAATGAATGCAAATATAAATAAAAATTATTAGAAATGTGATAGCAGTAGTAAGTTTCTGCTATGGGTGTAATAACTTGCAATAGATAAACCGAAAGAAAAAATTAATGATGATAAAGTGGTTCTCACTAAATGCTATCATAAATAAGAAACATTAGGAAACTTTCAACTGAAAAAAAAATTAAATTAGTATTATATGAGGTATGGGCACAATGCTATCTAACATCTCTGTAATACATTTAATATAGAGTATTAAATGTAATTCAGTACTAAAAAAAATTTAATTAGTAAGAACTAAAACCAAAAAATCTACCTAAAACAGATATAACAGGTCCCCATTGAAATAGCCCAGAACCAACAACAGTACTAAATGAAACAAATAATAAATCATGCTGATAAAAAATTAACCATCACAAATGATACAGTTTTCTGGTTTGCAAGATTGTCAGAAGCAAAGCTAAGTCATGATGAAAAATCTGTTCAAGGGGTGCATCTCATCATATTTTCAGCAAATAGCCCCTTTTTGTTAAAAAAAAATTTCTGATTTTTTTTCATTTAAAACAGATGAGTACTTATCGGTCATAGGGACCATAAGGCAAAAAACAGTGACACTCAAAAAAACATTGTACATTCAGCTTTCTGATAAATAGGAAGCATTATCTTCACAATATTACCAACATGTTAACAGCAATTAATTTGAATTTGGTGTCATTTTCTTTCTGTTATATTTTAAGCAATATTTTTCTACAATGAAGAAAACATTGAATATGCCGGTGAAGGAAGAATAGCAATAATCTTTATTTTCAACGACAGAAAATGGCATGGATATGTAAAACATGAAACATTTATATGTAAAAAATGTATGCAATGCATGTGTACGTATGCAATCAGTGAAGAACGGATTGGCAGAAGGAAAATTACTTTGATGAGCATTTAATCACATCCATAGTTTCCGTGTCCGTTGATAGTTTTTTGAACGAATGTTTTTTTACAAACAAATGGACATGACGTGAGAATAAAAGCAGGCGAGAAATGAAGGTGTAGTTTCATTGATTGTAAAAAAATACCCTTTGATATTTGTATCATGAATAGGTAATCATGATCTAAGATTCTGTTTATAAATAGCATCACAAATTATTGTTCTCCTTAAAAACTCAGTTTTGAACAAAAAAATACACACACATTTCATAAAATCTTAAATATTTAAAATTGATAAAAGAAATAAAATAAATACATATCAAAGTACCCTTACCCATATAGTAATTAAAATATTAATCCAAACCAAAAAGCTACTTTAAATAGATAAATTAACGTTTGATTTTGAAGAAACTACCATAAGCAGCTCAGAACAAAAGCATGTCAAAAAATCTTATATGTAAATAGAAATTCTAATTTAAATCACAACATTAACAATCAATAAATCCCTATTAGTTAGAAATGAATGTCCTTTTCTTTAGTTACATTTTTCTACTTTTTTGTTAGAATTGAAAAACATGGAATTTGCCAATAGAAGGAAAAGGGTACATATTGGAGTAACCGCAACAAAATTTGCACCACAATATCAAATAGATTCTTATATGTTTTATATGAAGAAAAAGTCAAATTTTGGTGAAAAAAGTGCCACTTTGACTCTAATACATAAGTATCAGGAAAAGCAGTACCTTTTTCTTTTTCAATGGAAGGAAATGTTGGTGCTAACCTTTTATCGCACCAATGCCAACGTTCAAAATAACTCGCCAAGTTGCCAACGCTGATTTCAAATGTGTTATATGGACTCAATTGGCAACCATGTGCTTCATTTCATGTAATGTTGTAATAATAATAGGTTGTAACAATATGTAAGAATTGAAATGTCATATGAAGATTTTTTGGTATGTATAATTGCAACAATTGCCAACTCTATTAATAACTCACTAAGTTGGCAACCACGATTTCCTATGTGTCGTCTTCCTATGTGTGCCATATGCTTTGTTTCATATAATGCTGCCAATAGGTTGTGATCATACTTATTTTTTTAACCAAATGGTCACGCTATGCAGTTGGAAGTAGGCAGAAGTACTGCTGAAATGTACTGATATACGCTATTAGGATGGAAGTAGGCAAGACATACCAATTAAGTGTACTAATATTCAGGCGATGTTTTAGTTCCAAGTTTTACTTACTTTGGGGCCAACTACCTTCTGTTGACGTGATATCAATATCAGATGAATAGTAAAGCAAATGCATCAGTAGATTGATAATACCACCAACATTCAAGTTAGCGAGAATAAGGAAAAGCAACCACATAAACCCAAGGCCCTTACAACTGTTTAGTAACAAATGTTTTCTGCATTGTTGATTCTTTAAAAATAACAAAAATAATGAACAACATGGGAAAGCAAATTTTTTTCAGATACAGCAAAAAGGATTAGAGAGTGTAATCAGGCTTTATTTGATATTCATAGTTCAGTTGGCATGAATCAGGAGCATAAAATGAAATAAAACATTTTACGGAAAGTAAATATCTTTGAAAGTGGCCAGAACAATAGAAATGGTCTTGCAAGCTGGGTAGTTGTTCCATTATTCAATCAACATACATTATTACAAACCACAAAGTAAAAAAGAAATAATTATCAACAAAAATTACACAGATACATAAATTTAATGCGGTGGCTAGGCTTTAGTATCGCCCACTCACGGCGGATAAGTGTCCAATTCGACACAATCCAACCAAACTTAGAACTAAATCATTACCTGAATAACAGAACACTTTAACGGTACACCATGTCCATTTTCAACCGTAAATAGCATGACCAGTTAGTTTGAAAAAGCTGTAAAAAATTAACAGTACACCATGTCCATTTTCAACCATATAGCATGACCATTTTGTTTGAAAAAGCTGTACAAAAATAACATCCTTTATTTATTTTGAATTTTTGGAAAAGGATAAATACGTTATAACACATCGAAAGTCAATTGTTGCCAAACGGTAAAACAAAATTTAGAAAGAACATTTTTTATGACGATTTTTTCGAAAAACAAATAAAATTCCATCACAAAGAGTAAGAAAACGAATAAATACAACTATAAATAAATATATTTACTGTAAAATGTGCTACAATCCCCCAAAAAACTGCTCGAAACATTCATTTTTGCAAAGTTAATACTTGACATGTTTGATGACGTCATATCTACATTTAGCTGAAAAATCATTTAAAATTGAAATTTAAAAAATCTAAAGCGAATTTTAAAAAAAACTCTAAGGTTAATAGCATAAGGATCTGCAGCTTCTACGTTGCTTAATTTGGTCGGAATAGCGTAAACACACAAACTCTTTCTTTTATATATTTAGTATAGATTATGACATTAGTTTACAACCTTACATATAGTAGAAACCTTAAATATAAAAAGAAAAGTTTAATTTTGACGAAACTACAATAAACAGCTCAGAACAAAAAAATGTCAGAAAATCTCATACGTTAATAAAAATTCGTATTAGCCTTCGTGTTCTTACGTATTAGCATCACCACAGCCAAACTGGCACTAAGCAAATCACACTATATCCCAACAAAATCTGACTTTTTTTTCACATAAAAACACAAACACAGAATCTTTGTTGTTTTGATATCAAGAAGCGATTAGCATGGCGCCAATTTGGCTGTGATGACACTTATATGCAAGTATCATAAATTCTAATTTAAATCACAATATTGGCAATCTAATAATCCCAATTAGTTTGAATGGAGTGTTATTTTCTATGGTACTTACATATTATCGCAACCTATTGGCGACATTACATGAAATGAAACATATGTTTGCCACATGATATGAATATCAGATTTATTGTAATCAAGTTAAGTTTATCCACCGTATTAAATTCATGTATCTGAATATCAACTTTTGTGATTTGTAATAATGCACGCTGATTGCGCAATGGAAAAAGTACCCATCTTGCAATGCCTAAGGTTATTAAAGCTACTAATTTTATTGTTGTGGCCACTTTTAAAGATATTTACTTCCCATAAAATGTTCTATTTCATTTTATGCTCCTGATTAATCTTAGCTGTACTATAAGCCTGATTACATCTTTAAATCTTTTTGCAGTATCTGAAAAAAATTTTGCTTCCCCATGTTGTTTATTAATTTTATGTTATTCTTAAGAGTCAATAATGAAAAAAACATTTGTTCATACTATGATACAAAACAGTTGCAAGGACCTTGGGTTTGCACATTTACTTCTCCTTATTCTTGCTAACCTGAATGTTGGTGGTATTATCAGTCTATGGTTGTGCTTGGCGGTTACAAAAAATTTTTCAGATACAGCAAAAAGATTTGAAGAGTGTAATCAAGCTTTTTTGATAACTATAGTACACCTAAGATAAATCAGGAGCATAAAATGAAATAGAACATTTTATGGAAAGTAAATATTTTTAAAAGTGGTTACAACAATAAAAATAGTACCTTTAGGCCTTGCAAGATGGGTAGTTGTTCCATTACGCAACCAACATGCATTATTACAAACCACAAAAGGAAATAAGAAATAATTTGAACAAAAATTATACACAGTTACACAAATTCAATACGGTGGATAAACTTAACTTGATTACAATCCATCTGAGATTCATATCATGGCACAGGTTTTCGGCGCCAAAGTTAAACTTAGAACCAAATGACATCGCCTGAATATTAGTAATTAGTACACTTTAATGGTACATATTACCCATTCCATCAGTAACAAACAACAATCCTTTTTTTTTAAAGAAATGAAAAAGATATACGTTGGAAATCAAATACGAAAATATCTACTGTTATCAAATTAGTGTTGCCAATCGGAAAAATAAATTTAGAAAAACATTTTTTTAAGACTATTTTTTCGAAAAACAAATGTAATTCCTCCACAAAGAGTTGAAAAAAATGAATAAATACAACTAAAATAAATATATTTACAGTTAAATGTGCTAAAATCCCCTCAAAACTGCTCAAATATTAATTTTCGCAAAGTTAAGACTTGACATGGCTGATGACGTCATATCTCCATTTAGCTGAAAAATCGCATAAAAATTGAATTTTAAAAAAATCTAAGGCAAATTTCGAAAAAAGCTCTTCGAGGTTAATAGCATAACGACCTATAGCTTCTACATGCCAAGTTTCATACATCTGGGTTGCTTAATTTCGCCGGAACAGCTGAAACACCCAAACACACAAACTCTTTCTTTTATTAGTATAGATGATTCTTCTTGTTTATACAGTGTTATTTTGCATGTAAGACTGCTTTTAAGATTCATTTTTACAAAAACAGTTGATCATAATTCAATTTTAATACAAAAAATCCAGAAATGGATTGAAAGGAGTTAAAATATTTTTAAACGGTAGGAGGGAATACGTAAATTGTGCAGGGAAAAAAACCAAGGAACATCAAAATGCCAGAGGTAGCCTCTAGTGGCCATGATTATGGACTCGTGGCCGGAGTGTCATGAATTTCAGTCCTACTGCCACAGAAAACCCACCTTGTAGAAAGGGATGATGGATGTTAAACGATAAAAGATGCACGCTAAATCTGTCATGACTCGTGATGTGTGGAAATTTCGGCAGTGGGATGCTAACTCGGTGTCGACTTCCTTAGACCGTGGCTTAAAATTACGAAGTCCGTCCCCAATTACCCTAGTCCTGCTTTAAAGAACGACGTTATTAACACTCACTCACATAAGAAATAACAGCAGAATAAAGCAAATTGTTTAAATCACCATTATGTTACTTGTTAAGGAATGTTGAAGAAATAATACACTACAATGAATTAAAAACTTTTATGTAAAACATTTGGCAACAATTATAAAAAGAATTGTTGCAAACAGAAAAGGCGGTATTTTAGCCGTCATGTCATTAGTGATTTCCAATGCCAAATATTCTAAAGTATTTAATGCTTTTAAATGAAAAGGTTTTTTTAAATAAATATAGTGCTTTAACTGCTTTTAAAATACAAATTTAAATAATATATTTTTACTTAACAAGAAAAATCTGAGGACTAATTTATATGCATAACAAAATTGTATATACCGAAAGAATATTTTTGATATTTCCATTTTAAAAGTCTATTACTCTGCCCAGGATTTTTATTTATTTATATTTTAAAATTTTGCAAGATTTAACAGTTTTTTGGATCCACTATCAAAATTCAAAACGGCGTGCACAAACCAGATTACGTAAAATAAGTTAAGAAAATGACTTCCTCTTTTTGAACATCTTAAAGATTCGTTTTTAACAGGAACCATGGAAAAAGGATGGAAGGAAAAATCAATATATTTATGCAAACGCTTTTTCCCCAACTTTATTTCATTTTTTTATTTAAAGAAAACTCAGATTTCAAATGTGAAAAATACGAAAGAAAAAGGGAAGGAAAATGAAAGTCACGGACCAGAGATGGAAGTTCTCCGAATTTTAACACAGGATTTTGCTATCTCCTTTCACTCCCCTCCCCTCAAAGGAAAGATATTTTTATTTTTACATCGATTGAATATGCATAGACTGGAAAGAATTTTAATCATTCTGTAAGAAATAGACTACAAATCTTAAGTTGAAAAAAATAGCTTCGTTTCCGAGAAAATAAAAATAAACTGGTTCATATACACATTAATTTTGTAGCAAGCGAGAATGGAAGAAAAAAAAAGTACACAATTTTGCTTCGCTTTAAAATAAGTATTTCTGAAGAAGGAACTTTTTCCAAAGAACTGCTCAGCGTAAGCAATCAAACTGTTTACGTCTGATGCTTTATTTATTTCCGAAAGTTATAAACTATATTTTCAAAGAAACATTTTAAAAAATTAATGGAAACCTCCTTTTAAGATATTGGTTACACTGACATCAAAAATTCGAAGTTTTTTTTTGTTTTTTTACTGAGTTTTTAAAAATTAAGAGATTTTTATTAAAAAACCAAAATGTTATTTCAAAGAAATGCAAAAATTTTGCAATTATACTTCATTGTTTTCTCTGAAGGCCATTTTTGTTTTTCTAAACTATAGGTTCCCCGCAAAGGTTCCACGGAGCCTTTCGTGTCGTCGTGATTGCCGAGGGAGAGAGATCCATGAAAAATTAAAATTAACTTTGTAATGTGTGTCTGTTCCTACTTCCCTCAAGCTCCCCCCCCCTTGTCTACTCTCGGACCCGGCTAGATGTGTGGGGAGAACTGAATAATCAGTCGACATGATTCACTCTAATTATTTTACTGTCACAAAATACCAAGCAAGCACAATAATAATCCAATTAAGATTGTTGACTAATACTAAGAGCGCGAAGGTGAGACCAGATACCCAGGGGATAATATTTAGGACCCTCAACTGATTTCTACGATAACTTATACAAGCTCAATTTCAACTCCGCCGCGCACTACAAGTTATCCTCAAGCTTCTATTTAAATCATGCTTACAATACTTGTACTCTTGTAAAGTCGAAGTCCTCCTGTTGAGGCCTTGAACGCTTATTCTTGACGGGATCAAATCCGATCCGATTGATTCTCACTGAGAAATCTTCAATTAACACTTTTATAAACTTAGATCCGCACTGCAATAACTCACGATCCTCCACTCACTAACTTTCAAAACTCGTGAGAATACAGAATTTATATAATAAACTTAACTGCCATAATCACGTTTTCTTACCTTGTGGCCGCGGTAGCCAAGTGGTCTAGGCATCGGATCGTGACTAGCGTGTCATGAGTTAAATCCCAGTACCACTGAAGACCCACCGTGTAGGGGAGCTCAAACGTCCTCCCATTGGTGTGGTGTGGTAGTTAGGAGAGGGGGTGCCAGCTCAAGTGTCGTCCGCGTCACTTGACCATGGTTCATAATTACGCGGACCGTCCCCAAAAGCCCTCGTGTAGCTGAACAGTGGGACGTTAATATTCACTCACGTTTTCTTACCTTTGGTGAAAGTTGGCCGATAAAAATATTTCTCTAAAAGAGTCCACAAGGTATTAGTGAGAGCCGCGTTTTGATCCGTCACAACTTATCTTAACCAACCACGTTAGAGGGTCTGCGGGTGAGAATTCATTAGCTTCGCACTATGAGTGAATGAGAGTAACATTTATGCCGTACTATAAAGCAGCACGAAAGCCGTTGGCGACCATGGTCAAGTAACGAGGACGACCTCTGAGCTGGACCCTTCCCCCTCTCCTATAGCTTCGCACTATAAAGCAACACGAGGGCAATTAGCGACGAAACTCGTAATTTGAACTTATAGTCGAATCGTTAGGGCAACACCTGAGCTGACATCTCAATCTTCTAACCTGAACACCAAGCCAAAGTGAGGACTTTCAGCCACGACAAATGCAATGCGCATCAGCTCCCCTACACGGCTGGTATTTAGTGGTTCTAGGGCTCTAATTCCTGATATGGCAGCCATTGGTTTGTGTGACAATGATCACCAGGTTACCGTGATCACCACTCCAACATGGACTATGAACCATGGCAGATTTAAGCACCTCAGCCTCCAGCACGGCAAGGCTTCAGTGCTACTCAGCGTATATGAGTGTGATAAATAAGAGAAAATGGGGGGGGGGGAAACGAGAATGGTGTAAAACATTACAAATATAAGGGGGATTAACAAATAATGTAACATATTAAAATATAATGCACTTTATAAGAAAATGATGTAATAAATGCTGGAACGTATATATCTTAGGAAGCGCGTTGTACGTTTTGATTTTATTTTTGATATAAAATTAAGACAATCATAAAAGAGATATGTTGTGAATAATGGACCAGGTTGTCTGAGTGGGTGGAGCGTAGTTGACCCCACCCTCAGAAGCCCCGTGGTCTATCTCGATAGAAACCATATGTAACAGATTCTGTCTCAGTTGGAATCTTAAACTTGGCTTCAGCATAACTAGACATGATGTTGTTTACTCGTATATTTTAAGTCGGACTCTTTTTATTGGTTTCGGCGTACCAGGTGCCGTTGTTTACTAGGAATTTTATCTTGAATATTAGAATTATTCTTTTTAGTTTCAGTCTAATTAATGTAATGCTTTAATTTGTTAAAGATTGTTAAGTTTATTGTTGAAAGTTATTGTTACCAATAAATCCAGGAAAAGACAATTCTAGGACTCCAGAATATTATTATTATGTGATAACACCACACACACACGCATCAGTTTATTTATCACAAGATACATATAAACCACACTTTTTGAATAAAACGATTTAAAAAAAAAGGACAACGTTTTTTTCTTTATAATTTTAATTCAGAAGCAATAAATACTATCTAAAGTGGCTGCGGTAGCCTGTGGTCAAGGAATCGGATCATGGAAGGCATGTCATTAGTTCCAGCCCAGTACCACTAAAGAACCACCGTTTCGGGGAGCGATGCAGGTTAAATCCGCTGAGAGCTCTAACGTCCTCCCATCGGTGTGGTAATTAGGAGAAGTGGTGCTAGCTCAGGTGTCGTCCTCGGCACTTGACCATGGTTCAAAATTACAAGGTCCGTCGTTGAGAGCCCTCGTGTAGCTAAACAGTGTGATGTTAATGTTCAATCAATCAATACACTATCTTAAATCCTCATGGCCAAGAAAAAAAATAGCTCGTTTTCATAACCCTCTACATGTTATAAACTCTTAAGTTTCCATTTACATTTTTTTGCAATTAAATAATATCCTCAAAATACTTTTAAGTCGGTTGAACATATCTAACACTAAAAATAAAGCGTCAGAAATAAGTGCATGGAACACTGTTCAGATTAATTTGTATAAATGATTGAGGAAGCATATAGCAAGAAATATTCCTTCCCTATAAAAGGCCCTTTTCACAAAATATTAATTCTCGCAAAAGAGACATGTCACTTGCACTTACCCAACACAACACCGTATTTTGAAGCTGAAACAAAGTTATGAAATTTGAATTTCCTTAACGATTATTACTTCGGTTGCAAAGCTCGAGTTATGAGGTTTAGTTTCCTCCATTAGTTAAGCATCGTCCATTATTAATTGAGGCATTACACATTTAAGAAGAATGGTAAACCAGGCTAAATGTAATAGGAAATATTAATAGTCAGATTTTGGAAACGCGCCAATGTCCACTTTAAAGTCTAAATTCTTTGGAATTTATATCAGAAATGAGTCATTTATAACTAATTGATACTGAAAAGGATGCATTTGAAATTTAGTTGGAAATTGCAATTTGAAATTCTGTTCATATGTAGGCTATACATTTCCCTTTCTGTAAAGTAGGCTTAACTAGTGGTTACTAATTATGGTAGAAGAGCAGTCAGCTTAATAATCGCTGCATGAATTATTTCAAAAGCTTACCAAGCCTTAAAGATATTTTAGAAATATCAGAAGTTTATTGCAAAGGACTCACAACTAATATTTTAGATATAAAACGTACTCATGCACCAGTTATAAATTCTGGTTTTCACATATATAAAAAAGCAATAAATCATTTGCAATGAAATTTATTTAAATAAAAAGATAGATCAATTAAGATGCACCTCGGTCTATTGAAATTCTGATCAGGGGTACGTTTCTCATACAAGAGATAGTTAAAACCTGTGAATTGTCAATTTTATCAAAGAAGTTAATTGCAATTTTTCTTACGATTTGTCTGATAGGTGTTTTGTTCGTGCTGTTCAGAGTGAATGAGCACTTATAAACATTGCACTGTAAAACAATACGAGGGCTATTGGCAACAGACCTCGTAATTTTGAAACACGATTAAGTGATGAAGATGACACCTCACTTTCCTTTCCGGAAGGGTGGACAAAGCCTGACTCCCGCCAAGTACCAACCCTTTGTAAAATCAAACTTGGGGGCCCAAAACCTAACTTTACATGGGGGGGGATGTTCTTCAATACGCCACTGCTTCCCCGCCATGCTTACTTTAAGATTTTTACCCACTTTTTACCCAGATTTAACGTGCGTCAGTCCCACCACAGGGTGGGTCTTCAGTGACACTAGAGCTTGTACTCAAGACACGCCACTCACAAGTTTGTTACCTTGACTTCAAGGCTACCACGGCCCAGTGGCGTAACGTACACCCTCGCATCGCAGGGGAGGGGGCAGGGTTCTAGGGAGCCAAAGACTGACTGACGCCAAGTACTTACCAATTGTAAGATCCGGCTTGGGGCACAAAACCTGACTTTGCAGAGGGGCCCCATTATTCTCCGTTACGCCACTGTCGCGGCCACTCGCTGTTCTGCGGTGTGGATTCCTCACGAACCAGCGTTCACCTTTAAAATTTTTCCAAAGCCATCTTCGCCAAATGTAAGAGAGGGAGTACTAAACGCGAAGCACATTTATAAACAGAAAAATTTCTGAATTTTTATGAAAATTTACAACGGTTTATAATTTATACCTCCTTATTATTCAAAATATTCCACAGATAATTAATTTTCCCTGTTAACATGATTAGAGATACTTATTTAGCATTATGATACAGCAGAAAAATGCGAAACACATTTTATTAGAGAAAAAATGGGTCAAATGGAATAAAAATGAGAAGTACAATAAATAATGCTGCTGTCGAAAGGATAGAGAAGCCAAAATATAATATTGACGTTGGAGTACATTTATAACTGAAAAATATTGCAAATCCGGGTCTTTTCTAAACATTGAGCAAAGACACAGCCTTAATATAACATTCTGCGAAGTTTCTAAGAGATTTATATGAATCATTGCTACATGGCCTCAGATTGGGGCGACATAACTCAGAATTGGTCCAAGAAGCAGAACTTAAAATAAGCATTTGATTCTCTCTGCCTAAGGTGAATTTTCTTGAAATTAAGAGGTAGAGACTTGCTTTCATTTGTTTTTAATATTAAGAATGTGAAGTCTAGAAAGTGAATTTTTTTTATTAAGTATGACACGAATGTGTTGAAACAATATTGATAAAAATAAATGTTAGGAACTTTTCTGACTTTACAGAAAATAGCCTTAGTTTTTGAGGCATTTAGTGATATTTCCCATTCCTTACACGTCCTCGAGGAAAGCAATGTGTCTGTTTAAGTGATGAGAGATCCTTCTAAACGTTTTATGTTGAGGCAGAGTATCGCAGAGACATCTGCATTGATGCAGATAATAAATAATAGACGACTTAAATGAGATACGGGTCCTCACTAGTCTCAGAGGTTCAAGGTGAATGGTCGGTTGATTGACCTTAAAAATGCTATGAAATGCGGCAATAATTTGGGCATTTAGTGGAGCCAATGTACTAAAAACCATTTTTAAAAAAAAACAAAACCAAAATTTATTTCAAACGGAAACTATCACAAATTTTTGCTTTAATAATTCTTTGAATGGGTTGCACGGGAGCGTTTGTTCTCTGTTTATAATATATATACATTCAGATTATTTGTACTTATAAATGTAGTACAACTGGATACTATTTGCATAAAGAGCTAAAAATTTTTGGTACGGCTAGATAATATCCACATAAAGAGCTACTGACAAGTCCTTGTAAATTCTGAATACTCGTTCAAATTACGAGATCGATATCTGATCCGGTAATTGACTCAGATAATGATTGCCATCTGTTCATATTTCAAAAACCTTGATATCAAAACAAAGTGGAGAAATCAGATACGAATATTAAATTGAAACTTCAATGCACAACTATGCTTCTAAATTACTTTCAACAGTTAAAAAAAGAACGTTACATAAACAGTTAAAACATTTATACACAATTTTTTAAAATTGTTTTTTACATCAGATATAAAAACCCTAATTAACATTTACTAAATGATTCTTCTACTATATAAAAACGATTAATTAAAACCGAATTTCTGCTTCGTAAACTGTAAATAAAAAAATAAAAAAATTCGGCCTCCTCGAATTTTGTTTGAATTTGCGCGCGCTTAGTTAATATACAATTAGAGTAGAAGAACAAGCTAATTTTGAAAACCTAATTATGAAGCACAGGATAAGTTTGTTTCAAATCAATGCTTACAACAACTTCTTAAAAAAAAAACCCACACAATTATCTTTGTTGGTTGACTGATTGATCGCATATTAATGTAGCGCTCAGAAACTACACAAGGGCTATTGTGGCAACGCGGACATCGTGATATACATTCTTTGGTGGAGTCTGGGATTGAAATCGCGATCCAACTATTTATCAGAAATCGCCAAAAAGCTACCAATTGACTCTTAGCCAAAATTTAATAGTAAAAAGAATTCTTAAAATAAAACTATAAATATACTTGTACATATTTGTACAAAGAGAGACTGTATAGTTTTTTTTTTACATAAAAATCATGAAATTACAAGTACATATTATACTTTTTTCCAATAAGATTCTTTGCATTGTGTTATAAAAAAACTTTAAATTTTAGTATTCTTTAGAAGTCTCAGTTTCTTCTACGAAAAACTTCATAAAATAAAGCACGAAGTTATGATCGATTTCAATTGTAAGCAATGCCTAATTCGCAATCGCTCTCATTTATGATAAAACTAAGTGAAATATTAATTAATGCGATATTATTTATACGGAATGATCCTATTTTTTAAGTATGCACATTTATTCGTAGATGAAATTATCTACGTGGTTAAAAACAATTATAGAATCTTATATCGAATAAATCAAAATAATAAAAACAAAAAGAATGTTTTCATTTAGAGTTGGTATCAACTAAGGTTAGGAAAATACCAAGATAATTACCAAGGTTAGGAAGGTGAGCTAATAGAACGAAAGATAAAAAAGGTTTTTTTAGGAAATGTGTGTGGAAGGTCACACAATTTATGATCTAAGTGGGTGTAATTATGCTGAAAAACTTTGGCCTAGTTATAACAAAAGTATATAATTTTACAATAGTATATCTCAAGAAAGAAAAAAAATCAAATGGGAAAACGAGTAGGTATGAGATAACGATTGAGAAAATAAAGCACTACCTCTATCTATTTGATCAAATTGTCCGATATACGTGACTTAAACTTGAAAACATGTTGTGTTGTGGCAACAGATGATTCATTTTATTGTTAAAAAGATATATTCAAATGACGATGTTTTTTTTATCCCTACACTGTATAATCTGAACAGTTAAGAACTTTCTACATACTATTTATCGAATTTAGCCGCGTACAGTAAAAATCATTAAAAATACTATTAAAAACGTCAATACAGTCATTAGTTAGTACTGAAAGATATCTGTATAAGCACTCAAACTTTAAAATATGGAGGCAATAAATGCTTACTTTTTTAAAATGCTGAACTTTTTCAAATGATTTTAGAAAGCTAATAAAATAAATGATCTATAATACTGTATAAAGAGTCCAATTATACAAAAGAAAACTATGTTAGTAATATAGGTTATTACAGTGGGATAGCTAAATATAAAACGACATAGTTTTTATTTTAAAGGGCATAACAGCAGACTTAACGTTTATCTAAAATGCATCCAAATGGCACAATACTTTTGTTAATTTAATCATCCAATAACTAAAATTTTTCTCACGGAAACTGAACTTGGAATGCATCCAAGTTATAAAGTACAGTATTGCAGTAGTAGCTGTATTAGACTTGGAAAACAGAACAAAAAGAGAGAGATAGAGAAACAAGACTAACTAAATAAAATGCCAGGGAAAAAGAAAAGAGGGGGGGGAGTGAAACTTATAATGCTGGCCTAAAGAATTTGAAGCTAATTCTCTGCTGGCACTAATTTTTAGAAAGGCGAAAATGTCTCGATGTTACTTCTGGTTTTGTCATGAACGACGAAAATAAGATGAAAGAAAATGTTTCTCCACTCTTTTCGAAATCTCTTTTAGTAAATGTGTTGCTTCTAAATTACTTCGGACTTACTTTTTTTTTAGGAAAAAAGGTAATCTATACTGTTTTAATCAAGGAAGAAGATAGAAATAAGGAACTATCACAAAAACATTTCTAATCATAAAAATAAGTAATGGTTCACAAAACTTATAATAGGCTTCCACTAGATATAACTGAAGATTTGGCTATATATTTATACTGCGTGATTTAAAAAGTATATTCACATGCACATATGTAAGAAATATATACATTTCAAAAAAAGAAAGAAAAAAAACTCTTCTTGAAAAATATTTATACCATATCGATAAATCGGCTAATTAAATGTATGAAATTTTGAGTAATTACAGATTTAATACATAAACGTAATATAACCTTGAAAAAAATCATATATATATATAGAATAGTGTTCGAGTAAATGGCTTATAGAGAAAAAAGTCAATTGCTTACCATAATATTTGAAGAATTCTACAGTATCAAAATTTTTTATTATACTTAAAATAATTTTCGCATTTAGCGACTAAATCAAAACAAAAATTATTGTAGATTAATTTTTTACTTCTGTTTTCGAAAGATAAAATTACAAAAATCAAAAACCGTTGAGTATATGCGAAAACTCAAACAATTCCGGAAAAAAAACTAACGATTATTAATAGTCAAAGTTTTACTTCTTATGGGCGTTTTTTATTCTTATAATCATTCAATTGATCAAAAAGCTTTCCCGATGAATAATATCTACAATATTAAAACAGCGTCGATTATGAATTATAATTCTTTTATTCGACTGAAAAAACATTTAGAATAATTACAAAAGATGCCAACTTAAGCGACATAACTTCAACATCAAACGATTATATATCAACAAATAAAATAATCAGATAATTTAAAGTTACTTGAATTATTTACTTAAAAAACAGACGATAATAATATAGAAGAGAGAATTTTCAATTACATCTACTGAATATTTTAAATACACAAAAATTAATTCAAAATAAATAAAATTTAAATAGAACTTAATATTTTACAATGATAAAATAGTAATCTATGAAACAGAATATTAGGTCATAACTGTCCCAATGGTTTTTATGATTGAGTTTTACACGAAATGAACTCTGAGCTACAAAACTTTTATGAATTATTATATCTACAATGAAAAAAAAAACTTTAATTACTTCAAAAAATTTTGCGCTTCATATTTTACGTTAAATGATAGCAAATAAAATGTCGTGTATAAAAAATACAGACGATAAGATAAGCCAATTTAAATACGTGAAAAAATTTATAAAAATGATTAATAAGCATCATTCAATAATTTTTTTGGTTCATTTGTTGTTGTTTGTCCTTCACCGTTAGCACTGGGGGAAAAAATAGCCTTGTCTACAGAGAATTAAAAATTCTAACTCAAAACTATAGCGTACACAGCCACATGCTGATAGTATTGTACAAACGACTATTTCACCTTGGTAATCAGTCGTACTATCAACCATGACCGTGACCTCCAAACATTGATCAGACGATGGTCGTCTTACGGTTTCGTCACAGTAAAAAAATGTGTTAGAAAACAAAAGCACCACGCATTCATTCCAAGTGATGCGAAAGGTTGTTTGTTTAGTCGAGTGTAACCCAATGAGCTGTTTCCTATGCATGACAGAATCTGATGGTTGAAGAAATTCTGATAAGGGAGGAAGCACGCGTTTAACAGTTAGGTGAGGATAGTAAAGGAAAAAGAATGAATAATCTTACATTTATATAGATTGCCGGTTGAATAAAATCATTTCTTAGGTGAGAAGTAATAAGACACACACTGACGTGAATAAAATTTATTCACGTGATCATCCGTAATACAATATATTTCAGTATTATAGAAATGATACATTTTTTTACATCATGAACATGGTAAATATAAGATTATTATTTATGAATATAGATGATTCCAGAATGCCATATTCATTGTGTATTTCAAATTAAATAATATCAATGTTCCTTTTAGACAGGAATCACGGAGCACTCCACTCTGTTTGGCCTCCCAGTTTTTTCAATTTATCACCCTTAAGGATCTTTATTTTTCAATTTACAGTGGTGGCCAAAATTGCGGACACTTTTTAAAATTGTTATGTTTATCAAGTTTTTTTTTGTATATATATATATGTGTGTGTGTGTGTTTAAAGAAAATATTTAATTCTGAATTCAACACAAAAAAATTGTAAATATTTGCAATGTAAAAAAATTATGCCGCAATAACTATCGATATACGTTAGATACTGATGATAGCAGTGAGTTATCAGTGCTCAGTGGTGTAACCTTTATTTTTTATTACAGCTTCACATCGATGCTTCATTGAGCTGTAAATAGTCTTAAGCTCTTCCTTTGTTATTACATGATGCCAGGAAACAATTATATCCTCAATTAGCTTGTTTTTATTGCATGGGTACCTATTTCGGACGAGAGTTTTCAAACGGTGCCACAAGTTTTCGATAGGATTGAAGTAAGGACTTTTCTGGCCAGAACAGCAACTCAATGATTTTAGAACGATATCGGTCTTTCGATTACTTTACTATGTGGCATGGAGCAAAATTTTACAGAAGAATAAGTGAAGCATTGTTAGTAAATAGATCCCTGATCGAAGGTAGAAATTTGGGTACTAAAATAATGTAAATGTATTTTCTGACATTCAGTGTCCCATCGATGATATGAAGACGACCCATACCATCTGCATGACCAAATCAAAAAACTATGTGGGTACTTCACAGTCGCCTGGATACAGTCAGGATGTAGCATTTCTCCTATTCTACGTCTTACATATTTTCGGACATCACAACCGAATAACGATATCTTAGTTTCATCCCTCCATATAACTAGTGAACACCAATCAGTTGTCCAATTAATGTGTTCGTTTGACCACTGTGATCTTTTTTAACGCTGCTGTAAAATGAGACATGGTATTTTTCGTGGAATTCTACTTCTTACTTGAACATCTGCTAATGTTATCCTGATAGTTTTTGAACTGACAGAAACACCGGCATCACATTCAAATAACTTCTGAGGCAGTTTATGACATTCCTTTATATTGGAGACATTGTATTTTTGTTCTTCTGTCATTAATAGATGGTGTGCACCTTTTTCGGCCTTTTCCTGCTTTATTTGTTTTTAAATTTGTCTTCTGACATCTTAAGCAAAACTTTCAGTTTCCAGATTTATTCACTGAACCAACCACCTAACTTGCAATTTTCCATAGGAAAGACCACTTTATCGTAAAAAATCTCTTTCTAGGTGTCCAATTAACTCTTTGATTTGATGCTATTGCTTCTTGACTAAATATCATTGTTGTCCTGGCTGGGAAACAATCCTGATCTCAATGCTATCGAAAACTTGCGGCACTGTTTGAAAACTCTTGTCCGAAAGAGGTACCCATGAAATAAAAATAAGCTAATTGATTATATAATTGTTTCCTGCATCATGTAATAACAAAGAAGAGCTTAAGACTATTTACAGCTCAATGAAACATCGATGTGAAGCTGTAATAAAAAATAAAGGCTAACTCACTGCTATCATCAGTATATATATATATATATATATAATGTATATCGACAGTTATTGCAGCATTACTTTTTTTTGCATTGCAAATTAACATTTGTTTTTTGCATGAATTTAGAATTAAATCTCGCTTAAAATCATATTAAAGGCTCTGCATTTTGAGCAACGTAACATTTTCTATGAGCATACAAATTTGATAAATATAACAATTTTAAAAAGTGTCCACAATTTTGGCCACCACTGTATGTATATTTATTCACTGTAAATATTATGAAACGTTTCAAATATTTCTTTAGATTTATAAAAGCAAGATTTGATAATTCTACATACGAAACTTTTTCGTTAACAAAATATTTTGTTTACACTTGACCAAAATTGTCATTTAATTCGAAACAAAATGCTTCTTACTTTTGAAATGCTGATTGGTGTCTAGTCCTTTTTTAAAATCCAGAACAAGCCTTATTACAACATTGTAATTTATACGATAAAATATTTTCTTGCTATAATGTTTCTCAAGAACAGGACGTGAACCAAGTATATGGCTGCATACTGAGGATACCTTTTTTTGAAACAATAAAACTCCTGCCGATTTTGTAACTTTCATATATAACGATATTTTTTTTCCAATTTAGATATGTTACAAGAATTTAAAAAAAATAATACAAGAATTTTACTAAATTTTTAATATCTTCTAGAAAAAAAAGTAAGAATACTTTTATACTCAAGCTTTTACGTAAGTGGTGAGCCTAAGGATCGATATGGTCACGATAAAGACTACGTAGACCATACAGTGACTCTGCAGTCCTAGCAGTCACTGATACAAGGCTACATACTGAGGACACCCGCTTGTATACAAGGGCTAATACCCGTTAAATCTCTGTCGAGGTTCAATGTCCTCAGTTAGAGTAGTGTGAAAGTTCAGTGAGGGGAATGCCAGCTCTGGTGTCGAGGCATGTCATGAGTTCGAGTCAATTTTTTTTCCTAATAGGACTGCGCATTGGTATTTTAACCTTTGCACACCTAGTACACCCCACAGGACATTTTTCAGCGCGGCATCATATAGGCGATACCAATTACCGCAAGTAATTTTGACGCCCAGTTTCCTCCCCAGAGGGAGATACCAGAGCTCTTGACGATGCGAAGCTGAACTAGAATTTAATTTTGCCTAGAGCATCCAATCCGAGTGAGTGAGTGAACATTAACATCACACTGTCTAGCTACACGAGGGCTTTTAGTGACGGACCTCGTAATTTTGAACCATGGTCAAGTGCCGAGGACGACACCTGAGCTGGCACCCCCTCTCCTAACTACCCCACCAATGGGAGGGCGTTTGAGCTCTCGACAGATTTAACGTGCTTCGCTCCCCAACACGGCGGGTCTTTAGCGGTACTGGGCTCGAACTCATGACATGCCAGCCATGATCCGACACCTTGACCACTTGGCTACCGCGGGCATGCATCCAAGCCAAACAAACATTCGAGGGATCTTTTACATGCCGTATAATCATACGGCAAGGCCACTGTCGACTTTCTAAATCATAAAAATCCACCAACTTGGGCCGGGTTCGAACTCGCAATTTTGGGTGCAGAAGGATAGCGACAAACCCTCCACGCCACCCCGCCGGCAGTTTGAGCCAAGTGCCAATGAAGATCCGCCAAGTGGAGGGGCTAATACTCGTTAAATCCGTCGAAGTACAATATTCTTCCATTTGTATCGTGTAGAACAGGGGTGGGCAGACTTTTACATGACACGGTCTACTTATAATTTTTTCAAGGTGTTGCGGTCCACTCTGTGTTGTAGGTGTGATAAGCAAAAAAAAAAAAGCCCAACAATATTTATAACAATAATAAATACAAAATATATATACTTACCTACATAACTACAATAAAAACACTTTTAAAACTGCGTGGTAAGTAAAACTAAAAATATAAACATTATAATTATACCCACAAATTTAATATCAAATGATGTATTTATTATCAAACAATTCAAAATACAGCAAAAAATATAAATCATTTTCATTCAAAGTTAGTTCTCATAGTTAGTCTCATCAGAAGATTTAGTCAGCATACTATCCGTACCCCAATCTTGAATATCTTATATATAATTACTAACTGTTAATACTGCAATGGATTCTAAGTGATCGTCTGTGAAACGGAAATGATACGTTGGTTTAATTATTTGCATCATTGAAAATGTAGATTCACAGAGGTAGGTAGAGCGAAAGAATGATGTTAAATGAATTACAGCTTTTTAAAATTAGGATACTTTACTTCGTCCATTAAATTTCAAAAGTGATTCTTTTAAAATTGCGTTCTTTTGAAAGAAAAAAATTGTGTTTCAAGAGAGATAAAGAATATTTAATATATTTCTCCATTCCACTATTTTGCTTTGCCGAGCTTGTCTTGTAGTGTGCAAGCAATCATGACTCTTTAGACACCACACCTCTAGAGAAACTGGGATGTTTCGATCACACTAGCTCCAGCTAGACGGGCACCCACAATTTGATCTCTTCGAAAATCTGAGAGATTCAACATTTTATGGTTTTGAAAAAAAAATCTAACAAAGCTAATGAATATTACCTGAATATATGCATTTCTATTTATCAAAAAAGTCTGGTAGCTATGCTTGCGAAGTGCATTAAAAAATATCACTTTTATTCACGGGTGTTTCCGGTATTTTATTTACCACCTGTGTTTCTTTTAGTATTCACGTCCAAGATCTTATGTAACAACGGTCACCCCGAAATGTTTTGGCGGTCCACCCCCCGGATGTAGAAGTTCAAAGAGGGGGTTCCAGCTCAGGTGCGTCCTCGTCACTTGACTGAGCTTCAAAATTACGAGGTCCATCGCTAATAGTCCCAGTGTTTCTTTATAGTGAGACGAAAATATACATTCGTTCAAATTTAAATGACTGTAAATGCTTGTAGCAAGTCTGTTCAATCTTTGCTTCTCTTAATTTTAAGTTAATATTATGTCTCGTTCAAAGTTATTGATTATTAAC
>BMAO01005089.1:0-18780 GCA_019973975.1 Trichonephila clavata | reverse complement strand
TGCTTTCATTTCCGCTTTTGTTAAGTCCTATTTAGAGCTATTAGAAAAATGGGGATTCAAGTTAGTAACTACTTTAAGTATGAAAACTTTTATTTCAACTATTACTATCATATATTGTTTTCAAAATCCTCTCTTAAAAAATCTCTCTGGTTGTAATTTTATTTCAAGTTGTTTATTTTTTCAAATTAAACATCTTTTGACAACATTGCCATCAACAAAAATTTTGTTTTCATCGAAGAATCTGTTCCGTGAATAGCAATTTATTAATTTGTTTCATTATAATTTAATTTTTGTTGTTTGGTTGAAACATGTTTCATGCACTTTTATTTGTTTTATGATGATATTGTACACCATCATAGACACAAACACTTATTTTTTAACATTTAATTTTCTACTACATTGAACTATCATTAAGTGCAAAAGTATAAATGTAGTTACATTTTCTTTTCATATACCATTAAACTGAATCAGGAAGAAAGATATAAATTAAAATGAAATAATATTGGATTTAACAGCTTGTTCATTTTTTTAATTTTTTTTATTTCCCCTTCCATTTCTAAGCTTTAATTCATTTAAGTAAATCATGCTTAGTTCAAATTCTAACACATTTATGTACTTTGAATATTTTTATGAACAAATTATCATGTCTGTCATACTGTTATACATTCATACACACATCCTCCATATATGTTTGATTTTAAGAAAGTGAATTTATATAAAGTAATTTTTTGCCCTCGTTATTACATGTTTATGATTCTAAAATTGCTTTTCAACAAAATTAAAATGGAACAAAATTAATTGTTTAAATTTTGAAAATGTAATTTATACATTGCTGCATATCATGTTTTCTTTAAAATGTATGTTAGATTTTCCCGTTAACTTAAAAAATGACCAAGAAAAATATTTTTCTTGACTCCAACAAATTCACTTTTAACTAACTAAAATGTAACAATGCTTATACTTTTATATTTTCAAGACCATTCATTTATTATTTTATAATCTGTGAATTTTGGATTGGTAATATTTCATACATTTCTGTAAAACACATTCATTCAAAAAAATGCACTGCTTTGCTGCAACTGTAACTTTTTGAAAGCAAATTCTGTTATTATGCAAACATCACACACAACCTGTGTATATGCTTTTTTTTTTTTAAATTAACTTCAAAAACCCATTTTATTTTTTATTTACCATCTTTCAAGAAATAATGTTACAATGTTAGCAATTTAATTTTTATTTTTAATAATCTGTTCTTTTATATTTTTTATTAACTCCTATATTTAAACTTTTAGATCTGTTAAATTTTATGTATGAAGTAAATCATGTTGATTTCTTGGAATTTTAATTTTTTACAAACAAATTATTTTGGGCACCATATTTTTCTGATTCATGCACACTTATAGCAATATGCTTTACTTTTTTTTTCCTTTGAAAAAGTGAACCATAAAAGTAAATTATTTTTGACAAATTTGCTACGATTCTGAAAAAATCCCATTTTAAGGAAAATAAAATGTTACAATGATTTAATTTTTATTTTAACAATTTGCTCATTTATCATTATGTACTCTTTTAAATTTAGGATCTTTAATATTTTATACATTTGTGTGCATCAGATATTTTAAAATGCATAAATTTGTTGCAATTTAAATTTTTTTAATTAAATTATTAGAAATGTCATCTTTATTATCATACACACATAGAATCTACCTATGTATTTTTTTAAAAGAAATTAGCTTGAAAAAAAACCCAAAATGAATGAATATATTCTCAATTTTTATTTTAATACTGTGTTTATTTCTTCTTTTTTATTTATTTTTGTTATCCTTAAAATATTATAGATCCAAAATTTATATATTGGTGTACATCATGCTTAGTTCAAGGTACATAACACTGTTCTAATTTAAAAATTTTACAAACAACTTATTTTACTTGTCTTACCTTTATTATGCATATACTCAGTGGTGTAATGGAGGATATTAGGGGCATTTCTGCAAAGTCAGGCTTTGCCTTTAATATTTTATGAATTTCTTAAATACATACTTGGCATCAATCAGGCTCTGGGCCCCTACAATCCCCCCTCCTGCGATGCAAGGTGTACATTACACCACTACATATGCACCCATACCAATAGGATACATGTTAGCTCCAAAAAGTTTACTTATAAAAATTCATTTTTTACACTAGTGCTTTTTTTTTTTCATTTTTAATATTGTGTTCCTTATGTGTGAATTTTGGATCTGTAATACTTTATGCATTGGTGTTAATTAACATTTCATTCAAAACACATAACATCACAAAATGGAAAATTCCAATAAAATATTAACAAATTATAGTCCGAATTCTATATCTTTGCGATGTATACATACACACACAACAAGTGTATGTATTCTCACCTGACACAATCCTCCTTTACTCTTCATAAGGGGAAATCAAACCAATGCTCTTACTTCCTACTCTTAGTGTCTTTGTTGAATTCTTTTCAGTCAGGATATCCATTGACATTGCCTACTAATACATTTAAAAACAATTCTTTTAAGTTATAAAGGTTTTGCAGTATTTTAATATTTATTTTATTGACTGAAATACACAAACTTTTCATTTTTTGTGTGTGTTTGTATATCTCAAAATTTTACATTGCATCCATTTTACTGTACAATGTTACTGTTTTGGGATGATAATAAAGTTTTATTTAAATAAAATTATTCATTTTCTTCTTTTATAAAACAAAAGAAGATTCTGTGTATTTTCATAATTTTTCTTGTTTTAAGCACAAGATCAGACACAGGCCAGGGAGGGTATGATATAGTCAGGATTTTTAAATTAAAAAATGCTGCATATTTCAATATTGTTTGAGAAACATTTATTATGTGAAGAGTTTTAAATTTGGATGAATTTCACGTTTCAAGGAAAAGGTTTCTCCCATTTGTATATTGTATTTTCATTGATTAAACTCTATTGAAGATTCACGGTACATATATCATGTCTTTTAATAATTAAGAAATTTAGTTCATCAGCATTTAACACAAACATTATACTTTTATAGTTAAATATATATATATATATATATATATATATATGTTGTTTCAATGGAGTATAATGTTTAAAAATATAATAGAAAGACATCTTGACATTGTGTTCTCCCTTTTTCTAATATGAGATGGGTAAATAATTTACATTAATAAATTGTGCAATTAACTCATGAAAGACTCATTTTTTATTTATTTTTTTTGTAAAAATTACTTGCTATTATTTAACTCCTGGGATTTGTGTTGTTCAACATAATGTTCCTATAAAATATAATTTGTGAAAGAAAATTCCAGAGCTATCATCTAGGTATCTGAACAGTTTCAGTAACATTCAGTATGCTTACATTGAATTTAGTCTTGTACTTGAAGGTTTCACTCTGTGATGAGGTTTTTTCCCTGGAATACCTGTAATGCTTAACAGGCTATGGAAATATTAAAAGCATTTGCATAAGAAATCTTTAACATTTGATTTGTCTCGAAATACAACTTCATTGAATGCATCTTTTAGGAGATATTAAATAATTACAAATTTAATTTTTATGACAGAAGTGGTTCTTCAAATGTTTAATGATTTTTTTCTTCATCTGTAAAAATCACCATTATTGTACAAAGTGCACTTGCAAAACTTTTTCTTAGGATTATCTTAATCTGATTGATTTTTATAACATTGGATAGAATGGAATCTGTGATCTAATTCACCTCATCATTTTAAATAATTCCACCCATTCATTTTGATGTATCTTGTTACATTCCAACTCATAATTTTAAGCAATTTTATGGGAGAGAGCTAATTCTGATGTATGTGTCTCATGTCATTTCAGTTTTTATAATTTACATTTCATAATACTTATATCATGTGATTAAATTATAACTACATATAATTGAAATATTAATTCAAGTGGTGTTATACAAGTATAGTTTTTTTACGTTTCTTTTGTTACAGTTTATTGCTGAAATCATTAAATACAATTCATAGATTGCACTCTGATTATAAATACCTTTCTAAAGTAATAAACTACATTCCAGATATTCTTAATTTTTTTTGCAAATAATCAAAATATACTGAGATTAATTATGTTATAGTCTACAACTTTTCATTCTTCTAATGTGGGGAAAGACATTACAAAATTGTCATCAATATACTTTACCCATTTTATATAATACTGAATTCTTCAAACAGCTCTTTATAACTCGAATGCACTTATAAATGTCATTGCTGATGTAAATACCATTTTCTTTAGATTGAACATTTTCATTGAGTGTCCTGACCACTCATCTTGTCAACAAAAAACACATAACCCAGAAAATCGAAGCATTTACAAAAATTCAGAGGGAAGGGCTTATTTTCTTCATGTTTTAAAATCCCTACACCTTTTCTCAAACTCCTCTTTTTTAAAGTGATAGGATAATACAAAAACTTTTTGTGTTCTTTCCCACCTTAACCCAAATTCTGAATTCAGCTCTGTAATGCACTTGATCCAAACTTGATGTATAACTGATTTATTTCCATCAGTACACATATTCAATGAAAAATCCTCACTGCATCATCTCAGCTTTCACTACCAGTTTTATCTTCATTCCATGAACACATTACCCCTTTCATCAAACGCTCAGTGAGATTTTATTAATTATAGAATGCACTATTAATAATGGCACCAATGAAAACGAAATAACAAATGTATACTTTGCAAAATATTTACGAGATTAATTGAATAAAATTGTTGAAAGGCTGTGACACTATTTGTGTTTTTTTTTAATTCGAGGATGACTAAGAATGAGTAAAAAATTCAAAGTGGCATATTTTATATTGGTACATAAGCTTGAATCGCTGTTGAGCTTTTCTATGATTTCGTTTGTAACGAGCTATGTTCTGCACCTCTGTCATATAGCAACTCTTTAATAGAAATTTTCCTTTTTGTGTGCTGTTATATAAATTTTTAAAAAAAGTGAATTAATATTTGTTTGCTATGCTTCCCTTATATTCACAAAGGAGAACACTTATTCTGCTTTAATTTTGGAATGGTGATATATTTTTATTGACTTATAATCTGGAATATTTTCACCTTTCTTTATAAATGCACCAGATTTTTACATTGCCAATATGATATAACTTAGGGATGCACATCACGTGTCTCTGGTGTGTGTGTGGGGGGGATACATGTTTAAAGATTTGAACACAATTATTCATTGTTCAGTTGAGAGGTGGGGACATGTTTCAATGAACTCTAAAAAAAGTCTTTATAATCTTATTTGAAAAGTTAAAGGTGCGCTTTTAAGTCATTCAGTGAAAGCGTGAATTGTTTTTAGAGATATCCAAGTGTAGCTGTGATCTTTCTTAGTATTTCTAGGTCATGTGACCTTTCAGTTGCTAATCCTAAGAATGGATGTTAAATAAAAACGAGGGGAGAGGAATTTCTGTTTGATTTCCGTTATGAATATGCATTACGACTGGCTCTAGATCAAGCGTTTATTTGAAGTCCAATCCCAGGAAATAAATAGATATCGTGTACGGTTATAAATTTTAGTTCCACTTTTAAAGAATAGTTTTTAAGAATTTAATTTCTTCATATTATCCACACACAATGCACGGTGAACGCAGAAGTTCCGCTGAAGGGAAAAGTGACGTCATTCTTCCTGAAAGTTCGCATTGCAAACGGCGGCGACCTTCAGAGGATGAAATCCATTTTTCTCTCACGCCTGCCAATTAAACAGGAGCATCTCGCACCAGTCACTCGTGCTGTATTTGATGTTGACAAGTGTATTTTAACCTGGAATATTTTTGAATCACCACTAGATGGCACTCTGCATCCATTACATTTGTGCTGAACATAGTTGAGTATCTGTGTGTGACCTTATTCTTCCAGTAGCTGGGAATAATTTCCCTCGTCAGCAGTTGCAGGGGGCAATATTAATGTAAGCAAAAAGTGCTAGACTTTCAAATTTTCTCTCCATATGATAAAAACACACGACCAATCCAAATTTTTTTTTTGAGCAAATGTGTGGGGTGTTTTAAGGTTTTAGCACCAATTCTGTTAGTGTTTTTTCTTTTTTGCTTTCGGATATATTTCGCCTTCTCCATGCTTCAAGATTTCCAACACTCAGTCTTGGTTTTAATTTTGTTATTTTTTTTTCTTCTTAATTGTTTTTTTGATGTATTTTTTTGTATAAATTTGAAAGTTTTATTTACGTGTTGTAAAATCAAACCAACTCTTAGCCTAAATACTTTTTAACATAATGCTGCGGCAATGGCTAAGAGAAATAAAAAACCTTACCTTGCGAGTTTTAATATTTTGAATCGTTTAGTTTTAACTAGCAATATACTTCGACGAAACATGGTGGCCGAGTGGTCTAGGCATCGGATCGTGGCTAGCATGCCATGAGTTCGATCCCAGTACCACTAAAGATCCGCCGTGTAGGGGAGCGATGCACGTTCAATCTTCGAGAGCTCAAACGTCCTCCCGTTGGTGTGGTGTGGTAGTTAGGAGAGGGGGGTGCCAGCTCAGGTGTCGTCCGCGTCACTTGACCATGGTTCAAAATTACGCGGACCGTCGCCAAAAGCCCTCGTGTTGCTGATCAGTGCGACGTTAATATTCACTCACTCACTCGACGAAACATATTTTCATAGAACATTGTATTCGAATAAAATATTTATTTGGACAGACACACTAGATGTAATTCTTTAAAACTTCATTATATAGTCAATAAATATGTATAAATTAGTATTTGAAAATCAGTATAATTTGCTACAGAAACAGTCGTCCGAATGCATTCAGTTCTTCAGCATCGCATCATAAAGTTTACATTTGTGTGTTTTATACATTTCTTTTCCGAGATAGAGTTCTACAAAGAAATAAATTGCTTGCTTCAATAGACGAGGAATTTAATTAATAATCAGCCATTCATTGTACATGTGGACGTGTAGCAACCGTTTAAATTCCTTAAATGACGAGAATACAAGCGTAGAAAGAACACATTCAATTTTCATAAGGTTCACTAGTGTGGTTTCAAAATTCCAAGTGCCAACGTTTCCCAAATTGTCTGAAAATATCTGGTAGCCTAGTAATCAAGGTAACGGATTTGGGGCTGGCGTGTCATGAGTTCGAGCCTTGTAACGCTGAAGACCCACCGTGCAGAGAGAGTCGAGGCTCAAACGTCCTTCCATTGGTGTGGTGTGGAAGTTAGGAGGGGGTGCCAGTTCAGGTGTCATCCTCGTCACTTGACCATGGTTCTAAATAACGAGGTCCGTCGCCAAAAGTCCTCGTGAGCTGAATAGTGCGACGTTAATATTTTCTCACTCACTCCCTGAAAATATTTATTTGTCAAGATATAATAATCTGCACCAAGGAATCTTTTGCCCTTTTGATTGGACTTTTAGAAATAGAATAATTGGACTTTTTCAGAACAACCAATCAAAAACTGAGGGGACCCATTTCAGCCGGCCAGTCCTCGGGGGTCCGCTCCTGGATGGTGCTCCAAAGCGAAATTCCGGCTGTTTCCTGCCATTACCAGAAAACTTAGAGATATTTTCTAAAAGCGATTTCATATATATTACGGTTCAGCGCCTTAGACTCCACCTGGGGACCGATTTTCGCGATCCTCGCATGCGTGGATCCCCCCGAAGTCTTCACGTGGTCGTGATCCCATGCGCGAAAGTCCTCGTTTCGCTCTGTAACGATATGTCACTATTAAGTACACGGATTTGAGTCAATAATAAAACAGTGTTAGATTAGCTTATTTTAAATTCATTCTTTATAACAGAATGTGAATTCGAACCCGCTGAGCCTCGGTATTAGTTTTTCTAGCAGAATATAAAATTCATGTGATGTATTAGAACAAATTTAAAAAATGTGTTTTTTTTTTTTTTTTGGTTTCATAATGTGGTAAACTAAAAAAAAATTATCAAATCAAACTACACCTCAGAAAAATTCCAAATTTAGCAAAAAAAAGTTCATTATAGACAACAATTAGCTCAATTTTTATAAAATAAAGGTTTCGAGGCATCAAAACTACTGTGATCATTGAAATGTACTGAATTGCAGGCAACTCTTTCTTTCTTGTAACCAAATTCTTATAGAATCTCTTTCGAAGCAGATTAGGTATTTATTACTATATATATTTATGAATATATAAACTACAAATTCAACGTGATAACACTGAAACACTTTTACTTATGAAACAATTACTTAAAACACAAACTGAGAATTGCTGGTTTTATTTTGGAATAAATTTCCTTCAAATCTGAGAAATGAGTCATTATTTGGAACATAAAAAACACAATGTTTCCATCTTGATAAATTTTTGAGAATCAAATCTTTAACCAAATACAATAATTATTGCTATGGAATACTAAATTTTGTATTGTGAGTTCCTATAAGAAGAAAATAATGTACACGAGAGTATTCATTGTAAAGTATTAGGATTTTGCAACTAATTTTTAACTTTGAATAGCCTATAGAACAATCTGGAAATAACAATATGAAATCTTAGGCTAAATTATTCACTTATTTAATTGTTAGCTCGGTTCATTCAACATTATTCATTACATCTCACTCCACGACGGCTATTGCCGAAGGACGTCGTGATTTTGAACTATGAAGTGACGAGGACGATACCTCTCCATGCTATCACGTTACTCTAACGTGAAGGCTTTGAGCATCGATAGATTTAACCTGCTCCACACGGCGATAATTCTTCATTAGTCAGCTCGATAGAAACAACTGCGGACAGGAGTTCGTGACCATGACCATTCGGATATCGTTTGATCGGAGTTATGGAACGACTTTGTTTATTTACTATCCTAAACATTTGTTTCAATGAAAGGGCAACAATTCTCGCTTATTCACATTTATTTTAGGTTGCATTTTACTCCATTTCAATGCTTAATAAACCAAGTTAGGAAGAAAGAATAATTTTAAAATAATTATACCTTTTTTTTACACAATTTACATTTATACATGTAATTAGAACAACAATTATGTTAACGTTTTGAATTATCGGACTAACTCAGTGATTCTCAACCTTATTTTTGTTGCGGTACACTTTAAAGAATTTCAAAGTTTGTCGGAACACTAACAATAAAATAAATTTGAGAGAATTTTACTTAAATCTGTAATACACTATATGTAAAATAGTTTTTGAAAAAAATGTTAAATAAAATATGTACTACGACAACAATACAGGTAAAAAAAATTAAAATTCATGTTAAATTTCATTTTATTTCATATTTTGCTGAAAAATTATCGAATTTGTTTGTAAAATCATCATTTTCGAATGAATGAATTACCAAAAAATACAAGCGAAATTTTTGAAAGACAATATTTACAACACAATGGTATTCTATATTTCGCTAAACCAATTCAAATTTTTTTGTAATCGTTGATTAAGCTTTCTGTAAAGTACACACATGTAGTTATACTAACAACACATCAGAAATGACGTCACTGCCAGATTTAAAAAGCTAAGAGAAAATAAACCGCTTCGGGTCCCAGAAAGAAATGAAGTCTTGCAGGATAAAATAATGAATCGATTTTTTATATCGAAAGTGTCGTTATTTCTGTTATTAATTTTAATCTTCGAAAGGTCAAATCAGTTTTAATTTTTCCAATTCTGTATTCTAAATTTCAATTTCTATAATGTATGATTTTTTTTGCACAAAATATATTTCCGAAATGATTTTTCTAGCTTATTTTACTAAAACGTAATAATTCTTAAATGTTCTGAATTTCACAAACTCAATTGCAAACGATTTTGTATCCTGTATTATATTTGGAATCGACAACCATTATATATAAATGTTAAAAGTAAATTTAATCCCCCCCCCCTTGTTTTTTAAGAGAAACAGTAGCCAAATTTTGTTATTTCCTTCAATTATTTCATATATGCTGTACCTTCTTCGGCAGTGTTGGATTTAATGTTTTAATTTTATGTGATTTATTTTTTTCAATAAACTTTTTTTAAAATTATTTTTGTAAAATTTATTAGTATTTTTTTACAACTTTGAAATTTTAATTCGTGCTTTTTAAAATAGCTCCTTTATAGTGTTGCGTTGCAAGAATGTTTGAACGTATATATTTAAGATCAGAACGAATCAATTACAATTTGGTTAAAAGTGGAAATATATGGAAATGGAAATATGAATATTTTGGATGAAAAGACCATCACCAGTAAATGTTCGTTTTGCTGTTCTTGGACGAGATAAACCGAAATGACGAAACAGTACGCCAAATATAAAATAAGTAAAAGATAATATAAAATAGAGCATTATATACCTTAATGCGAATGACATTCTTCACACAAGTGTACATATGCATCATAATTACGCATTCACACATATATCCCGCGATGTAGAAAAGGCTGATTCACGTTGAGTCTGTCGTACTGAAAGTCCTCGCGTTTGCATGGTGTGGTGGTTTGGATTTCGGGTGTCGTCTTCGTGACTTGACCAAGGCTCACAATTAAGAGGTTCGTTACCGGTAGCTGAGTAGTGTGACGTTAATATTCACTCTTACTGAAAATATCTGTTACAACGGATATTTCGTCATTTTGATAGGACTTTTTCAGAACAACCAGTTAGAAATTGAACTTTAAAGTTCCACATTTTTTAAAATATTTTGTTGGTTGTATCATTTACTCTTAAATGATCCTTTTTTTAAGGACACAATTAGTTAAAAAGAATTTAAGCCACAAAATTTATTCACAAATTGCGTCTCAGATGAGAAATAAATGTGTAATTTTCACGCATTCGATAGGAAATGCATGTTTCGCGCTCGAAAAAAATCACTAAAGCGAAATGTTTTCTCCCCCTCTCAATCGAACAGAAAAGGGAATCGTAGGGGGGATTGTATTTGGAACAAGATTTCGAGAAGTAACCCTTTCCCTTGCATTGCATCTCATTCAACCAACTCATAAAGGGCTACGATATCTAAAACAAAACCGAGATGCAGAGGTAACGCAAGCGCCAACAGTAGTACATGTGAAATCTGCAAGCATTGCATTTATTGAAGGGAAAACACAGTTTCTGAATGTCTATGCCAGGGGTGGCCAACCTTTTTGGGAAGCGTGCCACAATCTGATAAAAAAAAATTACGCGTGCCACTTTCAACTTTTCCACCAAACTAAAAAATATACAAAAGTGAAAAAATGTTACTTATAGGCTTATTATGGGTCATTTTCTTTTCGATGCCGAAGGTTTAATGATAAACATATGGAAAATTTAAAAAAATTTAAACAACTACGCTCAAACTAAAATCTAAAAACAATTTTTTAGAAAAGGAGAAAAGCTAAACGTCTTTCTAAACAAAGTTTAAAATCAACTGAGTCTGACAGCTAGAAACAATTTGCCAATGTTACGCTGCAAATTTTCTAGGTTCCCATTCCAGCATTCTGATTAGTCGTGGATGCAAGTTCACACTCTCTCTGCTTTATAAAGCGGTTACTTTGTGCAGATAAAATTACTTCTACCGTATCAACAACTGCGCTCCTAATATATTGCAGAATTACTTCTTGACATTACAGAAATCGTAAATAGCCAACATCTCCGGAAAAACCTTTTTATCTGATCATGACAGCCAATAGCTATAAACTTCAGCCCTGCACAGGGAAGCTGAAATTTGAATGGAAATCTGAGATGTTAAAAATTAACCACCCCCGAGAGAAGGTGGCTTTTTGGGCAGTTTCGACCGTCCGAGAGAGAGAGAATTTATTTGTTTTTAGTCTCACGTTACTCAACACTTTTCTCGGAATGTTACAATGCAGTAGAATTGTAAGTTTTGGAGCATGATCTCATTTTTGGCGTTTTTCAGAAGAAAAGAGAAATCTTGCTTAATGCCCTTAAAATCTCACGCTGAAAATTTCTGTTTCTTACATATTCTCTTCATGACAATTTTTTATTGTAATTAAATTAATTCAGTAATATTTTCATAATATTTTTGAAATTTTTCAAAAAGCCTTCGCGTGCCACAATGCGGCACGCGTGCCGCGGGTTGGCCACCCCTGGTCTAAGCGATCTGTGTGTGACTCATTACTAAGAAAATACTAGGATTTCGTATATATATTTCATATATATATAGGATTATATATATTCTGCAGGTATGGGATGACTTTATTCAGATCATTGAAGAAAACATTTGTTTCAAATAAATGGCAACAGTACTCGTAAACACAGGGTTTTGGTATTTTCACCTCAATTAGGAACAAATCAAAATAATTTTTGACGACTATCCTTACGCGTATTAGGTTCCTTTATGCAACTGGAAAAATGATAGTGCTTACATTTTAAATTATCAGAAATAAATTTGGTGAATTAAAATAAGAAATTCTAAAACACTTCGATCGATTGTGCAGTTTTATCATTTTGGGGTGAGTGAGTGAATATTAACGTCGCACTATTCAGCTACTCGATGGTATTTGGCAATAGACCTCGTCAGTTTGAACCATTGTCAATGTGACGAGGTCAACACCTGAGCTGGCACCCTCTTCTCCTAATTTCCACACCACACCAACGGGAAGACGCTTGAGCTCTTGACAGATTTATAACATGCAGCGTTCTCCTACACGGCGGGTTCAGTGGTCTCGAACTCATTGCACGCAGGCCACGATTCCGTTACCTTAACCACTAGGGTACCGCGTCCACTTATCTTTTTAGGACATACTACTGAATACTAAAATCGCTTATTTCGACTCAGAAAATGTTTCTTTTTTTGGTCCTGATAACACCAAATTTATCTTTTGCATCATGAAGTACAACCCATTCTAACTGATGCACAAAAAGCGATACTTTTAAATATTGGATGAGTATGACATGTCTAATTACATTTCCAAAAATTTTAAAATTATTTTTTTTTTAAATTTTGATGCTAGGGTTACTGTAAATTTATTATTATTATTTTTGTGTTTTGGAATAAATTTATCATTTGTCCGGTATATATTTTTTTGGGCAAAATTTGGCATTTTTGTAAGAGGAATAATAATTTTTGAAACGACCTGTGATTATCAAAAGCAGAGGTGGGCAGACTTTTCCAGGGTTCGGGCTACTTCTAATTTGTTCAAGAAGTTGCGGTCCACCCAGTGTCAGGGGTGCACTCAAGGGCGGGAGAGGGATCCACGGGTCTGGACCCTCCCTCATAACCCTTCATTTTTTCCCCGATTCATTATAGTCTCATGTAAAAAGAGTGTAAAAGGCAATTAAGTATATGATATTAGTACTTTTTTTTTTATTAATGTTAATTATTCATTCAGTAATTTATTTTTTGCTGTTTTTTGTTCCCGACAATCGAGAAAATAAAAAATAAAAATGTTTGGCTGCGTATTGGGGTATACGAGAATGGTAGACCTTCAACCCTCGACCCTTTAAAAATTCTTGTGCACGCTACTGCCCAATGTCGTAGGTGTGGTGAGGTGTGAGGAAAAGGTTATTATTATAACTTAATACACATAAGTACGGAATATGTACTTAACTACAGAACTAAAAAAAAAACACTTAAAACCACGTTTAAAGCAAAACACAAGCTTAATAATAATAGCCTCAAGTACAATAATGCTGCCCATCCGGTATAGTGGTCAGTGAAGCTGACTGCGGTGCCGTAGGGAGTGGGTTCGAATCCCGGAGAAGGCAGGGATGTTTGTGTTGTAATCCTTACTTCTGTCTGTGTTGTATGCCCCCGTGTTATACATTGCGTGGTGCACGGGATTTATAAATGTTAAAATATATATAATAATATCAAATGATACATTTATTATGAAAAAATTCAAAATACACTGAAAAAAATAAAATATTTTTATTCAAACTTATTTTGTGTTGTTATAGTCAGTAGAAGGCTTAGACTGCGTTCTGTCAGCCAATCTTGAATTTTTCGTATATAATTACTAACTGGTAAAATTTTTAGGTGGTCACCCCAAAATGTCTTGGCGGTCCACCGGTCGATCGCGATCGACGTAATGCCCACCCCGGATCAAAAGTGAGCGAAAGTAAAGATATAAATTAAAATTTGTATACAATGGGTGCTCTATATTTTCACTAAAGAAGTTCGCTTGACAAAATCCATTTTCTTACATACATCGGTACAGTTGTGTAGTCAGTCTATACAAGAAATGTCACAATCGCTATTAAAAACGGTAATTACTTGTTTAGCATCCTACATTGTTTTAAAAAGGGTTAAACTGCTATAGTTCGTACCAAAAAATTATTGAATGTGTTACAAATGTGACTACAGTAATTACTTAATTGTTAGCTCGATTCATTCAACATTATTCATTTCATCTTACTTAGAAGCCACACGGCGAAGGACGTCGTTATTTTGAACCTTGAAGTGAAGAAATAATTGGAAGAAGGATACCTGAGATGGCACTTACAGAAAAATATCGGCCGCGGTAGCCAAGTGGTCTAGGCATCGGATCGTGGCTAGCGTGTCATAAGTTCGATCCCAGTACCACTGAAGACCTGCCGTGTAGGGGCGCGATGCACGTGAAATCTGTCGAGAGCTCAAACGTCCTCCCGTTGGTGTGGTGTGGTAGTTAGGAGAGGGGGTGCCAGCTCAGGTGTAGTCCACGTCACTTTACCCTGGTTCAAAATTACGCGGACCGTCCCCAAAAAGCCCTCGTGTAGCTGAATAGTGGGACGTTAATATTCACTCACTCACTGCAGAAAAATATCAAATTCTATAATTTTTCTATGCAAGCAAGCTTTTTCAAAATGTTTTCAGTGCTGAATTTTAGCAAATTTAAAGCGGCTAGTTTTTCAAATGGAACTAATGTTAAATTTGAGAAATTATCTGGTCTCCATCATAAACAAAAAAGTTTAAAAAAAATTGTGAATGACACTTATTTTAAAAAACTCATTTAAAAACCAATGGTTGTCTCATGCCATGATTTTTAAACTGTAAATTTATTTCAGCATTTTAACGGGTAAAAAATAGCAGTAAAATTCTTTTTTTTATTTTTTATGTTGATATCATAAATTGGACAGCATATAATCTATCACGAAATTTTTTTCCGAGTACTTCTATTGCAAAATTTACACAATGGGTTGATTTTTATTTATCATTTTCGATATTAAAAAGTCGCGAAACATTGCATTCAATTCGTTTTCTGGTTTCTATATTATTTATATGAAAATTTGGAAAAGTTTCTAGTGTGCTGAATTTATTTCGTACAGCGT
Organism: Trichonephila clavata; assembly: GCA_019973975.1. NCBI lineage: Eukaryota > Metazoa > Arthropoda > Arachnida > Araneae > Nephilidae > Trichonephila > Trichonephila clavata. The sequence goes on along the minus strand of BMAO01005089.1, from coordinate 3,600 downwards.
TGCATATTTCTTATAATATAATATTTTAGACAATAATTTTAAACTGTAAATGTTTCGTTAAAGAAGGAGCAGACGATTCTCGACTCTATTTTTAACTTCGATGACGATTAAAAAAATCGGATATTAATGCTAATTTCTTAGTTTTCTTTGGAATTGAACAAATCAACGATGGGGAAAAAAGAAGTAAATCGAATTTTGATTTTTTTTAAAAATTATTTCTCTCACTGTGTGTTTCAGGATTGATTTTATTTAATCTGTGTGTACTGCATTATCATTAAACTGGTTCATATTGAGTTTCTTGTCAATGTTCGAATTTAATAACAAAAATAGAGAATTGGGTTTTGTTAAAAGTTTTTTTTTCCTTAGAAATATTTACTTCTTTTTTTTTAAAGCTGTTGCAGAGATCGAGACCGTTTTGCCTAGCTGAAGATTATCTAAGAGTATACGGAAACATGTTAGGAATTCTTTCTTCGTATTTTTGACAGACTATCCAAAATGATATCATTCCTCTGTAAATATTTTAATGATATTAATCCATGTGGCTTTTAACTGAAATTTTTATGCGAAGGCATATTTTTGCGCAGATTTGAATTCCATTAAAGTAGCCATTTTTTAATTTTATTTAGTGTAGACTTAGAAAATATGCATTTCGTAACAAACTTATTACCCGCTAAGTTTTCATACTCTAAACTGGTTTGATCCTGTTTTCCAGGAACACCAATGCTATATAAAATGGACTATATGAATATTACATTCTCTCATATATCAGTAATTATGATATGCCAAGAACGATTCCGTAAAAACAATTTAAATGTTTTTTATAAATAATACTTAATATTTTGCATATTTCCAACATGTTATTTGAAATCTGCATTTCTATCTCTATCTTCCTTTATCGTAATTGTTTGTTCGGTTCTATAAGGTCATAGCACTTTTATGTGTCGTGTCAAATAAAACACATGCTAAATTTCAAGAGAGAGAGAAACATATTCTTATGTATTTTAAAGAGTTTGTGTAGGAATGCTATAGAACCAGAACCGAATTTTGTTTCTGAACTAATTCAACTAAACAGAAATAGACAAAAGAAATATTGCAATTTTTAATAATTTCCTATAGTAAGATTCTCTCTGTAGCGAAATGTTTTACGCAGTTTTTAAAATCTTAATTCCGTTTTTCTTTTAAATTTAATTTTTTGTAAACGTTACATTTTTTACACCAATGTTCATTTGAATCGAATTTTTCTCCTTTGTCAACTCCCCAATCAACCTTGTCCTGCTCGGCGTTATAACAAGTTTAAACTTTTTTCCCCCAGCAAGCGATTGAAATTAAAAGTAATATTTAATACATTAAATGGAAGCTTTATATTTCCTTTTAATCGTTTTTATTAAATATATTATATGATTTTAATTACTTTAAAATAAGTGCGACGATGTGCATTTATTTTTCAAATAATATAACAGATATACTCTAATATTAAAACCATGAATTTTAAATTCGGTGTCGAGTGAGTGAGTAAATATTAACGTCGCACTATTCAGCTACTCGAAGGGTTGTGGCGACGTCATTTCAAAAATCGGTCGAGTGACGAGAACGACACCCGAGCTGGATCCTCCTCGAATTCGGTCTCAAAAGAATGGATTTTTTTTCATGTGCGAACCACGATGCTACGTCACATCAAGTGCTACTATTAATAATTCTATCACAGAATTTTATTGCAGAATTCTTATCACGGAACCGAAACAGATCAGAACAACACATTTTAAGTGACAATTCCAAGAATAAAAAAATTTACTCGATAAAAAGTAGTTTAGGAATAAAACATATGCAAAAAAAAAAATTCTTTGGAAGTCAAAAATTAATAATTATTTAAATTCACCCTGAATTTCAAAATCCGATGTGAAGACTCATAAACGTGTCACACATAGTTACGATTATATATAACACGAGTGCTGTACGTACAGATTCGAATTTGAATAGAATTAGAACAAAAGACAATATTTAGATTAATTAATTTCAAACAATATTAAGAACATTAAGAATTGTTGAGTTCTTAACGTTGTAAAATACTCGCTTTATTAAACGTAATCGAAACAAACAAATCTTTTGCCATACATTTTATGGGAACAAATAACATCGAGTGACCGCCGCGGCAGACTAATGGTCAAGTTCGAGGACTCGTGGTGGGCGTGTTGCGGGTTCGAGCCTCGTACCAATCGAGACCCGCCGTGCAATAAAGTTACCAGTATTACCTCAAATCTCAAAGGACCTGTAAATATACAAAAAAAACCAGTCTTTTTCCAAAAATTGTTTATTGATATCACACCTGCAGGCAACTTGAGTATTATTTTCATTTGGAATCACGACGACGCAAGCGAAGAGGACTACACTTAACAAGTTCTACCCTATTCTTCTAATGCCCACAACACGTCAAAGTAAAGGCGTCGAGCTCGACAGATTTCCCGAACATTAGATTTTTCTTTTGTTGAATTGAAATCCGCTAAGAACGGTTATTTTGGGGAACAACTCTTCAACGAGATTATAGGGGGTACTGATAATAAAAATTACGTTTTTGCTCTATTAGATGTAGACTTGAAGTTTGGCTTGCATGTTTATTTTACGGAGTAGAGATCCACCGCGAAAATTGGTTTTGCGGAAATCCATTTGATTATAGGGTTACGAAAGTACAAACATCATTCTATACTTCAATTTTAGAGATTATTAGGAAATACAAATGAGAAGTTCTTTCTTTCTTTTTTTTTTTTACTCAAGAGGCGAGAGTTACAGGCATAATTTTTTTTCCAATACAATCGAATTCTTAAGCAACATGAAATACCCAGCAAAGCGGGTGTCTAACGGCTAGTATTAAATTTATAGTTTAATGTATCTCAAGTTTATAAATCTAACTTTATAACTTTATAGGTAGTAACTTTGTTATTTTTGTGAATGGACTGAAATCACACATTCTCTAAGAATGCTTGCAGATTAATTGTAATTTAAATAAATATTATTAATTCTTTTCGATCCACAGAACAATTTTTAAATATAAAATTCTGAGCTGTAATTTCTCAAATACAATTTTATTTGTTTCAATTGTCCCTTTGAATGGGTTTTAAATGGTTATTAGTAGTGGTAAATGTCTTCTAGGATCCCAGATCGGGTGTCGTCCTCGTTACTTGACCGAGAGTACCCACAGACTGGAATTTGGATCAGATATTCCTACGGTGAATGTCTATTCCTATTTTAATACACGTACGAGTTAGTCTTAATCGAGAGAAGTCATTTGTAATGTTAGCTGCAGTGGAAATAAATTTTTGATAAGGATTTTTTTTTTGTATTCTTACAGTCTCTTAAAATTTGTGGTAACAGTGATCTTTTACTGTAATTCGGTACAGTATATTTATATATATACTGATACAGACTGAAATCCTTATTTTCTTTTAGAAGAATTTGTATAACTCTATGGTTGCCATTTTGATCTGTATAAACTAATCATTTATAAATCTTTTGTAGACATAGTTTTGCTGATATTTATAACTTACTGAGATGAATCATATTCTGAATATATATACTCTACTAGCCCATGCGGCGATGGACGGAGGA
>BMAO01005088.1:0-117729 GCA_019973975.1 Trichonephila clavata | reverse complement strand
AATTGCTTCTCTAACTGCGCTAACTTAATTTTCTCTAACTCTAAATTTGCTTCACTTTCTGACCGCTTATGCGCTAATTTAATTTTTCTCTAACTCTAAATTTGCTTCACTCGCAGATTTTTTAATTCTCGTTTCTTCAACGGCATAGTCAATAACAGTTTTAACTAATTCTGTGTCTGTATTAAACACTTCACTACTTTCAATTAAAATTTTCAAATCAAGAACTTTTGCATTATCTGGCACAGTTAGTTTTAATTCCTCCGCGACAAGTTTTAACTCGTCTTTCTTCAACTTAGCAATTAAAGACATAATTAAATAATTAAAATTCTCTCAAAAATTCAAAGAACATTGCTCTCACCTCACATCACTGGCTGCCGAACTTGGCTGCTTACACAAATCACTGTTTGCCGCACTTGGCTTTTCACACAAATCACTGTTTGCCGCACTTGGCTTTTCATTTAGTCTTTTTTTTTTTAATCCATAGGTTAATCCATTAGTTCTCTCTGGCCTCGTAAGGACCAGTGTTTAATTCGATAGCTCTAACACTTAAGTGGACTGAAGAGTCTCTTACACATATTGTTCATGACACACAATCACGACACAGTTTTCTTGTGGACTTGCGTTTATTAATTTCTCATAACTTCTGTACATTTACATTGGAGTTGCAGGGCATGCGCAGTTCAGGCTGCGCAATTGGGATTGCGCAGACACAGTTTATACATACATTACTACAGACACAACAACACACTCTACTCTCTTAATTACACAGATAGCGCTTCGTATGCCGTGAACTAACATACCGCCCCACATTGCACTGGTTACACCATGCAATCACTGTATTAATAATTAACACAAAATATATCTAAATTGTTCATCACTTAAATTCCACAAAAGACACTTAAAGAAATGCACTACATTGAAAATAAAATAATAAAAAAACAATTCACTTGAATTGATTAAAACACACAAAAAAAATAAATTTTATCAAAAGTATAATCATTTGGCATTGGCAAAACACAAACTTTAGATATGGCTCTTTTACAAGTACTAAATTGAGTTTTCACTTTAACTACACGAATTTTGTTTTTTTTATGAAGAAAGGACCACAAAAGTCGACACCCGAGCAGTTAAAAGGGTAGTCAGTGGTAACCCTTTCCTTAGGCAGATTGCCCATTATTTGAGATGTTATAAAAGGTTTACATTTAAAACAGATTATACATTTTGTGAACAATAATTCAAAAGTGAAAAGCACCAACATGAAAGTATTTGTTATGCAAATATTCAATTATCATACATGACAGTTTATGGATTTTAGGCAAAATAATTTGATGTTTTTGATTAAAAGGAAAATTTGTATTACTAATCGACCACCCACTCTAAGCACTCCATCTGAATCCAAAAATGGATTGAGACTTTTCAACTTACTTTTTGGCAAGATAGGTTTTTGTTTTTCCATACATTTTATTTCTACTGAAAATTCTTGCCTTTGTACACTTTTTATTAAGAAGATCTCTGCTTTCTCCAATTCATCTACTGTTAGTGGGCCACTGGCTTTAACCTTCCTCCTCAGGTTGTTTACGAACCTAAAAATATAACTTAAGATACGCAAAATGGTTAAATAGTTATTACTAAGGTTACACAAATTGTTCACAAAGTCATTCACAAAAATGTTAAAAACTGGCACTTCATTCTCAAGTTTTTCAAGGACACTGTTCTTCAGTTCTGAATTGTACGCATCGTTGTTTTCACTAATGTTCACAGGTTTGTTCGGATAATCACTGCCAGATAGAAACTCTGGACCGTTCCACCACATTTCTTGATTCAGAAGTTTGTCAGGATCTACTCCACGAGAAATCAAATCTGCAGGATTCTGGTTGGATGGCACATGTTTCCATTGCCGTACAGGGAACAAATCTTGAAGCTTAGCAATTCTATTCTGCACAAATGTTTTAAGGTCCATCGGTTCTTTTTGTAGCCAAGACAACACTATCATTGAATCAGTCCACAGATAAACTTTAACTGATTCCAGCTTCAAGGTATCAATCACTCTTTTCACAAGTTTGGACAAAAGGACAGAGGCGCACAGTTCCAATCTTGGAATAGTTAGACTCTTAGTTGGTGAAACTCTCGATTTGCTAGTAATTAATCTCACTAAAGTCACTCCCGAATTATTTTTTGATTTGCAATACACTGCAGCTCCATAGCAGCGCTCTGACGCATCAGAAAATCCATGAATCTCTATAGATGTAGGATTCTCAATTACTACACGTCTTTGGATATGTATGTTATTTAGGCTCTCTAGCCCAATTAACAACTGGTGCCATTGATCATACACTTTCTTTGGGAGTGGATCTTTCCAGTCAATACTAAGTCTCCAAAGCCTCTTCATAAACATCTTGGCATTGGACACCACGGGTTCCACAAGACCCAAAGGATCAAACAGTCTCGCAATAGTTGACAAAACGCTTCTCTTGGTATACGAATCACTTAGTATCACGTCAATTTTAAACGAAAAAGTGTCTCTTCCTGGGTCCCAGGACACACCTAAGGTTTTGGTCTCATTTGGTCTAGAAAAATTGTAGATTCCATTTATACTCTGCGAAAGTTCAGGATGATTTCCCCTGATTTTATGCAATTCCATGCCTGCACTTTTCAAAATTTCAATTAACTGATATCGTAGCTCCTTAGCCTCTTCTAAGGTGTCCGCCCCGCATAACGCATCGTCCATGTAGAAATTGCTTCGAAGGACTGGTGCTGCTATCGGGAATTTTTTCTTCTACCTTCACTTCTTTCATATGTCCCATTTGTTCATATTCTTGCATGAATTCTCTATACAATTTTAGATATTGTGGATCCCTTTCCAATCTAAGCCACAATGCATTTAATCGTTTGAGAGCAATGCCCCTGGAATTCCCTAAACAATTTGGATCACCCTTAAGGGGCATTTTAACTATGTACCGTCCCTCCTCGTCTCTAGAATGTGTTTTCATAAAGTGTTCCTCACATAAACTAGCCTCATTACTTTTTGTTTGCACTATCTCCACATTTTCTACTTCCCAAAATTTTTGCAACGTTTTATTTAAATCCTCGTCCTTAACTAAACCGCAATGAACTTTAGTTTCATTAAATGAATCTACATTACCACTTACAACGTAACCAAAAACCGTGTTTTGTAAAATTAGATCTGAATTTTTTATCTTAAATTTTTCCGGTCTCAATAGTTCAAAAAATATTTCTGCACCTAACAACATGTCTATTTTATCTGGAATATTAAAACGATCATCAGCTAATTCCACTATATCTGAAAAATTAACACTAGTATTAAACGTATTACTTGGAATAAAATCTGTGATTTTTTTAACTACTAACATATTTAAATCCTTCACGAATGTATTATTTTTATTTGAAATTGTCGTTTTAACGCAACCGTTAACAATCATAGATGCATCATTTAAACATGAGATCAAAGTATTAATCTTTTCACTTTTCAGTTGTAATTTATTGGCGCACTCCTTAGTTATAAGACAAACCATACTGCCTCCATCTAACAAACACCTACATTCATGCCAATTCGAATATTTATCCTTAATTAATACGCGAGCTGTGCTCAGTAAGCATCTTTTAATTTTGTTATGACTAAATGTAGTCGCCACGATTTCTTGCTTGTTTATATTTGAATTAGGAACGAACGGAGGGGCAGAAGCATTGAAAGATATCGTTTGCGATCTCTCTTCAAGGACCGAAGGAGGCCCGATTTGGGGAGTTGGGATACTTTTTATTTCTCTTTGAAAATGAAGCAATTTATTATGCGGCTTCTTACAAACTATGCAATTTCTAGAGCGACACTGTTTTACACAACATTCTGGGGATAGACATTTAAAGCACATTTTATTGTTTTTAACAAAATCTACTCTTTCATTTATCGAAAAACCTTTAAACTGAGGGCAAAATTGCAAAGCATGTGCTTCATTTTTACACAACACACATTTTTCATTCTTTATTTCAGAAAAAAATACGCTCGAACCTCCTCTCTGACTTCGCGAGCTGTTATATCTCTGATGTTTATTGAACTCAAATCGTTTATTTTCATTTCCAGTGAAGGACCTGGAAAATGTATTAGACTCACTTTTAAATTTACCTTTAGAAGATAAATAAATATCACATTCTCGCCCTAACTCGTGGGGTTTAAAAAATGTTTCTCCTTGTTTTACACTAATATGAGTCACTAATTCTCTGTCAAGAGTGCTCATCATTTTATCCGCAACAATTAATTCACATACTGACTTAAATTCATTAACATTTCGTAACTGACAGTAATACTCAAATGTTGCACTTAACCTAGACGCAAATTGAACATAACTCTCTGAATTTAATTTTTGAGTTTTACGAAAATTATTATAGCATTCTTGCGGTGTAGGCTGAAATTCTTTCAAAACTAAATTTTTTAGTTTTTCATAACTGCGCAATTCTTCCTCTGACACATAAATCATTAAGTTATTCGCTCTCTCTCCTAAGATATTTAAAAGAATTTCCGATTTCCATTCTTCGGGAACCTCTTTCGTTTTGAATGCTTTCTCTAATGACTGAAAAAATAAATTATATGACTCAACACGCGAGGGTACAGAAATAGTTAATGTTTTTACACTTTTTATTAACGTTTCGATACTAATATTGTTACATGTTTCGGTGGCGCTCACTGTTGAAAGTGAAGAATCATGTGTTAAATCTTTCCGAATATTAGCAAGCTCTAATTGCTTCTCTAACTGCGCTAACTTAATTTTCTCTAACTCTAAATTTGCTTCACTTTCTGACCGCTTATGCGCTAATTTAATTTTCTCTAACTCTAAATTTGCTTCACTCGCAGATTTTTTAATTCTCGTTTCTTCAACGGCATAGTCAATAACAGTTTTAACTAATTCTGTGTCTGTATTAAACACTTCACTACTTTCAATTAAAATTTTCAAATCAAGAACTTTTGCATTATCTGGCACAGTTAGTTTTAATTCCTCCGCGACAAGTTTTAACTCGTCTTTCTTCAACTTAGCAATTAAAGACATAATTAAATAATTAAAATTCTCTCAAAAATTCAAAGAACATTGCTCTCACCTCACATCACTGGCTGCCGAACTTGGCTGCTTACACAAATCACTGTTTGCCGCACTTGGCTTTTCACACAAATCACTGTTTGCCGCACTTGGCTTTTCATTTAGTCTTTTTTTTTTTAATCCATAGGTTAATCCATTAGTTCTCTCTGGCCTCGTAAGGACCAGTGTTTAATTCGATAGCTCTAACACTTAAGTGGACTGAAGAGTCTCTTACACATATTGTTCATGACACACAATCACGACACAGTTTTCTTGTGGACTTGCGTTTATTAATTTCTCATAACTTCTGTACATTTACATTGGAGTTGCAGGGCATGCGCAGTTCAGGCTGCGCAATTGGGATTGCGCAGACACAGTTTATACATACATTACTACAGACACAACAACACACTCTACTCTCTTAATTACACAGATAGCGCTTCGTATGCCGTGAACTAACATACCGCCCCACATTGCACTGGTTACACCATGCAATCACTGTATTAATAATTAACACAAAATATATCTAAATTGTTCATCACTTAAATTCCACAAAAGACACTTAAAGAAATGCACTACATTGAAAATAAAATAATAAAAAAACAATTCACTTGAATTGATTAAAACACACAAAAAAAATAAATTTTATCAAAAGTATAATCATTTGGCATTGGCAAAACACAAACTTTAGATATGGCTCTTTTACAAGTACTAAATTGAGTTTTCACTTTAACTACACGAATATTGTTTTTTTTTATGAAGAAAGGACCACAAAAGTCGACACCCGAGCAGTTAAAAGGGTAGTCAGTGGTAACCCTTTCCTTAGGCAGATTGCCCATTATTTGAGATGTTATAAAAGGTTTACATTTAAAACAGATTATACATTTGTGAACAATAATTCAAAAGTGAAAAGCACCAACATGAAAGTATTTGTTATGCAAATATTCAATTATCATACATGACAGTTTATGGATTTTAGGCAAAATAATTTGATGTTTTTGATTAAAAGGAAAATTTGTATTATCTAATCGACCACCCACTCTAAGCACTCCATCTGAATCCAAAAATGGATTGAGACTTTTCAACTTACTTTTTGGCAAGATAGGTTTTTGTTTTTCCATACATTTTATTTCTACTGAAAATTCTTGCCTTTGTACACTTTTTATTAAGAAGATCTCTGCTTTCTCCAATTCATCTACTGTTAGTGGGCCACTGGCTTTAACCTTCCTCCTCAGGTTGTTTACGAACCTAAAAATATAACTTAAGATACGCAAAATGGTTAAATAGTTATTACTAAGGTTACACAAATTGTTCACAAAGTCATTCACAAAAATGTTAAAAACTGGCACTTCATTCTCAAGTTTTTCAAGGACACTGTTCTTCAGTTCTGAATTGTACGCATCGTTGTTTTCACTAATGTTCACAGGTTTGTTCGGATAATCACTGCCAGATAGAAACTCTGGACCGTTCCACCACATTTCTTGATTCAGAAGTTTGTCAGGATCTACTCCACGAGAAATCAAATCTGCAGGATTCTGGTTGGATGGCACATGTTTCCATTGCCGTACAGGGAACAAATCTTGAAGCTTAGCAATTCTATTCTGCACAAATGTTTTAAGGTCCATCGGTTCTTTTTGTAGCCAAGACAACACTATCATTGAATCAGTCCACAGATAAACTTTAACTGATTCCAGCTTCAAGGTATCAATCACTCTTTTCACAAGTTTGGACAAAAGGACAGCGGCGCACAGTTCCAATCTTGGAATAGTTAGACTCTTAATTGGTGAAACTCTCGATTTGCTAGTAATTAATCTCACTAAAGTCACTCCCGAATTATTTTTTGATTTGCAATACACTGCAGCTCCATAGCAGCGCTCTGACGCATCAGAAAATCCATGAATCTCTATAGATGTAGGATTCTCAATTACTACACGTCTTTGGATATTATGTTATTTAGGCTCTCTAGCCCAATTAACAACTGGTGCCATTGATCATACACTTTCTTTGGGAGTGGATCTTTCCAGTCAATACTAAGTCTCCAAAGCCTCTGCATAAACATCTTGGCGTTGGACACCACGGGTCCCACAAGACCCAAAGGATCAAACAGTCTCGCAATAGTTGACAAAACGCTTCTCTTGGTATACGAATCACTTAGTATCACGTCAATTTTAAACGAAAAAGTGTCTCTTCCTGGGTCCCAGGACACACCTAAGGTTTTGGTCTCATTTGGTCTAGAAAAATCGTAGATTCCATTTATACTCTGCGAAAGTTCAGGATGATTTCCCCTGATTTTATGCAATTCCATGCCTGCACTTTTCAAAATTTCAATTAACTGATATCGTAGCTCCTTAGCCTCTTCTAAGGTGTCCGCCCCGCATAACGCATCATCCATGTAGAAATTGCTTCGAAGGACTGGTGCTGCTATCGGGAATTTTTCTTCTACCTTCACTTCTTTCATATGTCCCATTTGTTCATATTCTTGCATGAATTCTCTATACAATTTTAGATATTGTGGATCCCTTTCCAATCTAAGCCACAATGCATTTAATCGTTTGAGAGCAATGCCCCTGGAATTCCCTAAACAATTTGGATCACCCTTAAGGGGCATTTTAACTATGTACCGTCCCTCCTCGTCTCTAGAATGTGTTTTCATAAAGTGTTCCTCACATAAACTAGCCTCATTACTTTTTGTTTGCACTATCTCCACATTTTCTACTTCCCAAAATTTTTGCAACGTTTTATTTAAATCCTCGTCCTTAACTAAACCGCAATGAACTTTAGTTTCATTAAATGAATCTACATTACCACTTACAACGTAACCAAAAACCGTGTTTTGTAAAATTAGATCTGAATTTTTTATCTTAAATTTTTCCGGTCTCAATAGTTCAAAAAATATTTCTGCACCTAACAACATGTCTATTTTATCTGGAATATTAAAACGATCATCAGCTAATTCCACTATATCTGAAAAATTAACACTAGTATTAAACGTATTACTTGGAATAAAATCTGTGATTTTTTTAACTACTAACATATTTAAATCCTTCACGAATGTATTATTTTTATTTGAAATTGTCGTTTTAACGCAACCGTTAACAATCATAGATGCATCATTTAAACATGAGATCAAAGTATTAATCTTTTCACTTTTCAGTTGTAATTTATTGGCGCACTCCTTAGTTATAAGACAAACCATACTGCCTCCATCTAACAAACACCTACATTCATGCCAATTCGAATATTTATCCTTAATTAATACGCGAGCTGTGCTCAGTAAGCATCTTTTAATTTTGTTATGACTAAATGTAGTCGCCACGATTTCTTGCTTGTTTATATTTGAATTAGGAACGAACGGAGGGGCAGAAGCATTGAAAGATATCGTTTGCGATCTCTCTTCAAGGACCGAAGGAGGCCCGATTTGGGGAGTTGGGATACTTTTTATTTCTCTTTGAAAATGAAGCAATTTATTATGCGGCTTCTTACAAACTATGCAATTTCTAGAGCGACACTGTTTTACACAACATTCTGGGGATAGACATTTAAAGCACATTTTATTGTTTTTAACAAAATCTACTCTTTCATTTATCGAAAAACCTTTAAACTGAGGGCAAAATTGCAAAGCATGTGCTTCATTTTTACACAACACACATTTTTCATTCTTTATTTCAGAAAAAAATACGCTCGAACCTCCTCTCTGACTTCGCGAGCTGTTATATCTCTGATGTTTATTGAACTCAAATCGTTTATTTTCATTTCCAGTGAAGGACCTGGAAAATGTATTAGACTCACTTTTAAATTTACCTTTAGAAGATAAATAAATATCACATTCTCGCCCTAACTCGTGGGGTTTAAAAAATGTTTCTCCTTGTTTTACACTAATATGAGTCACTAATTCTCTGTCAAGAGTGCTCATCATTTTATCCGCAACAATTAATTCACATACTGACTTAAATTCATTAACATTTCGTAACTGACAGTAATACTCAAATGTTGCACTTAACCTAGACGCAAATTGAACATAACTCTCTGAATTTAATTTTTGAGTTTTACGAAAATTATTATAGCATTCTTGCGGTGTAGGCTGAAATTCTTTCAAAACTAAATTTTTTAGTTTTTCATAACTGCGCAATTCTTCCTCTGACACATAAATCATTAAGTTATTCGCTCTCTCTCCTAAGATATTTAAAAGAATTTCCGATTTCCATTCTTCGGGAACCTCTTTCGTTTTGAATGCTTTCTCTAATGACTGAAAAAATAAATTATATGACTCAACACGCGAGGGTACAGAAATAGTTAATGTTTTTACACTTTTTATTAACGTTTCGATACTAATATTGTTACATGTTTCGGTGGCGCTCACTGTTGAAAGTGAAGAATCATGTGTTAAATCTTTCCGAATATTAGCAAGCTCTAATTGCTTCTCTAACTGCGCTAACTTAATTTTCTCTAACTCTAAATTTGCTTCACTTTCTGACCGCTTATGCGCTAATTTAATTTTCTCTAACTCTAAATTTGCTTCACTCGCAGATTTTTTAATTCTCGTTTCTTCAACGGCATAGTCAATAACAGTTTTAACTAATTCTGTGTCTGTATTAAACACTTCACTACTTTCAATTAAAATTTTCAAATCAAGAACTTTTGCATTATCTGGCACAGTTAGTTTTAATTCCTCCGCGACAAGTTTTAACTCGTCTTTCTTCAACTTAGCAATTAAAGACATAATTAAATAATTAAAATTCTCTCAAAAATTCAAAGAACATTGCTCTCACCTCACATCACTGGCTGCCGAACTTGGCTGCTTACACAAATCACTGTTTGCCGCACTTGGCTTTTCACACAAATCACTGTTTGCCGCACTTGGCTTTTCATTTAGTCTTTTTTTTTTTAATCCATAGGTTAATCCATTAGTTCTCTCTGGCCTCGTAAGGACCAGTGTTTAATTCGATAGCTCTAACACGTAAGTGGACTGAAGAGTCTCTTACACATATTGTTCATGACACACAATCACGACACAGTTTTCTTGTGGACTTGCGTTTATTAATTTCTCATAACTTCTGTACATTTACATTGGAGTTGCAGGGCATGCGCAGTTCAGGCTGCGCAATTGGGATTGCGCAGACACAGTTTATACATACATTACTACAGACACAACAACACACTCTACTCTCTTAATTACACAGATAGCGCTTCGTATGCCGTGAACTAACAATACGTTTATGCTCAACAGAAGAGCAGGCTCGAAAGTTAATAGCGAAATCAAATTTTAATCGACGCACAATATTTTCTGAAAACTTAATGGCCGTCCATCTAAAAAAAACCCAAATCAAATTTTTGAAACCAATACAGGTAGGAATGGTAATTTTAGACTTATCAAAAGTTCTAATGTATTCTTTTCACTATGAGTACATGAAGCATCGTTACGACTCGAAAGTAAGGCTCATGTATACAGACACCGATTCCTTTATCTATGAAATAAAAACTGATGATTTTTACAGTGACATGAAAAATGATATTAACTTATATGATACTTCAGATTATGATAAAAACAACATTTACAATTTACCTCTAGTGAACAAAAAAGTCATCGGGAAAATGAAGGATGAAAACAAGGGAAATATTATGACAGAATATGTAGGATTAAAATCGAAAATGTATGCCTACAAAACAAACCATAAGATTGAAAAGCGGTTAAAAGGAATTAAAAAACAAACTATAAAAAATAAAATAACATTTGAGGACTACAAAGCCTGTCTTTTTAATCAAAAATTAAAATATGTTGACATGAACTTAATTAGATCCAAATTTCATTGAATACACTCCATAAAGCAAAACAAACTTGCTCTGTCCTATAAAGATGACAAAAGGTTTATTAATGATGATGGCATTACTACGCTTGCCCATGGACATTGGTCATTGATGAATTTAGACCTATTCGATGAGCAGTAAGACATAAAATCCAATGATGACACAATAATGTGATTTTTGTAATGTAAATAAAAGATTGTAATGTGAAATGGAATGCTGCTTTTGTAAATAAACAACTTACTTTGTATCTTTTTGTGTAATCCTTATACTGAAATCAATTTTATAATTTGTTGTTCTCCTGTAATGTATATATATATATATATATATATATATATACAATTGTAATGTAAAACGCAATACAAGATGTTGATTTCTGAATAAACAATTTACTTTGTATCTTTGCTGTGTATGTGTAATCATTATACCGAATTAAAATTTACAATTTGTTATTAAAACAATGTATAATAAATATTTTTTTTATTTCTATTCAATTAAAAAATATTTTAACTAAATGGTTATTGCAATGAATAGTTATACAATTTATACTCTTTGGAAAAGGCAAAGAGTTTGCTTTAAGCACATAAACATAAATTTTTCCTTTCTTTTATACAAAATATATTTAAAATATCACTTATGCTTAACATACTAAGATAATTTGTTTGAAAGATGTATACTGATATTTATCTTTTAAAATGAAACTATTTCAACATAAATTAAACTAGAAAGCAGTATGAATAAAATTAACAATATAACCATATTTATAAAAAAAAAAATTATTCTTTTTGCTTCAGATTTATAAAAATAAACTTTTTTTAAAGCCAACAATGTATCCATCCGCTCTAAGCATTGAGATAATTTCTGACGTAGAATTCAGTCGCCGTCTTGTAGAATCAAGATCAGACAAGCTAAGACAAGTTCAATCGTAAACCGTTCACACGCTGATTACGAGTATTCTACGTCACATTTTTACTGTGTATGTGTAATCATTATACCGCATTAAAATTTACAAATTATTAAAATAATATAAGTGAAATATTTTTTTTATATTTCATTTTAATTAAGAAAATGTCGCCATCTGCTTCGCCTGCAAAATTAAATTCATGAGATTATAAACCTAAGTTTTCTTCAGGTCTGCATGCCTTCATAGGACAATGGTTAGCGTAACTGAAAAACTATTGTCCTATGGAGACATTTTGTTCTGGGGCTGTGAGTTTGAATCTGGATTTATTATTTTTTTTTTTATTTGAGCGTTATTTTTTCAATCATTTTAAAATCTAATAATTAGTGTATAGTTTAACCAATAGGTGGCGCCATGAGCACTTTAAACATTTCAATAAACTTTTTTTACACATTTAAAAAACAACTCAACTTAGCAGCAGGAGGGAAACAACTCAACAGCAGGTGAAAACAACTCAACTCCCCCCATCAACTCGAAAACCAAAACCATAGCAGGAGGGAAACAACTCAACTCCACGCAGCATCCACAGAAGGGAAACAACTCCGCGCCTGCGCCTGTGCCTCCACAGGAGGAAAACAACTCAACTCTGCGCCTGCGCCTTTACCGCAGAATCGGCTTTTCTTACCTACTTACTATACTTAAAAAAAATTTAATTTAAATATGATTCGGCTCATCCAGGGCACAAATGCGACCAAATGCCGAAAACCCGAGGTCAATCGGTTTGCTTATTGGCTGAGAAAAAGGTACGACAAAATATGGAACGAAGACGAAATTTGCGTCCTAATAGCGCTTTTTTACACTACGTGAAAAACGCGCTAAAAAAAAATTAGTCAGATTTTGGTGGATATAGCGTGATTTGCTTAGCGCCAATTTGGCTGTGGCGATGCTAATACGTAAGAATACAAAGGATAATATAAATTTTTATTTATATATGAGGTTTTCTTTTTGTTAAACTGAAATTAGTGATACTATACAGTTGTACTTGGGCTATGTATAGCGTGAAACTAAGAGTCATCACCTGAATATCAGCCACAGCAGTCAAAGTGGCTCTTTTTTCACCAAAATTTGATTTTTTCCATATAAGACACATAAGAATCTGTTATTTTGATATTGTGGTGCAAATTTTGCTGTGATAACGCCAATACATAAGTACCCTTTTCCTTAATTGGCAGATTCCATATTTTTCCATTGTAACAAAAAAAAAGTAGAAAAATGCACCTGAAGAAAATGACACTCAATTCAAACTGAGATCAACAGATTGTCAATATTGTGATTTTAAGTTAGAATTTCTATTCACGTATAAGATTTTGCTTATGGTAGTTTCATCAAATCTTTATTTATCTTTTGATTTGAAGTAATATTATAATTTCTATACTATGTGGAGGTTACTTTTATATTTTTCTTTTATTTCAATTTTAAATATTTAAGATTTTCTGTTGTGTGTTTTTTGTTGTTCAAAACTGTTTATGGCAATTTTATCAAAATTAAGGCTTACTTTTCTGTTTTAGGTAACGTTTTAATTTAAATGTTATAATTCCTATTTCATTGTCACAGTTTTATTTTTTGAACTATCCTTTTCTTGCGTATCATTGATGGTACAGTAATTATGTGATACAAAGACTCAAAAGTCTATTTTTCAGCCGAACAATAATTTGAGACCTTTTGTAAACAGAATCATAGATCATGATTACCTATTCATGACACAAATATCAAAGGGGTTTTTTTTTACATATAATGAAACTACACCTTCACTTCTTACCAGAATTTTTTTTTTGTCATGCCCATTTGTTCACAAAAAAAATATCTGTTAGAAAAATTATGGATGAACACGGAAACTATGGATGCGATTAAATGCTCAAAGTAATTTTCTTTCTGACAATCAGTTCTTCATGCTGATTGTATGTATACACATGCATTGTATACATTTTTTACACATAAATGTTACATGTTTTACATATCTATGCCAATTTCTGTCGTTGAAGATAAATATTCATCCTTCCTAATAATAATTCTTCCTTCATCGGCATATTCAATATTTTGTTCAATGTAGAAAATATTGCTCAAATTTTGTATAACGGAAAGAAAATGACACTGAATTCAAACTAATTGCTATTAACAAGTTGGTAATATCGTGAATATAATGCTTGCTGTTTTTTGGTCCCTATGACCAAAAAGAACTCATTTTTGTTTTAAATGAAAAAAAAATCATAAATTCTTTTTTACAAAAAGCTATTTGACCTTGAAATAATATTTTCTTACTAACTCCTTTTTGACCAGATTTTTTGTCATGACTTAACTTTGCTTCTGGCAATCTTGCAAATCAGAAAACTGTTTCATTTGTGATCGTAAAAATTTTTGCACAGAAAAAAGATGCACCTTGAAAAGATTTTCTCATATTTCCCTCTGGATTTCTTTAAAATTCAATGTTGAAATGATTTTACGTCTCATGTGCTATCATGGTTTAACGTTGCTTCTGATTATCTGTTCCTCACATAGTTTCTTGGAGATCATATGCATATTTTATTTTATACTGTCCATATGGGATATATATATTTCAATTATCATTATAGTTATTTATCATTTATGTACTCATTCTTTTGCTCTTTGCAATCAAATAATAATTTTTAATAGAAATGTTGCAAAAAAGTATTGTTTCAATAATTAATTTTTTAGCAACATGGTTTATTATTTGTTTCATTCAGTACTGTTGTTTGTTCTGAACTATGTCAACGAGGACCTGTTTTAGGAAGATTTTGATTTTAGTTCATACTAATTAAATGTTTTTAGTATTTAATTACATCTAATACTGTATATTAGATGTATTACAGGTATGTTAGATAGTATTATATGAGGTATGGTGCAATGCTAATTTAATTTTTTTTCAGTTGAAGGCTTCCTAATATTTCTTATTTATGATAGCATTTAGTGAATCAGTTTATCATTAATTTTTTCTTTCGGTTCATCTATTGCAGGTTATTTCACCCATAGTTCCCATAGCAGAAACTCACTACTGCTATCACTTTTCTGTAATTTTTATTTATATTTGCATTCATTCATATCTATTTACTCTTTAGCTTGATAATTTTCTCTCTTACATTAAAATATTTGTTTTTGTTTAATTATTATTTACTTTGAGGCCAAATTGCAATTTGCTTAAAATTATTTCTAATGTAAACATTCATTTGAAAAAAAAATATTTCTAATTTTTGGTTATACTACTTTTTATACAGGGTTTTACCCTCACTAAAAATATTATAATTCTATAATAGATAAATTTTTGTTTTTAAAACTTAACCCGTGCGAAGAACGGGCATTTCAGCTAGTTATAAATAAAGGGGGAATAAATGACGGTTTTTATGAATGATAACAATCATATTAAAATAACAAAAGAGAAAATGCAAGTAAATAGTATCTGTTCAGTGTACATGTATGATAATGTAAAGCACCTTCTAGCGCTCTTATATTGCCTCACTGTTGGGATAATAGATTTGTCGCTCCACATCCCACAAAAATGGTAAATGTAACTGCCTCACTGTATCCTTAGACTCCAACAAGGTAGAAGTCGAGCAGAGCAAATAATGAACACCAGTCCACTGCAAATTGAGTGAGACCCTTTTTTGAGTACTTTTTATTGAGCTATCAATCTCAATAAAATTAAAATATCAAGTAAAAAATTAATAGAAACTGAATTCGAAAAATGTTTTATAAACATCCCGCGTTGTTTCCCTGCCCGCGTTTGAAGTTGGTGTCTACTGACACCCAGTATTTGATGATGTAAATTTTGTTAATTTCATTTTCTTTGATATTTTTCTGAGTTAGAAATCTGCAAAGTAAATTTTCAGAGAAAATGTTATACAAGAAGGGGTTTTGCTGCTGCGTAATCTTCAAAAAATTGCTTTCCGTTACCGCCAGTCTGTGTTTTTCCATAATTTAAATTCCTGCTCGTTGAATTCGTGTAGGAGGGTTTTCTAAGAAGAAACTGCCCTACATCTCTGTATAAGTAGAGAAATAAACAAACAAGAGAAAAATTGTCTCAGGCCTACGACTTCCTAAAGAGGAGCATTTATCATAATTAAAGTGCTGTGATAGCATTGGCTGATGCAGAGGTTCCGTAATTACGGCAGCATCTTGGCATTGCTAAGGATATCCCAAGTCAATTTTTTTCCAAGTACGAAGGAAATATTAAATGTGTAATAATCAACTGTAGAGACATTTAGGAAATTCTTATGAAGCTTAGATATTTAAACTTATATATTTTTTAAAAACTCGGACTTTTCTTTTAAGAATAGAACATATCACAACACTTGGTTTCTTCGCTGTAGGTGCAATAGCATAAATACAAGTTTACTAAACAATAGATATTTAGATTTACAACTTACCTAATTGTTTTTGCTTTACAATTGTCTTCACATTTCTCGGTTCTTCTAGAACATAGGTTCCCAACATTTTTTGAACTTGTGCCCCCTTTTCTAATAAATATTTCGATACCGCCCTCTCCCACTCTAGAGAAATAATAGTGTACATAATGCATGGTGAAAACAAGAGTTAAGTTTTAAAAAATATCCTATTACTAAAAGAATATATTTTTTAATTTCATTTTTTTCTAAAGCCCCAATTTTTTTACTTGCTAATCTGAAATATTGATTGCCCCAAATATATTTAAATATGTAATATTATATATTTTAGTCATAGGTATGATACACTGTTGGAATTGAAACGCTGCTGAATTTCTTCATTTAAAAGAGTGGAATAAAAGTTTAAGCTTACCTGTTATAAGGACAGGCAGGGGTTTTGATGATACGAAGTAATTCATAAAAATCATTGCTTTCAAAATAAATATAAATTGACAGAATTTTAGCCTTTAAAGAATCACGTGAATTCCTGGTTAACATATTTAATTATGTTTCTTGGATAATATACTTGATGAAACATGTTTCCTACTGCTCATACACAAAGACAACACGTGCACTACAGAAATTAAAATGCAGTATATCATTCGATTTAATGTAGGTCTGGATATAAAATGTAATCTTTAAGTTTTTCATCCATTTCCCGAACTACCGAAATACGTGAATTTTCGTACATGTGATATAAAAATGATTTAAATACATACCATTAACATAAGTAAACAGTATTATAAAGTTTACTTTTGTTAGTACATAATCAGCGTGTTTTTTTAGTGAATCTGCTCCAACCCCTCCGTACCATCTCAACTCCCCCTAATTTTCGGCCGCGGTGGCCGAGTGGTCTAGGCATCGGATCATGGCTAGCGTGTCATGAGTTCGATCCTAGTACCACTAAAGATCCGCCGTGTAGGGGTGCGATGCACGTTAAATCTGTCGAGAGCTCAAACGTCCTCCCGTTGGTGTGGTGTGGTAGTTAGGAGAGGGGGTCCCAGCTCAGGTGTCGTCCGCGTCACTTGACCATGGTTCAAAATTACGCGGACCGTCGCCAAAAGCCCTCGTGTTGCTAATCAGTGCGACGTTAATATTCTCTCATTCTCATTCTCTCCCTAATTTTCTCTGGGTCTATTACTGCCTCCCTGAAAGCCTCAAACGCCCACAAGGGGATGTCATCGCCCATGTTGAGAACCTATGTTCTAGAATATTCTTCTTCTCTTTGTATTTAACTTTTAGAATTTTCCAAAAGTTGGGAACATTCTTAACATGTGTATATCAATGCAAATCAGATTTCGTAGTTTTTTTTTACATTGCAATTATAGTAGAATAATTTTTTAAAGTTCAGTTATCTGGATACGAGCTAATCAGGAAGCGGATTATTCAAGAAACTATCAACAAAAACAATTTCTTTTCTTTTTTTTCTCCTTTTTTTTAAACTATCAAACTGGAGCAAACTTATGGAATCACGCCTGGTCAAAGATGTAAATTTTGAGATACCTGGAATACATAACTAATAAGAGCCGGCCAAAAATTGATCCTCTTTGTCCTACATTGGAAAACCTTGCGAGGTGAGTTTACATGAAGGCACATGAAATTGTGTGAGGTTATTGGGTAGTGCTCTTTGTCTAATATTTGAAAGACGTTTCTGATGCGATGCCGGTAAAATGTATTACGTTTGAAATATTGAAGCGTACGAAGGTCTTTCTTTCAATAACTCAAAAATTGAAATTGATAAATTTGAAAGTGAACAAATAGTAAAATCATCAATGAATAAATATAATTCAGGAGGACAAAGTATATGTACTGAACTGGTGGCGCAACAGCCCATGAAGACCTACTGTGCCTATATCAGTTTTCATGACCTTAGGCGCTGGGGTGCATGTGCAGATGTTTCGGTCAAGTGGTCAGTCACGTCAAAACCCTAATGTTCAGTTCTTAAGCAAGCTTGTTATTTCTTTTATCGACCCACTCAAGGGATAAAAAGCTGAAAAGACCTTGCTCAGCCCGGGATTTGAACTCTGGACCTGTGTTGTGGAAGCACGATACAGTACCACTCAGCCACTGGGCTTCAATGTTTTCGTTGTATCATTAAAAGCCTCATAACTGGAATGGATTTTCAGTTACAATTGTATGGTAACTCATACGTCAAAGCTTTTCTTTATTACTCTGAATGTGACCCTGCAACCCGAGTGGTCACGGTCGTGAACACGAGACCAGCGTTGTTGATTCGTGGGTTCGAAATCTAGTGCTACTGAAGACCCACCATGAAGAGGGGCTGTATAAAATCTGTTATAAAATCTGTCAATCTATCTTAAAATCTATGTGTATAAAACCTGTCAATGTTTAAAGTCCTCACATAAGTGTCGTGTTGAAGTTTGAAGAATGGGATACCAACTCAAGTGCTATCTTCTTCACTTGACCTAGGTTCAGAATTACGAAGCCAGTCATCAATAACATTCGTGTTGTTTCACAGTACGTAATTAAAATCAAATCATTACTTTGAATAACAAGACTGTAATTCCACGGGAAAAAATAAACCAAAGAAATCTACGCAAAACTATTCGGGGGAAGGCTATTAAAAAGTCGAAGCAAAAACGAGTTTACTATCTTATTTCAAATAGTAACAAATTCAGTAAGAGATTTTTTAAAAAAAGATTTTACCAGGTCTTTTAATTTCGTACGTATAATAGCTTTATATCCAGGATTTCCTTTTTCCATTCATTCCAGATAATAGAGAGTACTGTACAAAGAAATCAATTTCGAAAGTTGCAAATCTGATGCTCAATTACGTTACAGAACTCCAAGTAATGTTATTCAATAAAACTCTTATACAATTGCTATTCAAATACTATATTATGTTAAATAATTGATAAAGCAGTTCTTATTTAATTACATACATGTCTAAAATATCAATCGTTGTTTTGATAACTGTAACCGTTGACACATGTATTTCTCGAAATTTCGACATGTTACCTCCAGGCAAGCTTTCTTGTTGCCAATTAGCAACGAAACTTTGTATCGTCATCACCCAAAATCAGAATGACATTTTGTATCGAATAAGTATTTTAATTGACACGAACCAGAAAAACAGAAACGTCAACGAGAGTTATAAAACAGTTTCGGGGATAGGCTAATGTTAGATATGGGTCATTCGTGATTTATATAAACACAAACAAATAAGCATGCAAATGAGCAATCAGCGTTCAACAAGTGTTTCACAGTGTGGTTTCCGATGTTCAGTCTTCGAACTTGCATAAATCAATACTTAATTTGTGAAACTCGAAACGCGAGTTGGTTTGGAACAGGTTTTATGGCTGGTTCGAGAAGATCCTGTTAGAAAACGCTTGACAGTGATGAATTCGATGTACATTTTCCTGTTCCGTAATGCAATTCTAAGAATTAAATATTTATCAACATATTCGAACTTCCGGAATAAACTGAAATGAAGAGGATCAATCAACTTAGTTTCGTAACGAAAAAAACAAGGAATATCATTATCGTATGATCGAAATGTCTCTGCTATAGTAATAAGTTGCCAAATTTCTGTAATAAAATATAGCTAAATGACCTGATTTTATTTTGATTTATATCATACTTTAAACTGCTTGTTGACTATCGAAGACGGACCTCGTAATTTTATACTTCGGTCAATTGACGAGAACGACGCCCTAAGTTGGCATCCTTTTCTAAACTTCCAAACCACTTCAACAGGAGGGCTTTGAGCCTTGAAAGATATAACGTGTTACAGCCCCTCAACACGGCGGGTCCTTAGTACCTCTAGAACTCGAACTCATGTTTTGACTACGAGTTCGTGAATATGACCACTCGGCTACCACCAGTGGCCCACACAGGGGAGGGGGGGGGTCCCCGGGTACAAAAAGGCTTTGCCCTCCCCCCCCGAAAGCCCTTAATTTTTTTCGATTGATTATAATCCTTTGTATTTTGTAAGTAA
Source organism: Trichonephila clavata (assembly GCA_019973975.1). NCBI lineage: Eukaryota > Metazoa > Arthropoda > Arachnida > Araneae > Nephilidae > Trichonephila > Trichonephila clavata. The sequence goes on along the minus strand of BMAO01005088.1, from coordinate 97,530 downwards.
AGTTTAATAAAGTATTTGATATTAATGATTAATTAATTCTAATTATTTGTTCAATAATTAATTTTTGCTGTTTTTTGTTCCCGAATATCGACAAAATTAAAAGAATATGCTGGGCGACGTAATGGAACATGATACGAGAAGGGTGGACTTTCGACTCTGGACCCTCCCCCCCCCCTTAAAAAATTCCTGTGAGCGCCACACTGGCTACCGCTGCTATTGTATTTCTAAGAAGTCGGAGAGAAGTTGAATGAATACGTGTTTAGTACACTTTGTATTAGATTTATTGAAAATAATATAACGTTATCCTCTCAGAGTCACTACACATGCGTTGAATGACACTGAATACTTGTATAGATTACATATATTTCCCTCTGATTACCGCACAGGCATTCATCTCTCGAAGCAGCTTGTAATGGTCTTAATTAAGTAAATCAAACTTCATTCGTTTAATTTCATTGTTTACTTGATTTGATTTACATTACATTAGTCATTGCTTGATTTATATAGCACTTTCTCCTTTGGACCATTCGCATTTCTTTAAAAAACATTTTACTTCACAAAGGATGTGGTTCCGCACTTGTGATTGTTGAATCAGAATAGGAACCACAGAAGATCATAATGTACGAGGAAAACTGCGTGGTGTAAAAACTACTGCATGTTTTGAACAGATCAGGAGGCTCTATTTTTGTTGCGGTTGTGGTTTTGTTCAAAACACAAACTCTTCGTCAATGTCCCTGGAAATACCTTTTCTGTCCCGAATGATTTTTTTTTGGTTCAGAAGTCAAGAGATAAAAATTTTGATCTTTTCAAAAATATCCATTGAATAACTATTAATTTTGTTTCTTTCGAAAGATATTTGATTAATTGAGTAGGTTGTTTGAAGTATGGAACAAAACAAAGTCCATTATCTTTGCACTGTGGTAATTCAGTCGCCATGGTCAAGAGCGTAAGTCCTGGCTCTATCAAAAAAATCGTTGGGCTGGTTAGCACTAAATGGCAAGTAGCTATTACGGTCGCTAGCTCGCAGCGGGTTCGATTTCAGCCGCATCGGGAAATCGAAATCTAATGTCACAAAGTTTCACCTGTTAAAAGGATTGATGCTCGTTAAATTTTCCAATACTCAAAATCCTCAATTTAGCATGGTGTGGAAGTTCGAAGAGTTGAATGCCAGCTCAGGTTTCGTCATTTGATCGTGGCTCAAAATTACGAGGCCCTTCACCGAAACAGCTCCAATCAAAAAACATCAATCATTTGAACTATGAAATTAAATTCAGTTTCTCAAATTAGATCAATGGGTGATTCAAAATTTAATATACAAATATCGTTACAATGCATAACTATGGTAATTGGAGTATTATTGGCTAGTGTTTTTTCAATAGAGTCATGAGAGCGATTCTTAATTCTATTAAATACTCGTCATGTTCTAGGGTTGATGTCTCTTGTAACGAGGATTGATGTCCTCTTGTTAACGAGGTGTGGAAGTTAAGAGAGGGGGTGGCATCTCATACGCTGTCGTCGTCACTTGACCGTGGTTCAAATTTCCAGAACCTATCTCCAAAAGAGACAAAACACAATTTCAGTCAATCATTCAAGTTATTTATGTCCGATGAAACGTTACTTACCCTTTATACAAATATGCTGCCCGTGGTGGTAGAGTGGTCATAGAATCGCGAACTCGTAAATGGCGTTTTCGACATCCAGGTTGAGTTCTAGTACCTCTGAAGATTCGCTATGTAGAGGGGATGATGCACGCTAAATCTGTTGAAGGCTCAAAGTTCTCCCGTTAGCGAGATGTGGAGAGGGGGTGTCAGTTCAGATGCCATCCTCGCCATTTGACCGTGGTTTAAAAGTTAGAAGGTTCGTTGCCAGTAGCTTTTGTTTTACTTCAGAATGTGTGACGTTAATTAAAATCAAACCCAATGTATAAGTCTGTTTTTCACGCAGAACTGGTTTGTGAATCAACTGTGAAATTAATGTCAGCATTTATTTGTATAAAAACAAATGTGTGAATAGTGCTGATTTGTGAGCTGGAAGAGAAGTTTAAAAACTTTAATAAGTGGAATCCGAAATGGGGATAATAGCCTTTTTGTTGCTCCATATCCCACAAAACCCATAACTGTAACTGGAATCCAAAATATTTCTAACAAATATAATGAATTAATAATCCACTGAAGTGTCATTAAAAAATCCAAAAAAAGAGCATTAAAACTAAGTTATTTAAATATATTGATCGATACGGAAAATTTTAATAAAACGCAAAACAATATATTTTATTAGCCACCCCTGCCCCTCCAAAAACCGTATTTATTTCACGCTTTCAAAAGACAATCCACTACGACTCTATTATTATAGGAGGTTATCAGATTAAAATCCCTTAGGAGCATGGTTTCGCCAATTTCGCCATAAAATTAAGTACCAAATCTTACCATACTTTCACAACAATTGATACATGCGTACCCTACACCAAGAAACTGATTAAATATTTTCACGTCTTAGCAGTAAATCTTTTTTTCTTTTCTTTCAGTCTGTCGAAAACATCCAGTGAAGGACTGCAGAAAAAAAAGTGAAATTGTGAGCATTAGCTGGCTATTTCACACGCATATGATGTTCCTTTTAAACTCCGTCATGTTTTTCATAACTTTAAAAACGAACTAATAAATCAAATATTGGTCGGGAGAGTGGTATCAGTTAATATTAGGTTAGGATGTAATAGCTAAAAGTCATGGGTGTTGTTTTTCCCAAATTTAAGGACTTCAATGGAGAATCACTGAAAAAACAATCATGTTAGTATGACCTCGAGTAAAATCATATGTATATTACGTAGGTGTTGTATAAGATAGTACTGATGAGACTCTCCTTTGAAGAATCAGTACTTGAATATTTCCAAGATCATAAATTATTATTGCATGACCTCTTTCCAAATTGCCTTAGGGCAGCAATGGAATAAATGTATGTATTAAGATGTTTATGAAAATGATTTTTGTAACAGTAGCACAAAAACATATTTTCCGTGGAAAATAGGGGAGATTGTGCAATTGTTGTTTTCTTGACCTTTCGGATCGTCTGTTTTTATGCTTTAAATGCGCTTGATTCAAAATTCATCTCAACATCACTTTGTTTTCAGAGAAGGTAATATGTGAAGCAAAATAGGGTTAAATCACAACTATCGTAAACACCCGTCTTAATTACGAGGAGTCATTTCATGACTCGTATCCTTCAATGAAGGGTGTGGGATTTATCGCTAGAATTAACCTGTAACACGACTGCTGTTGCAACAATGCCTGGGCAATTTAATGTTGCTAGATTTCTTTCCGTATAATAATTCTTTCCTGAAAATGTATTTCAGTGTGTTATAATTAGTAAGACGGAACTTTAGAAGTATGAATATATATTAAAAGCATAAAGAAACATTGTTGCAAATTTCTTAGTACATTGTTAACTGTTATGCAAAATAATGTAAATTTATGAATAATTATTGGTTTGGTTTTTTCGTTCAATTTTGTTATGTTTGTTAGTCACAAGAATCACAGAAAAAATAGGAAACATAGTAACGCTGGGCATGCATTTTCTGTTTTGGCTTTTACTACATTTCTTGTGTTTATTGCTTCTCGATATTAAATAAACCAAAACAAGTAATTTAAAAAATATTAAGTCAATTCCTACTTAGATCAACAACAAAAAATTTATTTTAGTTACTTTTTATTAAATAGTTACCATTAATATAAATATGTATATATATGACAGAATCACAACATTAAGTGGCAATTAATTTTTATTAATTATCATTAAAGTATCGTATTGTCATCGAAAACAATCGTGCATATAAAATTTCAGTCCAACTGAATGCTTTGAAACGTGAGAGGAAAAAAATCTTTTAAAGTTTTGACCCAAGTCGCTAAAAATGAAGCCAACGTGGTTGTATCTGTAATTCTTTAAAAAATTCATTTCAGTCAATAATTTTAATTAATTATAGTTAAATTATTGTATTGTTACCCAAAACAATAGTGTATAGAAAATTTTAGCTCAAATGAGTGCTTTAAAATGAGAGAGAAAAAAAACATTTTCAAGTTTTGACACAAGTCGCCAAAATGGTCGCTAAATCGCCAAACATAGTGCTAACGTTGCTGTATTTGTAATTCTTTGAATAATTAGTTTAAATCAATTAATTTTTATTAATTATAATTAAGTTACTGTATTGTCATCTAAAATAAGCGTGTATAGAAAAGTTCAGCTCAACTGAGTGCTTTAAAATGCATTTTATGAACGATTGAAAATTTGAATAGGATAAATATAGAGAGAGTGTGAACTATAATAGTAGGAATTGAAAAAGTTTCATAAATGTTTTATATTGATAACGAAAATTTACTTCTATATATACTTCGTAATCCCAACTCAGGATTATACTTATTCACACATTCATGAAGAACCGTCTCCGGTGATCCCTTCAACATGTAGCATAAACGTTTGCCGTGTCCCACACATGACTGTTGTGTATACTAAGCATGCCATCACGTTTAAATGAATCATAAAAACATACGTAGACGCTGCATGATCTGGCTTCAGTTTGTTTTGTTGCAAGAGTTAATGTGCTTTAAGCACACGCTCTCTGTGTGAGAGATCAGTTTCTTTTATAAGATCTGCATTCCTTTAAGACGGCAGGAGTATAAAGTTTCTTCACGAATTACTCACCATCCAGTAAAATGACTCTCTCTCCTTTGTGTGCTTCTCGTTCTGGTTGCTCTTTCACTTTGTAACTGCTTTCACTCCATCCGGACTGTTCTATTCTGGCATGTGTTTGGACGAGGAATGAGTCTTTGACCTATGCAATTGTTGAAATGTTCCTTGGTCGAGTTTTCTCTGTTTGGAAATCTTTGTGTGTGTGTGTGTGTGTGTGTGTGTGTGTGTGTGTGTGTGTGTGTGTGTGTGTGTGTGTGTGTGTGTGTGTGTGTGTGTGTGTGTGTGTGTGTGTGTGTGTGTGTCAAACTTCATAACGTGAAGCCTTAATTGTTCCTTTACATGAGCATGTGTTGTACTGTTGCCATGATGTAGCACTAGGTGGCATTCTAACATTTGAAGTGTACAATTGGATATTCCCACGAGCAGTTATTGAAACATACATACATTCATGTTGCTCTTTATTTAATTCCATTGATTTACAAATTGTTTTGTGTAATCTATATAATTAAATATTTATTAATATAAATTGTAGCTTTTTTGAAAGCCGTACAAGAAACTCACGGAGATCGCGAGTTCCCCACCTCTGGTATATGCCCATTGTATATATATATCTCCTAGATTAAGAAAACATGTTTATATATATATTAGTTTCTTTTATGCAACTTATTGATTGTGAATCTCTTTTTCTTTATTTATAAAAAAACGACATGTGTTTATAGATTTTTTAAATTCAATGCTTTGTATTTATTTTTTATGTTTATTATTTATAGATAGAATATTCTTGAACCATGGCTAGCAGTCGACATTTAATTCATTGTTTTCTTAAAAATTATTAGCTTTCCAGAATGTTGCCTAAACATCGTGCAATATTACTATTCCTTATGACTTTTAATGAACATCTAATACTATATCTTAATGAATATAGTGTTCTAAGCAATTTTTTTTATGTTTTCAGGTCATAAATCTAACTTTAATTAATTTTATATCATTCAAATCTGGGTCGATGTAAAAAAAAAATACGCAAGGGAAAAAAATTTTGAAGAAATTTATTCTAGTGCGCACATTTAAAATCAGAGCTGCAGAATACATTATAAAACCGCGTTGATTTTTATAAATTGCTCTCAATTTCCTTTTAACAGTCTAAAAAGTTCTTCACTTTGATCGATAAATTGGTTCATTAACCCAAAATTACGAGTTTTTCTTACCTCAACTACTTATTTTTCTTCAACAATCCCGTTTGTAGGAAGTTACAGAATTAATTTTTGAGAAAATTACTATTCTCAAACACTCTCTACCCTAACTGCAAAAAAAGTTTAAATAAAATTTACTTCCGCTTAGAGAACAATACTAAATTAAATTCCAGTGATAACGAAGCACAAAAGTCTTAGGCGTAGTATTTTCTACCTTCAGCATGAACGCCTACAACCATCGTTGAAAAAATATCGAGAATAATTATCATTTCTTGCTCTGTTGTAATAAATTAGATCGTGACAAACAATCAAATGTGGTTGATGCAGGTAAGAAACACAATAACACATCCCAAGCTATATAATCATAGTTTCATAATCTCGTCCCAGGCAGCAGCAACCGGTTGGTAGAGTCACCATTTAGTAAACAGTAAAGGGTAAGGTTTTTTTTTAATTACCCAAAACAGTCGGAATCATCAGTAAGATTTTGAATATCTTCCGAAGGGAAGTTTTGGTCTAGGTTGTTTTTATGTTAACGCAAAGACTATCTCTGACTAATGTAGAATAATAGGCCATGAACTCAGCATATTTTTGCAAAATGGAAAATATGCTTACCTTCATATTACATTCTGATTAAACTTTTATTTAAAGAGCAACGTACAATGAAAATCGATTAAGAAGAAATTGGAAGAACGGAATTATTTTTTCGGGTTAAAAGAATTTCGTGTCAAAGGCTATTGCAAAAAAAAACATATATTCAACAAAATTTAGCTTATTAGAGTATTTCATACTTAGGTATGTATGTATGTATGTACTTAATATAAAAATTAATAAAACAAGTCAGTAATTTAGTAAAAAATTTCCAATTTTTTTGAAAAACAAAACATTTATTGAGCTTTTGGAAAATAATCTGCGATTTTTCCTTGATTGTCACTCTTAGTATCAAATAGTTTTATTTAAAGAGCAACATGCAGTAAAAATTGTTTAACAAGAAATTGAAGGGACTGAATTATTTTTTCGGGTTAAAAGAATTTCGTGTTAAAGGATATTGCAATATATATACAGGGTGTCCAGCCTTAATATGACCCAATAGCTAATTCCCGAACCCTTCGGTTTAGATATGCACTTCCAATTTGAAAAATGTTTTAAAACAGGTAAAGAATGTTTCTACGTGCTTTTCGAACAAAAAACTCATTTAGAAAAAATTACAAAAATTAATTTTTATAGGGTCCCCAGGTCCTATCACTTATATTTAGGAAAATATGCAGTACACACAAAAACAAAGTAAACACAAAAAGTTTCATTTTATTACGATAAAAACTGGCCGAGTTATATAGAACTTCGAAAAATATATATTTTGCCCTATTTTTTAGCCATTTTCAAGAAGCTAGAAAGGGTCCGTCTCCAAAGTAAAATTAGTTGGAACTCTGCCAGGAAACTTTCGCTCTTGCACGTCACTTTTATGTAAATCGTTTTTAAATTTAAAAGCATACGTTTATAATACAATAATTGAGTACTTAAGAAATAAAATTTATTCTGTGTACGTGTAAAACATAGAAAAAATAAAATATTTTCGAAGAAGAAAACATTTTAAAAGCAGTTCCAGGAAATAGACTTATATGCTATGGCTTCAGTCTGATTGGCTGCGTTTTTGCTGATCATGACGAACGTTAAAATCTGTTGTGTAGTCGCTTGCAATTGCATAGTCGTATTCTAAAATTACGATTTCTAGTACGGAAGAACGAGATGTATACAAATGAAGAATACTGCGAAATGATACTGTTTTATGAGCAGTTTAATCGAAATAAGAGAGAGGCGGCAAGACTTTATGCCATTAAGTTTCCCACTCGAAGACATCTTATTGTGCAATTGCCCGTGCTGTTCAACGCTTGTATAAAACTGGGATTTGTCATAGATGTATTCCCTTGTCTCGTGTCACACCTCGTGCCTTCACCATTATTTAAGTTAATTTGGTCATTCTGATATAATAAAGCCCCTGATTCATTCCACATTATGCTATAATTTAAATGACAATTCCTGTATTATTTCGCTGCTATTTGTTAAAACAAGCTGTTTTAATCTTTTCGGTACAAGTTGTATTTCTTTAATTTCATTTTTATTGTTTGCCATACAGCAATACAAATTGTCAATCTATGATGTTTACTACGATGTTTTAATATTACTATGATGTTTTTCATTTGCTCTTTCTGTTGATAGTGAATTATAGTTCTCTAAACTCAATTTATATACGACCCCCTTTTTGGAGCAACTCAGATGCTTCAAATTTATGTAGGCATAACTCGGCCAGTTTTATCGTAATAAAATGAAACATTTTGTGTTTACTTTGTTTTTGTGTACTGCATATTTTCCTAAATATAAGTGATAGGACCTGGGGACCGTATAAAAATTTAATTTTTGTAATTTTTTTGTAAATGAGTTTTTTTTTGTTCGAAAAGCACGTAAAAATATTATTTGCCTTTTTTTAAAACATTTTTCAAATTGGAAGTGCATATCTAAACCGAACGGTTCGGGAATTAGCTATTGGGTCACATTAAGGCTGGACACCCAGTATATATATATATATATATATATATTCAACAAAATTTACCTTATTAGGGTACATTTCATACATAGATATGTATATATACATGTATTTAATAAAGATCAAAAAAGCAAAGTCTTAATAAATTTAGGACAACATTTTCAAATTTTTTGAAAAACAAACCAATTTTTGAGTTCTTGGAAAATAATTTGATATTTTTCTTTGCATTGTCTTTTTTAGCATCAAATAGTTAACAAATTGTTCGATTTCGTCCATTTTGCTATTCATTTCACAACTGGAATGTGCGTCTAAATAAGTGCGCATACGTTTCTTGATGTTCTTCATTTTGGATGACGGGTTAAAAGGAGCTGTATTATTCAATCAATTTTCGTCGTCTCAACCAATGATATTTTTTTAGCTTTGAACAAACTCCAAAATATCTTTCTCTATCATAATTGGGGTGTACGCAGATTATCATTATCTACTGCAACGAATTCTTCCGATGATACAGTATAGGTCAGTTCAATAATACAGAAATTTTCTAAAACATTTCATTAAGTGTTGCGGCTCAGTTTCAATATCCTCCCTCTCCCAGAAGGGAAAATATTTCATGTTAAGCGATTTCCATTTCGTGTTAAGAGAAAAATGCATGAAAATACATAGTGGTTTGCCTTGACCGTTGCATTACTTCGTGTTAACCGATATTCCTTCTTAAGCATTTTCGCGTTAAAAGTATTTAACTGTATTTCATTGAGCTTCTCATTTTATTCTTGAACAATTAACAATAATACACATATAACAATTTTTTGATATAAATGAGCGAGTGAAAATTTTATAGGGTGTCCCGGGAGTATCGGAACAAATCTTATGGAAGGTAGACGTCACAAGTATTCAGATTTGCATACCAACCCATGGTTGGAAACGTCATAGGGAAGTAGTATGACACGTACAAGAAATGAAGAGACTGAAGACTGGGCCGTGGGTAGCCTAGTGGTTAGAGCATCGGACTCCAGATTGGAAGGCCTGGATTTGATGTCCGATGCCACCAAATACCTTCCGAGTACGCGCTCGTTAAATCAGTGGGTACGCGCTCGTTAAAAATATTTCCCTCCCCTCTAGTTCTATGCCTAAATTGTGGAGGGGGAGAGAGGTGGTGTCGCCCTCTCTATCGTGTAGAAGTCCAACCTGTCTCAGGTTCTGGCAACTTTCTTTCCTTCGGAAGGACATGTCAAAACAGACACAGGATTGAGATCATCTGAAATATTCATTGGTCAAAAATATTACATGTGCTGTGGCGGTACTCTTTGAAGTTGATATGAGTGTAAGTTTCCACGTTGTAGAACGCGATGGACAATACACCAAGATCCTCCTACGACACCAGCGACGCCTCGTACGCTAGTTCTCGGATTCCTTCGAACGGTATCCAACACACATTTCGTTCTATGCAGAGAAACGGAGTCACTCTTGGCCCGCCCGCACTATGCCTATCACCTGGTAATGATCCATTTTCATACAAATTGTGATACAATTTAGGAAACATCCGGCTGCCCATTGCGCCTTTCTTTGGGTATGTGTTTCGCGGCACAATTTTTCTGATGCTCGTATATTTCCTTCTGCCAATCCGTAAATCAGATGCATATCAGCCAGCTTATTCGTAAAACGTTCCATACTCCTCTGCGGGCGATGAAAGCGCAAATGCTTGCAGTAATGCAGGTCTGCTTACGATCATATGTTGCTATGCAAATTTGAATCCTTGGAATGTGTGTGTGTCTCCTACCTCCCCATAAAGTTTATAACAATAATCCTGCAGCACCCTGCATTAGCGTCGCACTATAAAACAAAACGAAGGCTATTGGCGACAGTTTGTAATTTTGACATCTGAACTCTGGCAGCCCCTCTTTCTAACTTTTTCCTTCTCACACCAGCGGGAGAACATTGAGCCTAGAAAGATTTAACGTACATCAACACCTTCTACACGGCGGATCTTTTGTGAAATCAGGACTCAAACCCTCAACACTAGGGCCACGAGTACTCTCTCTCTCTCTCTCTCTCTCTTTTACTGTAAGAAATTGGTATCGTAGTAGCCAGGTGATCATGGTTAAGAATTTATGGCGGAAAGTCGTGGGCTCAAGTCCTGTTTCCACTAAAAGTCTATTATGTAGAGTGGCCTTAGCACGCTACCGGGAATTAAACACTTCCCGTTGGCGTAATGAGAAAGTTTGAATACAGGGTTGTAGATTTTGGTGCCATCCTCTTCTGACCGGGGTTTAAAATAATAAAGTCCTTTGTCGCTATATTTTTACTCACTAAAGGCTGGGTGCGATGGTTTTTTCCCCAAGGATCCAGTTGTAGCTCTAGGCTCTTTTGGGTAAGCTCAATCCCTTTAGGCATTTTGCCAATAGTCATCGCGTACCTTCATAGTGCGAAGGTAATAAACAATCAATCTCAACATACACAAAATACACATTCCCTACGTCATATATACATTATAAAACTTAAGGTATCCAACTACCCTAAAATTGTGAATTCTGCTAAAAATTGACAAATTTTTTATGATTTTATTTTATAGGGTATATATTAGATTTATAAAAATACCAAGTTTATAATTTTTCGTTCACTACAACAAAAACTACAAGTGTTTTAGTAAAAGCAGATGCCTTTACTTTAAGCAAGATGTCATACTTTAAAATGCGTTTTACTCGAAATGAGTTTTTTTTAAATGCTCAAATGGAGCCAGCGATTGCTAAAAAAGTTTTGAAAATAATTAACTGTGTGTGTGAAATATTTTGAGTATATTTTGTAGAAAAGTAGAAGTGTTTTAACCTTCACTGTTATATTACAAAATTTAGTCCCTTATGTGAATATAATCACTGTTTTCTAAGCAATTTCCTACAATAACTAAGTTAAAGTGTTCTAGTTTTTGTAAAAAATAAAATTTCCCTTATCCTGAAGGTCATTTCAAAAATGAATAACATAGTAAGTAACACACCAGAATTGAAAAATTGGAAATTTGTGCATATACCTTTGGTACAGAATGGGCCACGTTTATGTTATTTTTTGTAAATGTTTACCCATTTTAGTAATAACTAGCCGTTACCCACCCGCTTCGCTGGGTATTTCATGAGATGTCTTATATATATATATATATATATATTGTTGATATCTAAGTCCTAGCATTAAGATAATTCGATTGTATTAAAAAATATACTTGTCGTCTCTTGATAAAAAAAAGAAAGGTCAGAACTTATCTAATTTGTATTTTCTAAAATTCTCTAAAATTGAAGTATAGAATGATGTTTGCGCTTTCGTAACCCTATAACCAAATGGATTCCCGCAAAACCAATTTTCGGTGGATCTCTACTCTGTAAAATGAGCATGCAAGCCAAATTTCAAGTCTAAATCTAACAGGGGGAAAAAACGAAATTTTTACCATCAATACCTCCGTAATCCCGTTGAAAGTCGCTTTCCAAAATAACCCTTCCTCGCGGATTTCAATTCAACAAAAGAAAAATGCAAACCAAATTCCATTATTATAGTCCTTGTAGTTCTCAAAAAGGATTTTTTTTTTGTCAATACTCCCCAGTAACCCTTTGCTCCCGCAAGAGTTGATTTCCTTCAAATTCCTACTCTACGAAAGGAATCTGCTTACCAAATTTCAAGACTGTACGTCTAATAGTTTAAAAATGGGGGTAATTATCTATAACGTCCCTTGAGCCTCCGCAACGCCACTTGGGGTTCTGTTTTTACAAAACCCATTTTGTAGGGGAACAATACTCTCTGAAAGGAATCTGCTTACCAAATTTGAAGACTATGCGGCGAATAAATTAAAAATGGAAAAAAATTACCTATAACGCCCCTTGAGTCCCCGCAACGCCATCTAGGGGTCGATTTTCACAAAACATGGATCTTTAATCCATGAAAGGCTTCTGATTATCATATTTCAAGACTATACGGCCAGTAGTTTAAAAATGAAAATAATTATCCATAACGCCCCTTAAGCCCCGCAACGCCACTTGTGTTTCTATTTTCTCACGACACCCATTTTGTAGAGTATATCTACCTTATGTAAGGAATTCACTTACCAAATTTTAAGACTGTACGTCTTATAGTTTAAAAATCGGAATAATTATTTATATCTCCCCTTAACCCCCCGCAACACCCCTTGGGGGTCAATTTTCGCAAAACCCATTTGGTAACGGATTTTTACTCCATGAAAGAAACATACCTACCAATTTTCAAGCTGTAGGTCAAGTAGATTAAAAACGAAAATATTTATCGATTACGCCCCTTAATCCCCCACAACGCCACTTGGAGGGCTATTTTCCTAAAACCCATCTTGTAGCTGATATCTATTCTATGAAAGGAATCTATTTATCAAATATAAAGACTGTGTGTCTCATAGCTTAAAAATGGAAATAATTATCTATAATGGCCCTTAAGCCCCCGCAACGCCTCTTGGGGGTCAATTTTCACCAAACTCATTTTGTAGCGGATCTCTACTCCTATGAAATAAATCTGCTTACTCAATTTCAAGATTGTACGTCGAGTAGTTTAAAAATGGAAACAATTGTTTATAATGCTCCTTAATCCCCCGTAACGCCCCTTGCGATTTGAATTTCGCAAAATCCGTTCTCAGCTGATCTCTACTCCATGAAAGGAACATGTCTACCAAGTTTCAAGTCTATAGGTTGAACAGTTCCGGAGATATCGTGATTAGTCAGTCAGTCAGTGAGTCGCTTTTCTCCTTTATATATATATAGATAATATCTTATTCTCTTCTTAATTTAAGCATATTTTTTAAATGTCTAAGTCTAAAAACAACAAACAAAAAAACCCATATCTCCATTTTTTTTAAAAAGTTGTCGCAAGTAGTCGAATACCTTAAGGAAATTGAAGATTTGCTTTAAGGGATAAGGTCTGTAACAGGATAAAATAAAAAAATATGTAGTATAAAAATAAGAAAGGATTTCATACATTGTGTCTGGCATCCTTAAACGTTGATTTTGAGGATTTATGCTAAGTGATATGATAAATCTATGATAAATATAATTTTTTATGTGTGAATATATGGTCGCGGGCCAGCAGTGGCTCAAGGTCTATTCATATCTCATGGGTTAACTGTGAAAATTGAATTTGAAGTTTGAAATCAATGAGTGAATTAAAGCCTGATACTTTTGAAAATTTCGAACAAGATCTGTATTTTTTATCGCTTTCTATCGAATTTGACACTCTAATTGTTTGTCTATAATAACACGCTTTAAAATATTGTGTACTTATATTAAACTAGCCGTTACCCTCCCGCTTCACTGGGTATTTCATGATGTTTTATAAATATATCTGTTTATATTCTGACAGACAGACAAAAATTTTAAAAATTGGTTTTTTGTTATGAGTACCGTATATACTTTTAGTGCAATAAGTAAAAAGCTGCTAATTTGAAATTACAAACAGACACTTCAATTTTATTTATTTGTATAGATATAGATTGGGATTATAATAACTATTGTTTAAATGTGACTAAAAATTTAAATAAAAAAAAGAAGAAAAGATTAAAACTAACCGTAAAACTTATCAATTTTTTGTTTCTTGCATTGCTTTTTACTCATGAAGCCTTGATTTATTATTTTTAAAAGTGCATCCGAAACAGCCGATGCTCTACTTACTGAAAAGTGAGATAACTATCATAAAAAAAATTATGGCACGTGTCAGCGTATTATCATGTGCGCGTAACACTGTTATGTCTCATGAAGAGCATCGGTCGCCAGTAACCAAAACAAAGACTTCATTAGCTCAGCTTGGCGTTCAGTTTGGCGTTCATCTTGGCATTCAGTTTCACGTTCACCCGTATAGTTTCCGTTCCCGTAAGAATACGGGAATAAAATATAGCCTATGTTACTCCCCGTTAATGTAGCTTTCCATTAGAGAAAGAATTTTTAAAATCGCACCAGCCGTTTCCGAGATTAGCCGGAACAAACAGACAGACAGACAGAAAGACAGACAGACAGACAAAAATTTTAAAAAATTGGTTTTTTGTTATGAGTACCGTATATACTTTTAGTGCATTAAGTAAAAAGCTGCTAATTTGAAATTACAAACAGACACTTCAATTTTATTTATTTGTATAGATGAACCTATTATCAAACAATTCAAAATAAATTAAAAAATAAATCATTTTCGTCTAAAGTTAGTACCCGTAAGTCATAGTCAGTAGAAGACTTAGTCTGCGTACTATTAGCCAATCTTTAATATTTCGAAATATAATTACTAACTGCTAATCTTCAGGAGGTCATCCCAAAATGTCTTAGCGGTCCACCGGTTGATTGTGATTGACTTTGTGCGCATCCCTGCTATTGGCTATCTGTGTAAAAACATTTATAACTGAGTGATGAACACTCTCTTTGTTTGTAATACATTTAAACATTCCCGAAATATTTTTTTTCCTTCAAAATTTAAATTACGTCTTGGAACACAGTGTGGATCTTAAAAACAGTCTTAACTGTATACAGTTTAAAAGCAGAAAAAGACAGTAAACGACATAATCCTGTACTCCTTATACTACGCTTCTATGCTATGCAGCATTTCATTGGTCAATATGTTTATAAACATTCAAAATACATATAGCAAAACCTCAAATAAAAAACAAAGTTGCATCAGCGCTTGACTAGCGTTTCTTTTCAGAGAAAAGCAATTCCGGTACTTCCCGGAAAATCGCAAGATTTTCATACTTTTTGTATTCCTGGAAATGATACCTGGTTCGCAAGAATTGCCGGGAAGGAAGAAAAGGGTGGGAAATCGAAAACCCTACTATTGATTTTAAAGGGCCTAGCTATAAACAATTGATTTGATTACAGTTGAGGTTTTAAATTAAATTTAAACTCAGAATTACCTTGCAGCTTGACGCTTGATGAGTGCACATCGCATACCAATTGACGACATTTGTATATAAACTATTCATTTCAATGAAGGTAAATTCGTTAATTTAGGATTGTTAAGAATTAGTAATTTTTTTTCAAAAGAAAATGATGCTAAAGCAGTAGAGGCTGAACAAGAAGAATTCGAAATCTCAAGCACATAGTTACCAGTGTTATATTGATGGTACTAATATTATGATTAAGTTAGAAACAGTCAGTTTTGAGTACCACACATATTTTTCTGCACATATGTAGAAAATCTTTAAGAAAAGAGTGGATTTGGGAGAAATTACTGTTGAGGTAGAAAATATTTTAACACGGAGTAAATGATGAAAATGAGATGCTAATTGAAGATTTGGACAATGTTAGATTTAACATTTGTTGCTATGCATATTTTCAAATTATATGTTGCTTATTGCTTATAAAGAGAAAACAAAATTCATGACTGATTTTAATGGTACTATGAAAAACTTGAATAATTGTAAAATTATTCATAAAATCATCTCTCAAAAATGATATTGTGAAAAATTATGGCCAAGTAAAATTCGGCTGTAAAAGATGGTTTGTTTAACACACTGGAATAGTTTGTTGGCAATGCCGGAAAGATACTTAGAGATAAAATTAGACACTTCAAAAGCTGATACTGAAGAACAGCAAATTTTTTTCTAATGTAAAATTTGGCTCCTTGCAATAATGGCAACCTTGAAGCTAGTAAAAATTTGCCTATAAAAACTGTGCAGTTAAAACATGACTTTGATAACTGCCGAAAAAATATGTGCTTTCATTATTGGAAAGTTCTGAATTTGTGTTAAGGATATAAAATGTTCTTTGCTCCAATTAGCGCGAGATGCAATGTTAGTTTAGTCGAAAAACGCAATATCTAAAAATTTTAAGAGAAACCATGAAGTTGTGCTGTAATAACTGTTGGTCTCTAACGTTCACCAAATGTAAACTCTTTTCATTCAGCAGGCTAGAATAATTATGTCTAGGCATTTTTGCGCGGTAGATGAATCAGTTTCCAGCCTTAAATATAGAGAAGGAATGAGCAAGGAAATCTTGGTAGAGAAATCTTTAATGGTGGACGAAAAATTAGAAAAGCAATCCACACTCAAAGACAAAGACTTTACATTGCTCAAATAGCAAAAATTCTGTTTTCAACAAAGTAATGAAGCAAGAGTTGTATTTATATGACTCAACAGAAAATCGATAATCAAATATTATCAAACTGAGTGAGGCTTTGAAATCAATTATATTCCTATATCAGCTGAAATTTAGCATTTTTGCTGCCGGATTGATCATACAAAGCTAAGAACTAGACTAAGTAATGAAGTCTTAGATTGCTTGTTTTCTTAAATCGTACTCTCTTTAAAAATGAATAATCAATATATTTTATATTTTATTTGTATGTGAGTATTTTATAGAGTAATATATAGAGCAATTTACGCGAATATAATTTTTGTTTAATTTTTTATCAATATCAATCAATATAGCTACATTTTAGATTTTTCCCGATTTTCATGCGTTCCTGGGAATTCCGAGAATGATTATTATATTCCACGGAAGTAAAAAAAAAAAGGGTGAAAAATCAAAAACATTACACTTAACTTAATTATTTTGCGCTTTAATCTGATGGAATTATCTGTATACACTGAATTTTGTTTTGACACCTACTTATCCTTGTGACTTTGATTTAACACGAAATAAAAAATAATAATAACTTTCTTTTTACTTGACTTATTTTGATTTGACACTATAAACTCAAATTTTTCTACGAAGAAAATATATTGTGACATTGGATACGAATTTCATTTGTAAACATTCTACGGCTCTTTCAAAGCAGAACTGCGCTGATTGGGGACGTAGTCTTTAGTGACGAGTCTCGTTTTCAACTGTGTCCTGACAATAACTGCAGATGTGTTTGGAGACTCTTCCTGGGCAGCGTGGGGATCCTTCCCTGACTATCGCATGCCATACATGTCTACAACAAGGCATTTTGGTCTTAAATACCTTCTACTTTGGTAGCCGGACCACTTTGGTATTCATTTCTGGAACACTGACAGCACATAAGTACGTTGATGACATCCTACGATAGGTAGTGTTTCCGTTCCTTTGTGACATCTAGGACTTACTTTTCAGCGCGACAGTACTTGTCCGCATGTGTTGCTATGAATTATCTTCAAGCTAGTCCTACACTTCCTTGGCCTAATCTCTCTTCCATAAAGCACATTTGGGACGTTATGGGGAGCCGATTACAACCATCCCAGAATGTTGATGATTTTGCCCAACAGTTGGAGACAATTTGGTACGATATTCAGCAAAACACCATCCGACAAATTTATCAGTCTACATCAGCATTCCCCAACCTTTTTAATGTCGTGCACCGGTCAACGTTTGATAATTTTACTACGGCTTGCTGAGAGAGGGGGTGATTTTTTTATATTTTATATATCACGTTATTACTATATTTTGCGCATGTGTGATATTGGTGCGGTCTTAGGTGACGCGTCTCACAGCTCCAAGTTAACATCTCCATTGAAATTTGTACAAGCCCGAGAGAAATGTATCACAGTAAATAAAATGGAAATAATTTAACGTTTCTTAGAGGGCTCGGCATCATTTGAACCAAAGACCGGTATCGGTCTGTTGCTCGGGGGGTTGGCGACCTATGGTCTGTGCCATGCCAGGTGACAGCTTGCATCCAGGCCAGAGGTGGACCAACGCCTTATTGATTTCTTTTCTTTGTAGCGGTCAAATTCTGAAATAATCCTTCAATTGTTCGGGAATTTTAATCATTTATTTTGTTTTGTATGTTCTTCACTTCCACCAATCTGTATTGCAATCAGACAACTCCTTTTTGGTGCGTCATATTTTTTTGGTTGTAAAATGTATCAAAATTTTAAAAAAAAAAAAATTTATATATTTGCTTAAAAGTTACATAAATGTAGCCCCACTCTGAACAAAATTTTATGATCAAATTTCAAACTTTTCAACATTTATATGCTACATTACTATTCGTTTCTAAAATATTTAATTTTTTTTTGTACGAAATAGAACGCTTTATATCTTTGTCACTATAAGAAATCACATTTAAAACAAACTTAAGTTTATGACTTGTCAGAAATTTTGTAACAATGCAGTGATTTTAGCGTACAAAAATAGGTTAAAACAATTTTAATGTTACACAAAACATACGCAAAAACATTCGGGTAGTTATCTTTCTAGCAATCAATCCCTGTATCCGTTCCAACATTTTCCGAAAAAATGCATTTTGATAAAACATATTTTTAAAGGTTGGTTGCTGCACACAGAAAATTGCATCTGCCGTTACTTGAAGTGCCAAGAATTTTTATAAAAAAAAACAGAAAATAAAAAAAATAAAAAAATTTGGTATTTTTATAAACTAAAAATTTACCTACGAAATAAAACCATTTGCCAATTTTTGACCAGATCAATCTACAATTTTAGAAGTTGGATCCTTAACAAAATAAAAGAAAAAAAAATATCAAATTTAATGATGTTAAATGTGTGTGTATAAATGTTAAACATATAAATACAAACGCACATATATAAATACTTATGTAGTTGTGATTATTTGTTAATTCTTACACGGTTTTTGGATAAAAGGTGGTAGGCGATCTCTTTTTACTATACTAATCCTATCCTTTTTGCACGGTTTTTCGTGGAATATATCTACCGTGTAAAATAAAAAGTTGAACTTGTATGGAGTGATTTTCTCTTGGGTGAGTGAGTGCTTATTAACGTCGTACTGAAAAGCAAGATGAGAGCAGTTGGCGACGGATCTCGTTATCTTGATCCTTGGTCAAGTGAGAAGGACGACACCAGTCAACTGGCACCTCCTTCTCCAAACCAGCTCTCTTCCTCTTCCATTTACCACCCAATACCAACAGGAGAACTTTGAACCACGACATATTTAACGTGCATCAGCCCCTCTAATACGGTGGGTCTTTAATGGCACTAGGGGCCGCGGTAGCCAAGTGGTCAAGGTATCGGATCATGGCAGGCATGTCATGAGTTCGAGCCCAGTATCACTGAAGACCCGCCGTGTAGAGGAGCGATGCACGTTAAATCTGTAGAGAGCTCAAACGTCCTCCCGTTTGTGTGGTGTGGTAGTTAGGAGAGGGGGTGTCAGCTCAGGTGTCGTCCTCGCCACTTGGTCATGGTTCAAAATTACGCGGTCCGTCACCAAACGCCCTCGTGCAGCTGAACAGTGCGACGTTAATATTCACTCGCTCAATGGCACTAGGGTTCGAACTCATGACACGCCGGCCTCAAACTCGTGATCGACCAATAGGATTTCTTGAAAAAGTCTAGAATCTGTAAAAAATGTGATCTTGGCACAAATTTAATATAAAATACTTGATTCTAAAGAAAAATTAACTCGTTTCAAGTTCTTTTATAAATGTACCGTAAATTCCGGCGTGTAAAACGCACTTTTAAGACCAGAAACTGGGATCGAAATCTAAGGGTACGCGTTATACATCGGATATAAAAATGAGAGCTTCAAACATAAAAAGAGAGATGAGTATAAAATATAATTAGACTTCTACATATATAGGAATATTGTTTATCAAAAGAAATAACAATAAATTTAAAAGGTTAATAATTCTAAAAGTTTACAATTTTTTTCAAAAACCTGGCATATCTCTAATATATGACTTCAAAACGTAACAGCATTACACACATACATTTCTGGTCCCCTCAGAAAAAAAGGGGGTGCGCGTTATACGGCGAATATTCCTAAAAATTAAAAAAAATACAGCTTCTCAAAGTACAGGTGCGTGGAAAACGCCGGATTTTACGGTAGTTGCATTCCTTGGCTATTTTTCCTCCCACCATTTTTTTTAACTAAATCGATACTAAGTATGTTAAATCATGTATATTTTCTGATATCTTCTTACTTTCAAAGCGCATTTAAATTAATTTTGAAACAGTTTCCGCATTTTTACGCTCTCAGCCAATTTCAGCTCTTTTTAAATTTTGTCCCCCTCCCCTTTTTATCTGTCATCTATGATCGGTATTTTGTATCAGACAGCAATATTTTAATACATTTGTAAACGGCCCCCAATTTTTCTGTGTAGCCGATCTCTTGAGTTGAACAGCACGGTTTGCTCTCGGGAATAATGATTGATGGCTGTGTTGCTTTAATCATCATTTGATAAGTTTCTCCTGTCTATAATCGACTTTCGCTTTTACACGCATATAGTTTGCTCAAGACCCGTTCAAATTGTGGCTAGATTAAGCTCGACCACTCTACTTAAGATGCCCCTGGCTTGATTGCGTTGCTGCCACTGAGAAAGACAGAAAAAAAGTTTTTTAACTCTCCCTAAATCCTATTTTCAAACTCGTACTAATTGAATCAAATGCGGTAGACTTTTTATCAGATTTTTTTATTATTTAAAGAGGTAATTTTAGGATTTTCTCAGTGTCAATTGTGAAGATTATTAGTTGTTCCTTACGAATGCATTGATGCGGATGAAAACATCTTATTTTAATATGACGAATTTAATTTATAATAGCTTAATAATTTAAAATTGAAAAAAAATTGCTTAATAAAGCATGATAAGTGGTGCACTTATCAGGAAAAGAAATTAGAATTATTCGGTAAGGGGGTGCAAATCTAAGCATTCAAATACTTTTGGCGACTATACACAAAATAAGCACTGATAAGAATTACGTGTTATTGATAACTAATTTTACAGATCTACTGAATACCGCGTGGAGAATGCGATGAAAATTTGTTTCATTTGGCGAGAAATAGTTGGTGGCCTGTAGCCATTTGGCGATTATCCTCTGCGCACAAACTAATATAAAGAATTCTATAAATATGTTTATAGAATTCTTGTGTGTGTAATAGAATTGGGCATTCTTGTGAGAATATTCTTAAAATTAATTTATTTTGCCATATTTTCTGTTCTTACTTGTTAGCCCATTGACTAATAAATTGGAGAAGATTTTAAAGTATGTGCGAAATTTTAAATTACTTAAATAATTAAGTATTAATTATATGTTTTTAGTAAATAAAAATAAACAGAAAACAGTTAAAACTTAAACAAAAAAAAATCCAGGTATAGGTGCTTCTCTGGTCTTATTATTATTTTTTTTAATAAATAGGATTTCTTACAAGATAGGTTTCAAATTTAAATCATTATTAGACAAAGATACTAAGAAAAAATAGAACAGCTTATACTTAAGATTATTGTGTTCGAGTAGCGTGGGAACATTTGTTAAAAATTATTATTGGCTGTGCATCATTACATTTGGTGACAGTTTTTAATTTGGGCAAAAAGGTCGACAACCTAATATGTATGAAAATCATATTTTCCATGATAAATAATGAATTATTTGAAAAAAAAATATTGCTTAAAAGAATACTTAATATTAAATTTTCTAAAGCATAAATAGTATAGCATATATGAAAACAGCTAATTTGAACAATTTCTGCAAATCTATTTAGTTAGCTTTTTGTATTTTATTTCAAATTAATCATAAATTATAAGCGAATTTTTAAATATCATTAAAAAAGTAATAATGCACAAAAAATTCGAATAGCAAATAATCTGAAAGCTGTTTTCAAGCAAATGAAAATATTTTCTAGTATTTAGAATATTACATTCTGAAATATGCAATATTTTGAATGAAAAAAATAATTTTGCATAATAAAAAAACAAATATGTGTACTTATGGATTTTACTGTTGGTGAATTCGTCAAATTGAAAAACGTCGCCAAATGCTACGATATATAGTCAATAGTGGAAAACAGTTCTCGTGCTTTTGCAAACGCAATAATTTTGTTGGCGTATACATGATTGTTTCGTATTGTAAAATATTTTGTGTATAGGGTTTTATTTAAATATCTTTTCTCTTTATTTTGAACCAATTTTTAATTGACTATTTAAATTGTACAGTAGTTATGGAAATTGTTTAGGTTGTAAATTCTCTTCTATATTTATCGTTTGCTTTAATCAATAATTCACGCAACTCTTAATTTATCTGATAACTTAATTTATTTGTTGATATATAAACGTTTGTTGTTGAAGTTATGTTGCTAGAGTTGGCATCTTTTATAATTATTCTAAATGTTTTAATTCAATCTGAGAAAAGAACTGTGTAATGCGTAATAAATGTTGACGGAACTTAAAAATGATTTGATTTTTTTATATTTTTGAGATGTTTATCTAGAAATCTTTTGATTATTTAAATCATTATAAGAATATAAAAGACGTTTGTGGAATAAACTTTGGCGGCTGTTATTCGTTCGACGGTATAATACGCCAAGTAAGTACCATGAATAGTTACATATAGTAATGTTAATATTTCCTGGTATATATTTGTACACATTAACCGATTATTAGCAAAAAACGGTGTATCATCAGTCATTATGAATTATTCTAAGGCATTCCTTTAGAATTGTATGCAATCTGTTTTTTTGTTTGTTTTTTTTTTGTATGATATGTATCTTCTCAAGTATCAACTAATTTCTCTATTTTTTGTTAAAATAGGGAAATTAAATTCACATCGATTGATAATTTTCATCATCGTATAATTTTATGTAATTGCAGTTAAACAATGATGTTCTTTATGGGACAAGTTATGTTTAAAAATTTTCAATGATTCTCCCTTCGGCAAAAAAAGGATTTAATTCTATTTTCCTTGTTGTAATTTAGAACAAACTTAGTGTAATTTAGCCCTTGTTTCGTTAAAACATCCTAAAATAATGCATAATTCAACTTTTCTAAAATATAATAACGAAAAGAAAATTAGTTCAAAACAAAATTACAAAGCAATGCGAGAAATCCTCGAAATTTTGCTCTTATAAAGACAGAGTGTGTTTGATATTCTTTGATGTTGTCTTCTTATTTTTAAACGATAGTATAAATTATCATTCATAAGTCTGCTTTTAAAAATGTTTTTAATTTCTTTATTTCAATGGTTATCGGTACGCATTTTTGCGTTAATTATCAAACAATTTTACAATCTGCTATTATGGCAATACAAGCATCAAGATTAAAAAATTATATAACTAATTTGATATACGAATGCTACGGATTTTTCCATTGAATATATGTAAAATTTTGCGAATTTAGGTCTATGTAACATCAGCGTGGCAGACAAAGATTTATTTGGCATTATTTTAAAATTACGTCAATAAAACGAATAAGGTACTGATATCAAATTAGTTCCAAAATAATGGGAGAACTTTAAAGTATAATAAGAATTTTAATCAAAAATTTTTTTAAATTTATCTAATTTGTTTCGATTTTAAGGAGTTTATGACATTTTTAGGCATACGTAATACATTTATACTAGTATGACAACCTGTGATTGCTTCCGAAACTTTTTGGTCCATCTCTTAAACATATTATGGATACTGATGTATTATATCGTCCACCAGTTTCTTCGAATAAAAAAATGTCGCCAAATGGCTTGATATCAGGCCAATAGTGGAAACCGGTCCCCCCTTAAATTTTTGAAGAATAAACACAATGACAGTAATACAAAATTTTTTTCGACTTGAGACTTCATTTGATTTGGCGAAATTTGGAACGACCTAATACGTAAGTACCGCATTATGCAAAATTAAAAGATTTTTGGGGGTACTTAATATTCTCGCAACAATCACCAACTCTATTAGTAACTCTCCAAGTTGGCAACCCCGATTTCCTATGTGTCGTAAGCTCTAAATTGGCAACCATGTACTTCGTTTCATATGATGTCGCCAATAGGTTAAAATAATTCATAAGTACCGATTTTGGAAACACAAATTAAAAAAACGATTAAAGAATATTAAAATTCAAACAAGTGTTTTGTTTTGGTATCATTTAAGGCTAACCACAAAAATTCACGGTTTTTGAGGGGGGGGGGATGAAGTATTCCTTAATCTTATTTCTTTATAAAACACATACCTGATTTCATTAATTCAGTGGACTGATTTGTATATTATGAAAATACCAGAATTTTGAATAATTCGAGCTTTTTAAATAAGAACAATTCAACATTTATTTTGTGCCGCAAAAAAATTGGATAAAACTACAAAACTAAAATAGCATTCCAGTATTTGGCCTACAAAATGCATGAGTGGCTCTCAGTTTCCTAACCACACAAAAACATCTTGTTTGGATCCATTCACTATCTAACAGCTGCAAGCCTAGGTTGATTCTCAGCATGATCTTTTCATAGGAAAAAATTTTGTAAATAGCCCTCAAAGGCTTTTTTTTTTTCCTGCTCTCCTGATATTTCTTTCTCCTCTTTCTTTCATTTTTTTTTTATTCAAGCTTGTTTACAAGGTTACGCGATAACATAAAGAAAGTACATAACAGGCTTTCGTGAAAGTGTAAATGTAGCTTTAAAAATTGTTTCTCTATAATGAAGTAAATACATTTAATCTCTTTCGAGAGCACGTGGCTACCATATTTTTTTCAGAACATTTTTTATAGAAATAGGATTTATATGAAGTTACGCCGTGTTATTTTCAATTCGTTTGGATTCAAATTCATGCGCATGCTCAGATATGAAGAGAGGAATAATACTATAATAATTATAATATAATTTTTCAGTCTTAATTTTAGAAATTTTCTATGCATTTACTGAAATTGTCATTTATTTTGATTTTTAAGCATTCATCTCATTCTGTGTAATTTTATTGCTGAGGAAAATATTTTATTAATTTTCAAGAGCAATGTAGAAAAAAAATTATTGTAATTTAAAGCAATGGTTCAATAAGTTTCATAATCTTATGTATATACTGTACTACCTAATATGTCTTCAAGCGGCACTTTCGGACTAATTTCGATTATTGACACATCAACCACGTATATTATAGAAACTTTCTTATTATAAGCTTATGTGTACTGAAAGTTTTTTTTTTACCTTTAAAGTTTTCAAATTTTTAAAGACTATTTTGTAGAAGTATTAAAATTTATAAAATAAACTAAATCGCTAAGATTTTCAACAGTTTTATAATAATTTAATTTTATTATATTTTTCAATTTTATAAAAACTTTAAAGCTCAATAACTTTATATTTTTCGTGACTTATTTTAATAATTTCATAGTTTGTTTTAAAACTAGAAACCATTCATTACGATAAACCACTAATATTCAAGATAAGAAAATTAAGTTGTGTAATAAACGAATTCTGAATAATGTGACTAGTTTTTTTTATAATGAAAAGGAGGACGCAAAATTTAAGAAAAAATTACAACGCAAATATACGAAACATTTTATTAATTCAAACAAAAATGTACTTATTGTTCTTACGTCCTTTTTACTTATTTACTTAAACGAGGGTTTTTCTATTGAATTTTTTGGCAATGTATCACTTTCTAATGCATCGAAAATTTCGGAGCAATAAATATCTTTCATGTTGAACTTTGCGATAAGCGCTGCAGCTAACGTATCAATATTCTATCTTGATTTCTCACTTGTGCAAAAACTATTACCAATTGAAAAAAAAAAACTCTTTCAATTGCTGCATTAGTTCCAGGGCAGCACAACGTAAATTCAACAAGAATAATTAAATAATAATGTGAAATGTGTTCGTTTTTTAAAAGGTTAAATGTTTCCACTCATCTTTTATCAATTTTAACATGATGATTTTCGCATTGTTTTAATGTATCAGAATTTAAATATACACACATTCGGTCTTCTAATTTCTAGAAGCAGATAATTTCAATCGATTTCATTATCAGGCGTTTCTTTCGATAAAAACTATATATATTTGCCCAGTTAACTTGCGATGAAGTAAAAAAAAACACCATTAAAAACTGCCATTTCCTGTGATATTTGTTTCAGACCATTTTTCGACATATTGGAAACATGTTTGGTAAAAATTCTGCACTTCTTTGGTAAACTTTTCCGTTATTCTCAGATTTGATTCTTCTAAGTTTGATAATTTTCATTTTATTATTAAAGGAATAAATTTTTCTTCAAATCGTGATTTACAATGAAGAACAAAATCGTTCAAAATAAGACTAACTTTTGTAGATGAAATATATTCGTCGTCAATCTTTTGCATCGTTTTGTGGAAAATAGATGCCTGATTACATACAAAAAATATTAATATCTTAGAGAATTCGTACTGTACAGGCACATGACGGTTAACATTTCAACTGCCATCTCTGAATACAGAGTTTTAGTTTTAAAATATTGAAATGGAGGACAAGAGGAGAACACTTTTCGAGGAAGGACATAACTTGTAAAAGGAGGACGATTGGTCACCTTATGAATAATATCATTTATAAAATAATAATTATTTTTTAATTGAAATATATAATTTCCATCTTAAATTTCCAGTAAATAAAATTTGGATGAGAAAAACATTTAAATTCTAGATTGTCATCTACAATATCATATTTTAAAAACAGTGGTTAACTTGCATCAATTTTAACTCGAATTAATTTCTTTACTTACGTGGTGAATTAATATTTACTCGATATTAATTTTTATAAAATATATTATATTAAATTTTTTTAAAAACTAAGTGCGATTGCGTCTCTTGTTGTCTAAAGATGAAATGTTTTTGTTAAGTCCGAATTTTAATTATCTTTTAACAATAACAAATGTTAAATCACTATGGATTTGAGTAAACACAACTTGATAAGCAGATTTGCGTGCACATTTGCATTTCGAAGCAAAGTACCATTTGTGAGAAGTTCTTAATGAATAGCCAAATATAAACTATTCTAATTAAAAATAATTCGTTTTATTCGTTGATATAGTAAACGAAACATCACGATGCTTCAGTCAATAATTTCTAAAAAAAATTTTCTCAGTCGTAATTCCTGAAATGTTGTTTACCATACATAGAAACGAAATTACTGCAATGATAATATTGATTTGAAAAATATCGAACATAAAAGTGTTTAGGATAACAACAATGAACCAACAAATATTCAGTTTCGCTTTTTATGTACTGCAACTCATAGATTATTTACCAAGCTCTATTATTCTCTTACTTTTATTCCAAATAATAGAAAATAAAGAAGGATAAATATTTTCTCTAATATGAAAAGTTTTCGATTTTTTTCCCGTCTAAGAATACTTATTTCATTTAATACTTTTAAATATTTCCTTCATAATATCTTAATATTGTAAGTACTTTGTTTCAATATTACCTTAAGTATTTTTTCTACAAGAGTATAATTAGGCAGATAAAGTGATTTCTTTATAATGTTAAACGAGTATACATATACTTTTCACAATTTACTGTTAGAAGATTATTTTATATTTTATTTTTAAATGCTTCAATTACTTTTGTTTTTTTCTTCCTTTCTTCCCCTATTACTCAGGTATAACGGAATTATATACCTGATTCCTTATTCACAAATGTGCCATTTCGTTCTACAATATGCTTAAAATCGAGTACAAAACAACATAATTGCATTGCTTTATGTTATTGCTCAGTACATACTCATTTATTTTTTAAAATCAAAGGCAGATCTAACTTTCAAACTCTTTTGGGAATATTTATGTATAAGTTCTGTATTTCGTTGCAAAATAGCTTTTATTTTTTTTTTCATAAAGATTTTTATATTTTTCATACTTTTTATCTTCAGGTGCCATCAGGAAAAGAAAAAAAATTCAAAGAAATAAATACTTCGAAAACAAATTTAATTTTCAATAAACCATGTCTTTCTCTTCTGATTAATTTATTTCCGTTTCAATTTTCAAAAACCATACCTCTATCAAAATTTTACATATTTTTATAAATCAAAAATAAATAATAATTTAATATAGTTTCTGTTTATAACTCGTAACCACGAATTCCAATCGCGAAAAATGCCCACTTTCTCACTCACCGAAGGCAAGTACGTGCTGCCCTCTATAATAAGTTGAAAAACTTCTGTTCTAGCTATTTCGTACTTAATCTATTTATAAAATTCGAATTAGTTACAGTTAATACTTTAATGGGATGTGGAGCGACAAAGAAAAACATTTATTCTAAAATGTAATAATGTTTTTAAAAAATGTTGATTCTTTTATTGATAACTTTACAATATTTTAATCTATTTGTTTCATAATTGTTTTAATTTGTTTTGATACTTAAAAATAACCAAAAAAGGTAATCAAAATATCCACATTGTGTTTGCTGTAGAGAAAATTGTTCCACAAATAATTTCTTTAAACATCCTCCTCCCCACTTTTTAAAGGTAAAAAATACTTTCAATACAATATCTCGTATTAGAAAGTTTCCGTCGTGTAATCTTCACATTAGTGAAATTTTTTATGAAACAAATGTTGGGCATTAAAAAAAAAATGCATGCATTAATCATATTGCTATCAATCCTTTCAAGGGGTCTACAGGCATGAAATAATACCTGTGAAATAATGGGAATTGCTGAAGGGGGGGGGATAATAAAATGATAATAAATACCATCCGTTGGTAAATAATGATTCTTGTGAATACTTTGGTTAGGCGCCGAGAACTATTGTTTTAGTTACCAATTAATTTTACCTGGGCAGTTTTCAAATGCCTGCTTTCACCAAAAATAAGTTTTATTTTCAAAAACATGTTCTAACAGTGTATATTTCTCGTATAATTAGTATTGGATTTATATAAAGCATATAAAAATTGAGCAATTTCTTTTTATCCATTGATGCATTATAACAATGTATATGTAATCAGAAATCACACAAAAACGAACTGAATTTTCTAATCAAATTATGTAGAATTTAGCAAAGCACGGTTATGAGGTTGCCTTCTTAAGTTGACTTTCTTGGCATTATTTTTAGTCAAACGATTTTTCCACTTAAATACGAGTAATATTTTTGCATAAGTCAGTGGGGTGGGAGTGGGGAGACTTGATAAGAGTTATTTGCTAAGTTCGCCAATATGGTAACCTTACAAAGGAAAAAAAATATTGTAATGGATTGTCAAGCGTAAACACAGCAAGAAAAATAAATTCCACAGTTTGACATACATACAAAGAAGTTATTTTTACGTTTTATGAAAATTAAAATTTGAATTCCTTTTTCAAATTTTACAGCAAAGAGACTTTATTTTTTCATTTTCGCACAAATCCTCTAGTTAGCTAAAGCAGATCTTTAAAAAAAAAACTGCCTTTGATTTTTGTAAAAAATTTTAAATTTAATTTTCAGATTTGATAAAACGTCTGGTATTAAATTTATGACCCTTCCCAAATTTAATCCCATAAGTATCAGTTTTCCAAGTACAAATGGAGGTTTCTCGAAGTAATGCTTATCAAAATTATGTATTTGACACTTTTTTTCCCTGTAATTTTGTCAAATCAAGTACAAACCATTTTTAGATTGTAATACAAAAATGGCGGCAATATCGGAATTACATTTTTTCTTTTATTTATTGAAAACTAATAGATTTATATGAATATTTGATTCCATTCTTAATGAATCTTAATTTTAAAAAAAACATAATTTTTAATGTAAACTTGTCACAAAGTGTTTTGTAAGAAATCTTTGCATACGCCATTTGTTGATTACTGAAAAAGTCTCTTTGATTTTGGTTGTTCCATAACATAAATAACTTAATTAACTCTGAGTGGAAATGATTTCTGTAACAGAAATATTTTTGAGAAAATATTGTGCATACCTGAAAAAAAATAACTTAGCTGAGCAGTTGAAAATTGTAACGTATTAAAATTTCGAATCAATTTCTTTCCTAGAAATATTTTTTTTACCTTTATATTAATGCCGGAATATGCATCAAATAATCATAAGTAACATGCTTTAAAATTTTTAGTTTTCCACTATAAAATGGGAATATAGGTAATTTAAAGTATGAACTCATGCCTTTTGATTGTAATTTTGATGTCTGTTAAGATTTGTATGTTATCATTCTTTGTTATGTTCTAAGTATGAAATCATTAATTTTGAAGATTAGTTTTACATAGAAATACGTAATGTTTTTGTGGTAGGAAAAAGAATTCAAACTAGGTCTCAGGAATAATTGTTAGCGAAGATGATAATCTCTTGTTTAAAGCGTTTTCTAATTTATATTTGGGAGGTTTTTCTATTTAACTCCGTTTAATTTGTTTTCTGGTCGTTGTTCTACTAAACCAAATAATGCATAAGTTTCCGAAACCACAAAGCCACATAATAAAATAAAACGTAATTATGCGTTCGGCTTTTGTGGAATTACTTCTATGTTTATTGTAAGGTGAAGATATGAAAGTAAAGATAGTGAACAGGTTCTATAATAATACTTAAATCGTGAAAGATTGTGTACTTTTGAGTTGTTATTTAAAATAAAGAACTTAAAATTAATTTTTTGACGACAAAGTAAGACAAATATTTTTGAACTAATAAAACTAAATGCATGGGATTTTTCGCATAATAATAAAGGAAGTTCGAATATTTTATCCTACTGCTTTAATTTTTTATAAAAAAAATATGGAAATAAAATTTAAAGAATAAAATAGAGCGAAACGATTGCAAAATATCCTCTTAATGCCTATTTTTTCTAAGATGTGTTCTTTTTCATTATAATTATCATGATTTTCTTCAACTGTACTACTTCAATTATTTTCACGTAAAATAAAATTTCCAAGTACCTTAGTGTTTGCGTTAAGTTTGCAAATTATATCAGTGTCATGTTAATTTCATCATACTGCTTTAAACGCCATGTACAGAAATTTTAGTATTTTATTACTATCAGTAATTTTACAGATACTTTATTTAAGTATATTTGAGCTGATAACTGTTGTGAAAGGGTTAATTTTTCTAAAAGAATTTACTTTTGAACGTATTTTATTTTATCAAGATTGAACATGTACTTAAAAGCCCTCGTGTAGCTGAACAGTGGGACGTTAATATTCACTCACTCAACAAGTATTTAACAAAAATAAAGCGTAAATTATCATGAGTAATATACAGGATGCTCCAGTTAAATGTTTACAAAGATGGGCTACACCGAGAATCCTCCGAATCACATACCGGTGTCGAATTGCATACGCCTTCTTGATGCAGTAATATAGACATATTCACAAAAGTAAAAAGGTAACAGAGTAGGAGAAAAAGTGTTTTTATTACTTATTACTCATTGAATACAAACATAAAAACAAAGTAAGCAGTAAGTAAAGAAAAGTACATTTGATTTCAAAAAAATTATTCGAATTGATGTTTCCAGATTGTAATGCAGGATTCACATCTGCGATGTATGAAAATTCGGATATTCTTAAAGATTCCAGGCATGTGCCGGACTTTCTCAGAAGCCGCTCGAATGCTTGGACTAAGGTCATCCATGTAATCAACGAGGGTTTCATCAATCAAGTGATATGATATACCCTTGTAAGAGAAGACAAAACTTGATAGGTTCGGTGATTGGGGGTAGCCAATTTATGGTATCAACTTAGCTGATCCACCATAAGCCAATATTGCACACAAATAATTCTGAACTTTAAGTTTAAATGTGGTGATTACGCTTTGTCATACTGCTGTACTGGTACCTCATGGAAGGACGTATCGCAATGGAAACATGTGTCACGTCCAACAGTTATGGTAAAAATGTGCTGCAGAAAAGTCAGGGAATCTACAGTTGTAAGACGATTAGGAAACAGATACCGCTAAACGAGATTTTTTTTATTGCTCTCTCTCTCTTTCTTACTCCCCATAATGCTGGCCTATACAATTTCCCTAAAATGTATTTGTGCAGCTTGAGTACGTGTCGTATGTGGGTTCTCAAGGCTGCTTCGGGGTTTTTGTGAACATTGTAGATTTTCTCTAATGTAAAGTATGTGAATCTGTGGCGCGTTTCTGGAAATATCATGGTACAAAAACCGATCGAAATCACCTTTATCAAGTAATTAAAAGTCCTTTATGTGAAACGGAAGAATATAGTTTTTCATTCAACCCCCCCCCCCCCCGATGCTATCTTTGGAAATCCCGACCTTATGCACTGTTTCTGAAGGCGCTGTCAACCAGTATTAACGCAATCTTCTTTATTCACCGGCATTCTATTTACGATTTCGTGTTGTTTGATCGGAAGAACCTCTGGTGCAGATATGGGAAGATGTTATTGTTGAAAGTTCTCTTCACATCGGATATCTTTGGACATAAAACCTATTGTAGACCTTGCAAATGTCTTTGTTGCATCGTATGCCAGATGCATATCTGTTCCGTTAACTTCATGTAATCTGCTATCAGTGCCGGTTTAAGCTCATTTCGGACCCTAGGCGCAGAAGATCTACGGGCCCTTGGCAGTAGCGGATCCATAGATCCTGGGCGCCCGCCCCAAGCGCCCAATGGATAAACCTGCACAGCCTGCCATCCTACTAACGCTACATCCGCATGCGAAATATAACTTCTGAGCGAGCACGTTTGATATATCTGCGCTCCTGAAACGCCATCTATCGCTTCGGGAATGCGTCTTAGATTCGGATTGTAATGTGATTCAGTCTCGTCTCTATTTGGCTAAACTCTGATGTGGGAATTTGTAAACATCAAGTTGGCATGGCTAAGGTATAAAAAAAACTATTCAATCAACACTTGTTGAAGAAAATTCGAAAAACAATGTTATCAACAAATTGAGGCCTCAAAATAGGTTATAACAAGGGTTTTTTTTCATGATTTGTACAATTAAAAAAAAATGAAGATTTTTTTTTTAAAAATAATTAATTGCATCTTTATATTTTTTTTCAAAACGTTGAAAAAACATATATTGAAAACATCCTAAACATATATTAATCATATTTTGACATTAAAAGCATTTAAAAAATATTTTTGGTAATATTGAATAGTTTTAAATGAAATTCTTCGTTATTGTTACAATTCTCGCTTAGTTTTTTAGAATTTTTAAAAAGAGAGTAATTAATAATTCATTAACAATGCAATATGGGAGTCTGTTTACATTGCCCGTTAATGTTCCTGTGTTTAAGTCTTATTCACTTAGGATTTTCTTTTTACGGGGATACTTAAGATCGATCCTAATTATGCATTGTTAGAGACGAATTTTAGTTAATTGATAATTCGAGGGGGAAAAAGAGTCTTAAGTTTTTTTATTAACTTACAATTTTAATCTACGTAATTTATTTTATTAAAATTTGTATCATCTTGACTTCGTCACTTATCTAGTTCAATGTTTTTTTATTAAAATTTCTTTCAAATGACCATAATTTTATTGATTTATTTATTTTTCTGTTTTACAATAAATTGACATTGAGTTTGAGGATATATTGATCATCTCTCTCTATTTTGATAATGCATCATATTTCATTGACACGTCACAAATTTTGCTTTCTTGTATTGAATCATGATAATAGTTTTAAGATCTTTTTAATTCATTGTTCCTAATTTTAAGTCATCGTTCTAATTTTAGGAATTTTTGTATGGTTTTTCTACATTTTTTTTTCTTTTTAAAAAATTACTAATCAGAGTACTTTGTTTAATCTGTTACAATGCCAAATAGGTTTAATAATATTTGTAGAACTATCATTATAAATTTATACACTTAATTTTATTTTAAATGTTGTTTTTGAATTCTTTTTTTATTCGTCTCTTAACGATGTTTTCTAGGATATTTTTTAAAAAATTTAAGTTGTTACAATCAAAAATATGTTTAGAGAAGTTATCGGATTATTGTTAAAAAAAAATCTACCATAAACTGGAATAAGTTTCTTCTTTTTGTGTCGTCTCTAAAATTAAATAGAAAATTATATTAATTATTAACATTTTTTAAGTTATTAAGAATGCAAAATTCTCTTAAATGGCACTTTTTTTTAAAAATTTATTTAAAATTTGGAATTGCTTTTTATTGTTTATCAAATGCCTACTTCAAAAGTAAATTCTATAACATTTGTAACATATCTATTGATCAAATAAAATTTAAAGATTAATCTGGTTTCTTATTTAAAGTTTTTGATGTATTTTCATAATTATTAGGTGAAGCGATCAAAAATCTTTGTTAACTATTGTTAAAAATGACGGCAGAATAAAATTATTCAGAGAGCAAAATCCATTACGACTTTTTATGCATTCATTTTGTTTATTTATGTTTTTCTGAACGACTTCTCATTTATATATTTGGAGGGGAAAAGAATTCTTTTAAAAATCAACCAATTCCCATGTTAGAAAATAAATTCAGAAAAGACGTGTTTAAAAATGAAAATTTTTCTTTTCGTTTTCAATCCTCACGAGAAATAAAAGCTTCTTTTTTCTATCTACTCGAATACATTTTCTTCGCCTAATTTTAATCATCATTTAAATATTTGCTGTTAAATAAACCATTTCAAACAAAGAATTTGAATGTAATGTACATGTATAATTTCTTGATTACAGACGACTCTTATGTCTCGAAAGAATGTTTTCCCCCCCTTCAAATGATATTCATTTGCATGGTTTTCATTTCTGTTCCCTTGAGTCAAAGGAGAAACTTTTAAGGTTTGAATAAATAACGAATGAAAGACTAGTTTTTGTTATTTGGAAATGATTTTTGAATTTTAGTAATTATTACCTTAAAATTTAAAAAATAATTTTGTCTAAAGAGGTATTTATATCAAGGGAATGATGTGATATTTCAAATGAGTGGTGTGCATAGGGCATATGTTTATACTCGGAGGAGAGAGAGTGCATTATTTTTTCTCACACAAAATTTATTTTTCTTTTATTATATGTATATATTTATGTATATATAACTAGAAAGTTTGTTTGTGTGCTTTAATTTTTGTTTTTATGTGTCAAAAATATTTCTTTTGATATTTTATTTGTTTTATATTTTTTTTCTTGACAATGTTGTTTTTGATTTCTTATGTAGGTTTATTGAAGTGAAGAAAAAAAGAGTTGTTAAGAGATTGAAATACATAACAAGGCTGAAAGAGTATCGATTGTGGAGAGAACTTGTGTTCAGAGTGGTATAGGTATTGTACAATTTTTATTTAATTTGTAATTTATTGAAAATTATAGGGAACTGGCTGTTGAGATCACTGCTTTCAGGAGTTAGTTGAACTACATTCCAGTTGCTAGAACTATATAGGGTTTTCGAAAAATATGGCTGTATTTTCAAAAAATTAATTAAAAATAAACAAAGGTTTTCACTTATTGTTTTTTTTATTTTCCATTAAGAAAAGATTAAAGTTTCTTCAGAATGAAAGGCAAACTCTAAGTGGCGCAACGTCCGCGCCTTGCAACAATTCTTTTTTGAAGGAGGCATCGTAAAGAAAGTGTTTTTTTAATTGTAGCATTTTAATTGTGGAAATACGGTTTTGTGTTTACAGTTCAACTTATGCATTTTGAATGCAGTTCGATAAAAACTATGTCTGTTTTCAGCAATCCTAAATTTTAGTTCAGTTTATACATTTTAAGTAGTTTCTTCATAAATTAATGATAATGCTGTGATTTCTTTTTTAGTTCATGCTCTCGCGCTATTGATAGTAGTTATTGATCGAAGTCAATCCAATAGTATTTTTTTAGGTACATTTGTTTTTTACTTAAGTCAATGGCTGTAATTTCTCCTTCAATTCAAGACTCATATTTATTGATTACTTATTGTTACTTTAGTTTTTAATGGTTTTCTGGGATATATGTAGAACAAATACTATTTATTTTGCTTGAGTATTTTATGACTTGATCTGTCATGTATTATTATTATGTTTGCAGTTTGAATATTTATTGCTTACATCAGGGTTCTTAAACTTTCGATCACCGCGGCCCCCTTTATGTGTATCAGCCTGACATTGCGGAACCCCAAGATTTTGAACACCCCCTCCTTGACTCCCAACACATGGCTAAGTGATTCAAAGATTCCTCAATAATCCTAAGACTGCCTTGATACTTATAAAGACATTTTTAGCACTTTTTTTTCCTTCCATTATGAAAACACATCTAATAAAAACAATGTTACGTTGTAGTAATGGCTATGTAGTTTCTAGCAAAAAACTAAATTAATATTCTTGATCTAAATCAGTGCTTCTCAAACTTTCAATGTTTGCTACCCAATATTCAATTATAATTTTCATCACGCTCCCACCCCTTCCGAACAATAACTATGTATTGAATTCAATAGTACTATACTTTGATGATAAAGTTACAATACGACTTTAACCGTTTAAGTGCCACCAGTGTAGATAAACGCCTCGCTCAGCCAAAGCATTTATTTCCCTCGACGTATATATACGTCTTTCCGAAGTACGATCTTTTCTGTGAATTGCTATCCATAAAATTATTCCGAAGGCTTTGGAATGCAATAAAAGGACTTTGACAGAGTTTGCGAAGGATTTACTCATTTCAGATGGTTTACCTCTATTTATTCCTTCCTCCCCCTCCCCTTAATGCATAACAGACGTGTGCCTAGGTGGGAAAAGGTGGCATTTGGGAGCGAATCGCGTAACTTTTAATCGGCAGTTAAGGGGAGTAATTATAAACCGTACAAATTATCAAGATAAGTGTTAATTTTTGTTTTTAATTTTATGTATGACAAGCCCATGGGGTCTTTGGTAATCATTAAACTCGTTTTTAACTTAGCATTATTAAATTCATTATAAAATATTTGGCACAGTATTGATACATTTCCATGCATTATATCAGTGTACATGTGTAGTTTATTTTTTATTATATCAAAATATATTTCACATTTCTTTACTTTCATTATTAAATTGATAATTTTTAAATAATTTTTTTGACTGTTTAATATGTTTGCGCTCCCCTCGTAGAATTATCACGCTCCTCGTGGGGTGTGCGCCCCGCAGTTTGAGAAATGCTGATCTAAATACATGTTCTAGTAGAATTTTTTTCATTTGTTGGCGCACAATTTAGTAAAAAAAGTCTAGGATAGCACATCTTTCAATTTTTCCACGAGGCCTTTCAGAATCTATAAAAGAGAATGGGTGTCATTAGAGAGAGAGATGACACCGATTCGATAACCCCCAAAAAGATACCGGGGTCCCCCCGGGGGTGTGCAGACCACAGTTTAAGAACCGCTGGCTTAAATGTGACATGGTTTGCTTAATTTAAATCAATAAAAAGAAGAGTTTGTGTCGGAGAATAGCGTAGCGCTATAAGAGGGAAAGGTCGAGTATAAGTGTGTTGGAGTATAGGAGCTGAATGTGTTAACCTTGAAACAAGCTTTTTAAAATCAAGTTTAGTTTATTTATTTTTTTAATAAACATTGAAATAATTTCGGTATAATTTGCTGCTGAACTCTTGAATGAAACATCGTAGAATTACGATTTTCACACCTTCCGAAGGATTTAAATGTTTTATAGTCTGATTTTGTTGAAAACCCATTAACTGATTATACTTTTTTTGGAGATTTTTTTTAAAAAAATAGCACCAAAACTCTTCAATTTTTGATTTTATATTTTTAAATCGTTTGTTCAGAAACCCATCGATCCAAATGATATAGAATTTACACGTTTTCACACTTCTTTATAGTAAAGGATAGAGAAAAGTGAATTATTTCACCTATATTTTGTCACATTATTTCATATTCTATGTTTAAATATCTTTGTATTTATTCATCTGTTTTTTGAAACAAAATTACGATTCTTTATCGAATGAATCATTGCTCGCGCGCACAAAAACGTATTCTTTCAGAATTTTTTTAGAAGTTTATTAAAGGATAGACCATCACTTAAAAAAATATTATATGTATTCATTTGTCGTTTTGAATTGGGTTGAATATGAGTCCTCATTGAAAAAAATTCTATGAAAGCTATCTAGAGATATTAGCGAATTCCTTTTTAATACGTTTTTATAAGTTTCACTTGCATGTAACGGAATCTTAAAACTCGATTTTTACCCACTTAAAAAGATCGGATTCATTCGAAATTTCGCACACTTGTCAAGGACCGATGACAATACAATAATTTCACAATTTTGTTTTATTGTCCTTTCCAGGATCGTCAGGAATAAGGATAATCAGATTTGGTGACAATTCCATATATCACTTCCAGATTTGGCGACTTATTGCATGTATCATTTTTTAATTTGGCGACTAGTTCCATATACCATTTTCAGATATGGCGACAAATTTCATACATCATTTCCAGATTTGCTGACTTATTTCAGATTTAGCGGCTAAAAGAATAAGGTGTAACCCTAAAGCGAGTGTTTTGAATTTAAAGCTAATATATGCAAGTATAAAATACACTTGCAGTTAATAGAAATAAAACAACAACAAAAAAGTGTTCTGTATCTGCGAAAGTGGAGGGTGGGTGTGTGATAGCAATTCTTACTATAATATAAACATTTTTCTGAAAATGAAAATTTTAAAAAAAAGGCTCGTGCATGTGAAAAAAAATAATTTACGTTCTAACTGCTAAATATTTTTTATTTTTATAAAGCAATACTCTTAGAAGTGATGATATAAATTAACATGAACATGTTTAAGAGGTGAAAAAAGGATTGGCACTTAATATTACCATGTTTTTATTAACTCGCTTTCTTCAATGTCTGTCCGGGTGGAATTTTGTAATTGATTTTAAACTGTGTGACTTTCCGAGGAGCTAGAGACTTGAAATTTGGACCATAGCTCAGAAGTGGATGACAATGCATGAAAATGTGAAAAAAGAAGAAGAGAAAAAATGAAAAGAGGAATTTTTTATACTTTTTTTTGTCTGTAAAAAAAAAAAAAAAAAAACATGGTACACTAAAAACTTTTTTTAATTCGAACTTTTTCTTCTTAACACACTTTTATTAGTTTGACCTGTATCTATAGAGACGAAATCTTTGAAATATAACGATACGGGACTCATCCGAGGCCTCGTAAACGGAGAGAAGAAATACACTTCAAACCCGTTAATTAATATCCATTGAAGAGCAAGACTAATTCTACAGGCACCTAATTCCAGCTTCAAATATCAAACTCAAGGATAAATTCAACAATGAATAAATGATAGTTTAAAAAACTAAAGAACACGCTTTTATTGTATTTCGAACTAAAAAATGAAAAATAAATTATAGTTTGAAAAAAACTAAAAAACACGCTTTTATACTGAATCGAACTAAAAAGTAAAAAAATAATTCTTAATAAAGAATAAAATGATTAACGTGAAAATGAATGTCATTGGGGTAAAAGCGTGGGGTGTTCTATAAATGTATCAATTGTTATAATTTCTAACTTCTATTCCGAAAAGCTGAATTAGTGTAAAAATGTAGTACAAAGCACCCCACGCTTTTACCACAATGACATTCATTTTCTCGTTAATCAGCTTTTACCACAATGATATTCATTTTCTCGTTAATCAGCTTTAACCACAATGATATTCATTTTCTCGTTAATCATTTTATTCTTTATTAAGAATTATTTTTTTTTACTTTTTAGTTCGATTCAGTATAAAAGCGTGTTTTTTAGTTTTTTTCAAACTATAATTTATTAAAAATGCCTCCGTCCGAAGAACGGATACTCCAGCTAGTCACAATAGAAAAATTTCTATTACAATATTATTTTTATATGGTATCACGTTAATGTAATATTTGATTGGCTGGAGAGAGATATAGCTTTAATTTCTATTTACGTAGTATTTATTCTGTAGTATCCGAGCGCTGATGTTCTAAATCCAATTAAAATTGTAGTAATTTTACGTAGTGATGCATGGTTTCGGACTTTTCAATTTTGCAGTTGAAGATCCTACAGTTTTGGACCAGATTCCACCGCTCGTACACTTATCAAAAAAACTTCTGAAATTCCTTACATTTTTCTGGAGAAAAAAATACCCAGAATTCCCTGTAAAGTTTGTTTTTAATGAAATTATCTATAAAAGCATATTCCGTATTTATTTCGCTTTATTTAATTATCATTAGTTTTTATGAATACATTCTCAAAGAAATTGTAGCATAAAAAAATATTTACTATAATTGAACTGCGAAAAGATCTGAATTTTTATTTGATGCTTTTCTTTAAAGCAATCCTGTGAAATGGTTTTTAAATCTAAAGCTGTATCATGTTAAAAAGATGATAAACAGCTGTATAGTTTCTAGAAATCTCGCGCATTTTGTTTGGTGACATAAATAAGTCCTTCTCAATCCAAATTAATCAGCTCTCCTTTTAAACTTTTTAAAAAATTTTATCACTTAAGTGCTGTATTTAATCTTAATTTTTATAGTATTCTCTTAGTCTTTATTTCTTTAAAATCTTTACAAAGCATTTCTTAATATTACTGCATTAAGAGTACGTTTTTGATGTTTTTGCTTTTACAATTTTCCCCTTGTTCTCTATTATCTTTCAATTTCTACTCTATTAGCTCACTCTTTCCTTATATATATATGTGTGTGTGTGTGTGTGTTGTGTGTTTTGTGTGTGTGTTGTTGTGTGTGTGTGTGTGTGTGTGTTGTGTGTGTGTGTAATAAATCCCACTAATATAATCCTTTTAAATATCTTTTAATTGCCAATGGTCCATCCCTTCAGGACCAACGTTTTAGTAATAAGTTAAGCCAGCCGCCTAACGGCAGTATTTTAAACTACCTCTATTTACCCACTCAGATCATGTGATTTGAGACGCCTATAAATAGCGAGATTCCTGGAGACCGACCCTTTCGCTTCTGTATTTTGTCTGCGTAAACATGTAGCCGGCTGCAGTGTGTTTGTGTGTGCTTATATTGTGTCGTCCCTGTAATGTCTTATGTCTTCAAGATGGATAATAAACAAGTTTTAATCAATCACCGGACGCCTCGTCAATATCATCCACAGAAACCATCAACAATAGCGATCATATTATTAAGAATACATTTCAACGATCACGTCTATTACATACATATATATTTACCTTGCTCAAATTTTTCAATCGTTAATAAAATACTTTCTATTCATCCAATCAAGCTCAAATAAATTTTTTAAACTTGTAGTGGAAGACACTTGATGTTAATACAGTTTTTTTTCAAATATTCATTCATTAAATTAATTACCGGTTTTTGACGCCAACTTAGATTCGTCTCCATTTTTGTAACAATGTAACTGTTAAAACAATGACAAAAGTTGGTGTCGAAAACCGGTTTTTCAGCCAAACTAGCCAAACCAGGTGTGCATTGCTACAACAATGCAGACACACAAATCATGCTCTTTTTTCAATTCATGCTATTTTAGTTCACTCTCTCCCTATAGATATATATATCTTGTTCAGATTTTCAATCGTTCATAAAATACTTTCTATTCATCCATTCAAAGTAGGAATTGACTTAAATTTTTTTTATTTCACTTTGTTTACTTAGCCTGTTAATACCCAATTTATTTTACGTTAACTGTTATAAATAAAAATGTTGTTTCCCAACTAATTGTTGGATAAAACCAGAAACCAAGATTTATTTTCAGTCCTAAGAAAAGCCCTTTTCTGGTGAGGATAATAAAATTTATGAACAAATTTGAGAAGAAAAATATAAAAAAATCTATTATATAATATCTATAATATAATCTATAATCTATAATATTGAATTTTTATATGAGATTTTCATGGAAAATCTTATATAAAAAAGCAAAGAAAAGAGATACTCTTAATTTCCATAACTAAAAACAAATATTTTAAAATATACTTAAAATTTCAAGAAATCTAAACTCACTGTTATGAAATAAAAGTATATGTTGTTGAAATAATTAGCAACACGTTCTTGAGCTAGAATATAACTGAATAAGCCTCTTTGGTAGCCAAAAAACAACGATGGTTATTGGATTTAATAAGTTTAAACATATTCTCTCTTGAGAATAGTGTGGGGACTAATATATTAAATAGTTCAAAAATATTAACTGGGGCTTGAGAAGAGCAAAGAAAATTTCGTACTATTGGTAAATATGCCTAAAAAATTGTTGTACGGAACTCTGGAAGTATCTGATTCATCAGAGCCCTAAGTATATCAACATTGGATTCTTTTTGTATGCTTGTCAGATCTCTAAATATTATCGTAACAAAGAAAAATTTAATTAATTTCATAAGAAAGAAATTAGAAACAACAACGAAAAAATTATTTCAAATAATTTTATTCAATTTTTGGGGGGACAGTAAAGGGGGATAGCTTTTGCTATGTAGGGTTGATACACACATATAACTCATTGTATTAATTCCTTTTCTTTGTTTTTACATTGGCGGCAAAATAAAAGAGATAAAAAAAGTAAATTATAATTTTAAAAAATTATATTTTGTTTTACTGAGGGAAAAAAATATAATTGGTGTTATTACGATATATATGCTACTAACCTATTATACCATCGACCAATTTCTTCAAAAAAGAAAAAAAAATGCTAAATGCCATGATATGCAGGCAATAATGAAAAACCGTTCTCACGCATGTTTCAAAACGATAATGGTGATAAGAGCATTTGGCGTCATCTTTTGAATTGGCGACATCTTTTTATTTGACCAAATTGATCGACGGTAAAATGCGTAAGTACCATATATATGCGTGCGTTGTGTGATGTAATTTTCTTACCTCACTTGATATTTTACATAAATTTTTATAAGTGCCCTTTCATGACTTCAGGAAATTGTAGAATTCAAACATTTTTAGTTAAGATTCACAAATATTCGTCAAAAAAGCAGTTTGTCTCTAGGAAGTGTCGAAATTAATCATGATTCGCGTTTAATCATTCTTTTCATTTGCAAATCAAGTATAGTTAAAGTAGAAAATATTATTGTGGACATGTATATGTAATTGGACCATTTAGCATAATTTATTTCTCATCATCCTTCATTCAAAAAAAGAATTTCAAATTAGTAATCTTAACGTGAGTCCTTCTATTACTTCCGCTCACGATAAAACTTACAGAACTGTAAGTGAATTCCAAAATAAGCGGTGGCATTAGATCATAAGACCTGTAATAGAGGTTAATCATATGATTACCTAATGGGAGGTGATGATGCCGTGCTTTTCATGAAGCGCTTAAGATAATTGGTAATTCATGAAATCAGTCTACAAGTGGGCAAAGTTCATGCTTTTCAAAATATAATTTAAGTGCTGAAAAATAAGAACATGTGTATAATATTGTCTAGTATCTCCTCCGTAAGTTGGGTTTGATAAATATATCTTTTTTTTTCACTCTTAGATGTTTCGTGCATTATTGGTGACGATTTGAGTGACAATAATGACTTTTGTAATTAGACACCGCGGAGGATATTGTTTTAGTCGCTTAAACATTTTCAAAGCCTGAACACTTTTAGAATTTTATTTTTAAAAATTAAGTTCATTGTTGGTAAAAAGCGCTTATTATTATTCTTATTACTATTTTTTTTTTAGATTTGAACTGGGTAGTTTTATGCACTCTAATCAGTGGCGCACACAAGAGGGGGGGGGGGGTCCTCGGGTCCAGATCTCCCCCAAAGCCCGTGATTTTTTTCGATTGATTATAATTCTACGTATATAGTATGTAACATTTAATTAAGTATTTGTTATTAACAATTAATTTTATTAATTAATGCTAATTATTCATTCAATAATTAATTTTTACTGATTTTTGTTCTCAAAAATCGACAAAATCAAAAGAATATGTTGGGTGGCGTATTGGAGTATAATACGAGACTAGTGGACTTATCCGACCCAGGACCCCCCCCCCCCCTGAAAAATTCTTGTGCGTGCTACTGATTCTAACGAATGAGCTTAATTCATGTGACACATCATTGTCACATAACTGCCATCACGAGTTTCAAGCCAGTCAGTTCATGCACTTAGCTCTTGCAAAAACTTTCCTTTTAGAAAGAACAACAATAATAACGCACATGGGGGGGGGGATGCACTTGATTTAAAAAAATACATCTATAACATGAGAATTCTTTTCTAACTTTTTGAAAAAACGTATTGTTTGAACATCTTTACCAAATTATCGAATTTAAGATTATATTTAAATTTTACTACAAGTAGAACAATAAGTAAAAGTTTAATGTCACAGTTTTGAATTCTATGAAGAACACGTGATTGCTTTTATCATGTGACCATTATGATTTTAGCCTATTAATTAAATAAAGTACTTGTTTTTTGAAAATTCAAATTAATTTTAGTAATTAAATAAGGAGTTAAGATGCGTTTTTTAGCAAAAAAAAAAAACCCGACAAAGATTTGTTTAATTAAAATCTTAAGTTTAAAACAATATAAAATGGGGAGGTGCTTATCCGAGAACAAAACCCGTGACGCTCGGGTCCGAAGCCACGTAACATAGCCACTAGACAAAAGTGATTACTCCTGTCCGGAGGCTGTTACTGACTTATGAAGATACAGCCACAGTAATTCCCGATCAGTGAATCGGTAGATAAGTGAATG
Source organism: Trichonephila clavata (assembly GCA_019973975.1). Lineage (NCBI taxonomy): Eukaryota > Metazoa > Arthropoda > Arachnida > Araneae > Nephilidae > Trichonephila > Trichonephila clavata. The sequence goes on along the minus strand of BMAO01005088.1, from coordinate 53,051 downwards.
ATTTTTGTTAAGGTGAGCGTATAAGTTGTTGCTGTTCATTGATGGTGTTGCATCAATTAAATCTGACGACTTTGGTTGCTACGTCAAGTGGGTCTGACGACTTTTGTTGATGCGTCAAGTGAGCCTGTCAACTTTGGTTGATGCGTCAAGTGGGTCTAATGACTTTTGTTGATGCGTCAAGTGGGTCTAATGACTTTTGTTGATGCGTCAAGTGTGTCTAATGACTTTTGTTGATGCGTCAAGTGGGTCTGACGACTTTGGTTGATGAGTCAAGTGGGTCTGACAGCTTTGGTTGATACGTCAAGTGGGTCTGACGACTTTGATTGCTCTTGTTGGGGATAGATGGGGCCACGAATGCTACGCGAAGGGTGCGTTTTTTCTTCATTCAGCCAAGGTTACAAATGTGGAGGTGCTTGTCCGAAGACAGAACCCGCGACACTCGGGTCCGAAGTCGCGTAACATAACCACTAGACAAAAGTGATCACTCCTGTCCGGTGGCAGTTACTGGCTTTTGAAGAAACCGACAACTGTTTTACTGGATGGACTCTTTTGCTTTTAAGAAGTTGAAGTTGAGAGTTTGTTAGAATATTGTCGTTTGCTTCCGGTTTTGCATCTATGTTTTAGTTGTACCCTGTTCAAATAAAGGCATTAGTTGGGGGCTTCGCTTCGTTATATTCAACCGCACCTAGAAATCCTCATATAAAATGGTGTGGAATGATAAAACTTGGGAGCTGTTCATATTAGAAATGTTTAAAGGTATGAGTTTGTTTGACAGGTGATGTCATGGTGTCGTCTTGATTTCATTCAAGATCGTTATGAGGAATAACTTATTAAATGCAACTGGATTTCAAATTATCCTTTAACTGTTGTTGCGTGATTTTATATACTCTACAACCAGCATCTTTAAGCATTCTTCCTATCATTCTTTTTCACTAGGAAAATAAAACATTGAAATAAATTAGGATTTATTTTTAAAAAAATCTATTCAGATTATAATTTAGCCGTTTTGCTTTATGAAATTTAATAACTCAATTATCCGTTTCTATATTTATCACAAACAATATTTTATACCACACCATAAGAGTTGTGAGGCTCAATCCATTAACAGTAGTTAAAGTTTATGAGATATATTTACAAGCCTCAGATGTCTCTGCCATCACTTTGCCTTGTTTCAAGATTACGTACCTTTTCCAGGAACACTGTGGTACTTAAACCAGTATATTAAACATTTAAATGAAACATCTAATAATACTTAAATGAAAATTTTAATGTAAATCCGATTAGTTTCTTCTCCTTCTGTCTGTGTGAAATCGTCGCATTGTTAAAACTTTAGATTAATTGTTTGTTAACGCCATTCCCTATAGCACCATGCAGAGTGTACTTATAAAAAGCAAACATTTAGGGGGTTTGTATTCCACAATTATAAAATTTAAAAAAAGTGAAAACTTTAAAATTGAAAATTATAATAAAACTCTTCTATTTTTGTATTCTGTTATGTATTTTGCTTAGTTATATGCAATAAAAAATGTACCTTTTTTTTGGAACATTTTGGCCAAAAAAATGGACCGCTTAAGGGGTTAAAAACTTGTAACAGTTGCCCTTGTATACCAAAGCTCAAGTCAAAGTTCACAATATTTCTTAATTATTTGAACTTCTTTGTTATGAATTGTGACTTTGTATTCTTTTGTGCATTTACAATATTAGAAACAGTTTATGTGATAATTACGTATTTCTTACTTTTTTCTGTATGTATTTCCAATATCAGTCGAAGGGGATCATGTTAGTTTATTTCACTATGTTCCATTTTAGTAAAGGTACTAATAGATTGGATATTTTGGATTTGATGAAAAATCTATGTATTGGAATTCATAGAAGAAAAAGTCTCTGGATGGCTAGGGATGTATTGTAGGTGCTAGATTACACATTTCCTTTACTATAGAAAAATTGCGAACCTGGCGAGTGTGTTTTTGAATTTTACGAAAGTAATATGTAATATTATTTTTTTTCGTTACGTGTACACGTCTGATTCGAAGATAATAGCTATTCACTCACATTAAGTCGTATTAATGGCGATGAAGTGTGAGATTTCGTCACCACGAAATTAAAAGTACATCGATTTGCTCTTGTATAGCTGCAATACGACATCAATTTGACACAAAAGGGAAATCAAACATTCATCTCTAAAAGTTGAAAAAAATTCTTAATCTAGAAATATAAACTTAAATTGTGGAATTGTTTAAATAAGATGTATAAAATAATATTAAAAATAGTCAAATAATATAGGAATCTGTTAACTAGTTTTGGAATATGTAAAATATATTTCAATAGTCTTCCTTGGTATTGCTTTCGTAATATATAATGTCTAGACTATATATATATAAAATGTATTAACAAGAAATTCTTAGTTTCTATATTCTGATTTTATTCTGAAAGTTATAGAAAAGTTCTGAATAATCAATTTCAGACTTTGATGAATACTTTATTATATATCGAAGTTACATGCCTATCTTTTCAGAGCAAATGCAGTCAACCACACAAGTAGACATACATTTATAAAATAAAGATATATTAAAATTGTAAACTCTTTTAAAAACTGAAATGCATAACAACGTTGCATTTTGAAAATTAAATAATATTTTATGCAAATGAGTGATGAAAACCAAATTACATATTAAGAACAGGTAAAAAAAAAGAAAACGAAATTAAAAAATACTATAAAATTCGCGTCACCAAAATCTACATTCTAGCGCTGCTCTTGTAGAATATCTAGAAAATTCACTTGTCAGTTTATAAGACGAATATCCTCTTCAAGAAAACACTGGACAATGTGAGTTTTGTGTGGCCTGTCATTATCGTCCAGAAAAAGGAAATCCTGCTACACCGTGGAAAAATTTAACATAGGCTTCAAGAAACTCATCCCTATAGAGCAGTGCGGTGACGCCACACGCATCAAGGACGTTTAGGGACGTTCCATTGACCAACATGAGGTTGCACCAGACGAGAATTCATTGCCACCGAACTGGTTAATTTCTCTTGAGTTGGAGGGGTGATATCGAACTTCACGTTCACTCTAAATAAAGACTTGTCAAGAATCATTCTGTGTGCTGAATTTCAACTCATAAGTGAAAAGAACATGCCCTTATTCTTGATGTGTCCAATCCGTTTTCTTTTCACTGAACAGGCTATCCTGGGTGATGCGCACAGAGAGGGACAAACCATAGCAAATCAGGTATAAAGAGGCCTCTTTGCTTGACATCTATATATTATTTGTCAGAAGATTCTTTTTCTAGACGAAGTGTCAAGGTCATGAGAAAATTCTGTAGCTGCTGCCTGGCTATGTTGCTGCAAATTTAATGCCAAATAGTGATCCTATGCCAATGCTCTCACTCTTGGATGACATCGGCTAGTTTTTTTTTGGTAATAGTACCTCTTCTTTGCAATTAATTCCACAACCTGAATACCACTTTCAGTGCCCCTTATAACCACCCACCCATCCCCACTGGAGACTACCTAACTTTAAGCTTTCCAAATAGCCCTACATCTCATTGAATAATGTAAATGATCATGAGACTCACTGTAAATACGACAATTTAAATTTATGAGTTTAAACACACAATATTCACAACAATGCAGGCTAAAATCCCTGGTGATTAACAGAGCCAATTCCGTGCCGAGCTACGAAACTAAAACAAAGCATCATTTATTCTGCACTAGAGGCTAACGTACCACCTATTTTTCAAAGTGTATTATAAGTTAGGAATTTTATCAATTTTATACTAATGTCAATTTTAAATTATTGCGAAAAACGTGTTTGTGAGCAGCCTTATTTTGGATATCAGTGCATATTAGAATTGTGGAAATGTATTATAAATTTTTAACTGGTTCGTAGAATATATTCTGAAATTAATATGGTAGTAGCATATATTTAGGAATGATAACAATTTCAAATATAATAGTTTAATGGAAATATTAAAAGAATAACAGGATTTTGGAACCTATTACCATATTGGAATTAACATGCTGAAACATATCATTTTAAAAGTAAAAGTATGTCACATTTCTTACGTGATGGATGTGGAGGTAGTTATACAGATTTCTTCTCGTACAAACCTTATATAAAAACTTATGCAAAATTTTTTGCATACATTTATAGAAATACAGTGTGACGTCGCGCGCACGTGATCCCTTTAAATTACTTCATATCATGATAGCGAGAAGAATCACACCTATTTGCCAAAAAGGCATTTTATTCCAGGTTATATAAACATAACAGCATATTCATTATTAAATTGATAAAGTTCACAGCCTTTCGCTGTAGAAATGTTCTAGTTCAAATTCAGTTCATTCCAGCTGTTGATCCGCCGATTCGGCATTCCGTCTTTCATAAGTTTGCGAGGTTCGTCTCCCTTGGTCCTTGAGGTGCGGCTGCCCCCGCAAACTCTATCGAGAAGCCAAAACTGAAGAGCGAAGTAATTCCCAAGATTGAAGGAGATCGAGAGCTGGTCAATTTACGAGCTGATCCTTTAAACTCACTGGATGTGCCACTTTTGCGCCCGCAAACACCTCTGGTTGGCGAGCACGTAACAGATCTGCACACGGCTCTCCTCACTTCAGTACCACTCCATTGATACTTGGAGACAATAGGGTGGCACGTCTGATCCCAACTCCTACACTGTATCTTGTTTACATCTGGATATCTATAAATTCCCTTTTTACATTGACACTGAGGGTGTGTCTTTGTCACGACAGACCGACATTACTCTTCATACAAGTAGGTTGCATCCCACATGTGTGAGGGAACCCAACACAATGGATGCTGCTCACCAGAGATTCCTTCCTATAGAACGTTGAGACTGAAGATCATCTGGATGTCGGGGAAAGAAAAGGTTTGATGACATCAATGCTATTTTCCGAATCGACTCATATGTGTTATTCCCAGGCATGAGAAAAGAATAGCCGGTATTTTTTGGCAGATACGATGTCCCATCTGGACAGCTTGGTCACCCGGTACGTCAATCTTGACAAGTATTGTGAGAGAATGTTCTGCTAATAGAGCCGACGTTACATCAGACAAAACGTTCAAAAGGAGAGAAAAAAGATCGGCTTAGGTATTAGTTTAATCGAAGTAGGAATGAAATAGATAAGGGAGTCTATGCAGTAGTTTAGAAAAAATAATCTTTACGGAATCCCAGAAATACGTTACCTGCTTTTACTACAGATTTCTAAACCTTCTAGAAATAGTGTCCATACTGAGGAAGATAGAACTCACGAGACCTTTGGTTCCGTAAGCATGTAATATGCCACTGGACCAAAATGATCACTTCAGTCCGGAGGCTGTTCCTGGCTTATATAGATACCACCGCCACACATTCCCCTGCCAGTGAATCGGTGGTAGGCAAACGAGCGATATAATTTTTTGGCGAGCGTGTAAGTTGATGTTGTTGTTGCTTCAAGTGTTTCTGACGGCTTGATTTTTTTACGTCAATTGTGTCTGACGGCTTGATTTTTTTACGTCAAGTGTGTCTGACGGCTTGATTGTTGTGCCACGTGTGTCTGATGGCTTGATTGTTGCGCCAAGTGTGTCTGACGTCTTGTTTGTTGCATCATGTGAATCTGGCGGCTTTTTGATTGCTTTTACGGCGGGTAGATGGTGTCACGCCAGCTGCACGAACGTTGAGGTTTTCTTTGTTCAGCGTCAAGGTCCCCAATGAAGGAGATTAGATCTCGCGACCTTTGTTTCCTTAAGCATGTAACATACCACTGGACCAAAATGATCATTTCAGTTCGGAGGCTGTTACTGGCTTATATAGATACCACCGTCACAATATTTAATGAAAAAAGGTACTACTATTTTTGGGATAATTAGTTCAGTCATTGATATTGTCATCTTTAAATTTGCAAACGTGATAAGACGCTGCGTTTGTTTAGTATTGTCAAAAAATATGTATGAAAAATAGAATTTTCAATAAACATTAATTTGTACAGAAATATAAATGAGTTCATCCTTTTGCCTTTTATCTAGGAAAAATATTAAATCAAAGTTTTTCTACTCGTAGAGAAATAAAGAGAGAGTGTGAAAAAATAAAGATTGAAATAGTGAACAATTTATACAGATATTGATTCATGTATGCGTCTATACCGACGTATTTAATCTTGGCTAAGTCTTTAACAATCTACCTAGTCATTTTGTCTTTTTAAACAAATTTACGATCAATAAATTCCGCTTAGAGCATTTATTTAGTGTCTGAAATCGCTTCTACTTTTATTCAAGTTATTCCGATAAAAGGAAAAGAAGGGGAAAAAATATCACAGTAATGAAGTAAAAATTTTAACCATATTGTCGAATATTTTGTTTCCCTGAAACAATGCCTATCCCATGATTAATTAAAATGCTTGAACTCTAATAATGCCTCTACACTAATTAAAAGGTAAAAATCGAAAAAGCAATGGAGCAAGCCAAAAAAGAAAAAAAAAGTTAAAAGATAAGAAATAGAAAGGAAGGAAGAAAAAAGAAAAAGAGAGAGATACTTTTTTTATGCAGTCCCTATCCTGTTGAAGAAATAAACTAACTTCGCTAAGGGTTGCTGCTTCGTTGGCGCCGCCAAATCAAATATCGCCAAGGGCCATTGGGAACTGTTTGGTCAAGTAAATTTGTGGTTGATCGAGAGTTTGGGATATTGATTGGAACGGGATGTTTTGAGGGAGTAATTTTAAGCAGATTGTTTGAGATCAATACTAATAACGTAAGAAGTTCAACTTGTTTCACTTAGTGCAAGTTTGTAGGATTTTTTTCGGTAAATATTTAATGCAACTCAATGGGCTTGTTAAGTAATTATTAAGATAATAATTTACACAACCACAAATTAAGGTATTTGATGCTATAGTTGAACTAAAGAATGCAATGAATAGAATAAGGCTAATAATAAATAACATTTTAATGTATGAATTATTTTCTCAATAAAAAGAAAAACCACTGGAAAATTTCCGCTTAAATGTCAATTTAAATCGGGTATTTGGGGGGGGGGGGAGAGGTTAGCATGAACCTTATTTTAAATCTCGGATTGTTTTGCTTTACTCGAATTGGCTAGGCATTTCCCCACCCACCGTTTTAATCATTATGTGAAAGTTTTGTGTGTGTGTGTGTATTTTAAATTAACTTTTAATTTTTAATTTTAAATTCAATTATTTATTAAAAAGTATATTTCATTAATCTTTTATGTATAAATTTATTTTTCATAACAATTTATAGAACACTGGTTATTGAAATATGCATTACAGCTATTTAAAGTGTCATGATAGCTGATAGGAATTCCAGTAATATAGCCTCTAACGATAATAGGCACAATTACTACAATTTGATGGGGAAAAAATCTACTTTTAAACAACTTAACAGAATATTTCCCCGTGTGTCTTAAGTTTATGTTGTCACTGAGCAATTTATGTAATTCTTTTTTATAAAAATTATATCACACTAAGATATACGCGTAAAATGAGCTTTTTTTTTATGTAACAACGCTTTTTATCAAATATGAGAACCAACGATTTCTCATTTCCAAAAATTTTCTTTGTTAATTTGGGGTTATTCGTTATACACATACACATACAAAAAAAAATACACATTTTTTCACTTACCTTTTGGAAATTCTGTAATAAGAGTATCTACACAATATATATCCACTGTTAGAAACTACATACTTTTTATTCGAAAGCTAAAAATACTATTAGTAAATTATTAGGCACCAGTTAATTGGAAGTTTTAAAATATTGACTAATAGATATTTGACAGTCTTTGTGCTTCCTTACTCGAAAGAGTTCTTTTTCGATTTTATACAAAGAAGAAAATACCGTGTCATTTACATCGTGCTGCATGAGGTATGTATTCTTAGTTTCCAAACAATGTAAAACATTCGGAAATGTAACAGTTTTGATAGGAGTCTCTATTATCAATTTCTGTAAGTCACTATTCATTGGATCCGACAAATCAACAATTTGCTCAATTTCAATTGCAAAGAAAGTTCATCAAATGTAACATAATCGTTAAAATCTTAAAATACACCCTGTGTTGTGGAGTGGGATGAAATAAAGAAATGTCCTCTCTCTCTGTCTTGTTCAATACTCAAGATAGGTTACACTCAGGACTCATCTACGCTCATAAAGTCTAATAGTAGTCTGAATCCTTTCCCGTCGAAATTTGTGGCATACAAGAAAATTTTTTATCTGTTCCAGGGGGGAAAAAGTATGTTCATCGAATTTTTTGTGTGTAATACAAGCTAATGAAAAAAAATTCAGCTATTGAAATAATTCGTTGATTCGGAGTTTATTCTTCGTTAAATAAAGGGGTTTTGCCTCCATTTTAATCGGGGAAAGATAAAAATTCGTTAAATCACGAAATTTGTTAAATAGGGGTTCGGTAAATCGGGGTCGGACTGTACGAAAAATTATGAAAAAAAGGACTGATTGAAAAGTTAACATTATTGAAATGATTGAATAATTTCGAAAACCACTACCTGATTTTGCCTTTTTATTTTAATAAATTAAAAATAAAAAAAATTTCAAAAAATTAGCTCTCATTTTTTTTAAAAAAAAGTTTAATTGTGAGTTTGGTATCTGTAAAGAGTTAAAACCAAGTTTGCTTATAAAAAGAATATAATCAAAGTTGCTTTTATTTTTAATAACTTATAGAAATACATGTATTTTAAACTCTATAACAGAAGGGGGAAAAAGGACGCACCAAGAAGAAGTTGCCCAATTGTAATGAAATTTCATATGCAAAGACATTTGTTTCTGAACATGCAAATGAATAAAATTTGGTGTCCAATGAATGAATAGCGGGAGCTACAGCGCATCAGAACTGCGCAATCAGTAGGTGTCTATAAAAAGCGATTCTGAATCTCATGATCAAAATTTCTGATGCATTGCGATTTAGGATACCTTTCAACGACTGAAAAAATGCCTCACCAGAAGTTTAGAGCACATTACGAGCAAATGTCAGAATTTGAAAGAGGTCGTATCATGGGATTGAAAGAGGCAGGTTGGGCAAATCGGAGAATCACTCGTCTTATGTGTCGAAGCGATGCGGACATTAGAAGATGCTGGCAAGAATGGGTGGACAATGGCAGATTTCAGCATTATGATGGTAACGGTTGACCTAGGGCCACAGCAGATCGGGAGGACACATTGTTTATCAGATCAGCTGTCACAGTGCCTGATTCTTCGTTATCAACCAACAGACGTGCGACCCGCAAATGAGTGTCCACAATGACCATTCACAGACGGCTGATAGAGCGAAATTTACGCTCGTATCGACCGCTACGCCACCTGCCACTCACGCCTGCACACTGTCGGGTTAGATTACAGTTGTACTTGTTTCAATCAGGTTGGAATCATGCTTACTGGGGACGTGTAGTGTTTAGCGACGAATCCCGCTTCCAACTGTGTCCTGACAATCATCAAAGACGTGTCTGAAGACGACCAGGGCAGCGTGCCGATCCTGCTTTCACTTTTGCTCGCCACATAAGTCCTCAACTAGGAGTTATGGTCTGGGATGCCATTTCTTTTGACTGCTGGATCTCTTTGGTCGTCATTAGAGGCACACTTACAATACAGCGGTACGTCGACGACATTCTGAGAACTGTTTTTCCACCGTTCCTTTTGTAGTACCCTGGCCTTATTTTTCAGCAAGATAAGGCCAGATAAGCATAGCAACATACGGCACTGTTGCTAAGAACTGTCTTACAGCTTCACTTCCTTGGCCAGCTAGATCTCTCTCTAATCGAGCATCACTGGGATATGATGGGAAGGCGACTTCATCTACCAGGGAAAGTTGATGACCTGTCCCGACAATTAGAGCAAACTTGGCAAGAAATACTGCAGGAGACCATCAGAGGGCTTTATCATTCTATGCCTCGTCGTGTGGCAGCTTGCATCCAAGCTAGAGGTGGGTCAACGCCTTATTGAGCTCGTTGCTTTGTAACTATGTAACTTTGAAAAATAAATCATTTAATTTTTCTGAAATTTTAATCATTTTCTATTCTTTACATAATCTTTCTATCCCCTACCAATTTTGGTCTCTATCGGACAACTCGTTCTTGGTGCGTCGTTTTTGGAGATTTTTTTTTGTTATAGATGTAATATATTTACATTCAAATTTATTTTAATTTTATCTTTTGTTTTTTTTAAACTTTATCTTTTAATTTTTTTTATTTAATTTATTATTTATTTTTTAATGGCATTTTTCTGGATTTTTTTAATAAAATATTCCATTGGTTGATGAAACAGTGGATAGGTTACCGATTAAAAATTCGATTTCCTTCATGACTATCGGTAATAATGGAATTGCCCACGCTTAAATTTAATTAGATTTAAAATTTCTGACATAGTTATGAAAATGTTGACAGAGTGTAGTTGTAGGCTAGATGTACTTTTCGTCTTTTGACCATAAACAGTTCCAAATGAACGGATCATTTACCAAAAGCAGATTTGTATTAACAATAGAACTTGAACGCGCACGCATGCGCGAATAATAAAATTTAACTTTCGAACATGAGCCGCCGTTTCAGATACGACTTTTTACAAAGGATTTCAATTGCAAAGGTGAAAATCTATTAACGAAGCGAATAATAAGGAAAATAATTATTAGGTAGTAACAGCAACGAGAAATGAAGACTTTAAACTTACTCTTTCTTCAAGTTTGCTCGTATCACTGAGGCTAATACTATAGATTAACCGATTGTATATGAAAATAAGAAATGTTGATTTCTCCTCTCTTTGACTGAAGGTATAATTATAAAGAGATCAAAGAGAATATAAGTCTTCTGTTCTTGAAAATTTTACAATTACAAGCTCAAAGAGTCTTACTGATTGAGATGTATGACTTTCAAGTAAATATTTAAATACAGAAATATTGTGGAATGGAAAAATAAAGTTTAAAATTATCTGAGAGAAATGTTAGCTATAACAAAACAAGAATAACTTAAATACTATGCAACCATTTTCTTGGTCTTATTGAAATCATAAATTATCCAGATATTTCTTCACGTTTTCGTGATCTTATGTGTGTGAACACTCTTTCACAATGAGGCTGATGTTATTCTTGATTTCCATTTGATGGTTGTTTGAGTATCAACTTCGGATAAAAATAATTTTTAAATACAAATGCATAGGCAAAAATAATGCTCCTTCTAAGTTAATGAAGAGTGTAAATTCCAAAGGACAATTATATCAATAGTTTTCGTTAATAAGCACTGATTATAATTAATTAAAATATTCAATGACATGTCAACATATGACTGAAAAGGGTGAAATTGGTTAATTCATAAATGTATCATAAATTTTCTTTCCAAGCGAACGTCATGAACTTATGTTTCTTTTAAACTAAGTAACGAGTGGTATTGTCTTAAAATTAAGAATATGCTACAAATGGTAAGAAAATACCTGGTTTTTCCCCCTTTTATTATCCAATATATCTGATGATTATTTATGCCAAAAAAACTTTTATTCATGTTTATTATGTATCTTTAGATGTCTGTTTAAATTTGCTATAACGGAACTCTTGAGCGAAATTTCGAGATTATGTATGCCGATAATATACATGACATTATTCTCCAGAATAAATGTTTCCAAGATTACAAGGAATGGAATCCTTTTGACTTCCTTATCATAAAAGAAAAGAAAAGCGTGAAGAGAGTTCCAAGAAGTGACGACTGCTCCATAAAGCAGTCATGGTTCCGTCAAACGGCAAGAGAACGGAGTATTGGGTTTACTGAACCCCCTCTTAGTTGCTCCAGCAATACCTTGAAAAGCTTATCGCCTATTATATATAATTCCTGCTAACAGAGCAGTTAGCATAGTACACAAATAAAGTCTTTCCACCTACAAACTTACCCGAGAACTTTTAAAACAATTCTAGCATTTGTTTAGTTTAATTTTTCTAAAAGTAATCTTGCAATTTTTTTTAAAAAATTTTTAATATCTTCACAACTCTAAAGGGCTAGCAAGATAATTTAAGGCTGTCTTCGGCAAATGTTAAAGAATAGGATCCAAATTCGGAATATTTTTTCAGATATAAAAGTACTCAAACATTAATATTATATCCTGGCTTCACTATCCTGTAGAGAATTACTTATTTTATCATACTACTCATTTTTATCCAAGTTGATGCATTTTTTTCTTTTATAAAATGTGCTCCGCATTTTTTCTCCTATATCACAATGCTAATGAGTAATCCCATTACACGTTAAAAGGATTATTTATGAGATATTTTGAAATTTTAAAAACACCAGATAAGAAACAAATGCATGAGTTACAAAGTCACAAATTTTCAAAAAAGTTGCGGCATTCTTTCTGTCCGAAAATGTGCTCCGCGTTAAGTTCACACTGTCGTACATATGGCGAAAACAGCCCTAAAGCTCAACGTGAACCTATTCTGATATGAGATGTGTGAAGACTATGACACGAAATCAAGGGCTCTAATTTATTCGTCAACACTTACTTTGTGGAGCCTACGGCATCTTTCAGAAAGTCGGAATAGTCTGTTCACTCCGGAATGACAAAGCTATTGTTAAGACGAAACTATTGGAACAGTCATTCTAGAATTCCAAAGCTATCAAAGCATCGGAACTACAAATTCTTTTTGGTGTTATCACTACTTTCTGCGGAGCAGTCACCACAGAAAGCTTTCATTCGTTTTTTTAATGCATTATATGTTATAGTAGACAACTTGTTGTTGTTGTCGTGTATGACAAAGTGCAAAGGTGTATATAACAAAATAAAAATATAGTCAAATATTGCCAAAGGCGTGAATCACTGCCGTGGCAACATCCATGGCACGATCCGAGTATAGGATGTCCATGCTGTAGTCATTGACTATTTTAAAAAGGGCACCAACAATGGAAGAACAGCTAAAAAGGTGTTTGGGATCCAGTTGCGTGCCTGAGCAGTGCCTACATTCCACATATGATCTGGATCCATCGGGCAGAATCTTCAAAGTAGACAACTTAAACTAATTGAATACCTAATTTATTACAAGATTAATTGTTTTTCATTTTTCCATGTGAATTCAGCAGTTGTGCAGTCAAGAATTTTTCAGGAATTCACCATTCACCAATACGCCACCCAACATAGATTTTGTCAATTTTCGGGAACAAAAAACTGTAAAAAATTAATTATTGTATAAATAGTTAGCAGTAATTAATAAAATTATTAATAACAAACACTTAATTAAACTTTAGGTATTGTATACATAGGAATATAATCAATCGAAAAAATCAAAGGCTATGGGGGAAGGGGGGCTTAGACCCCGGCCTCTACCCCCTTGTGTGCATCTCTGCAATTCAGTAATTTTGTTATAGTCACGGACTTGTGGATGGTGTGTCATGAGTTTGAGCCCAGAGCCACTGAAGACCCGGCGTGTAGAGCGACTGATGTACTTTAAAACTGTTGAGGCTCAATGCCCTCCCATTGGCATGGTGTAGAAGCTTGGAAAGCTCAATTTTAACTGTTTTTTAAAAAAATCTTAAAAAATAAAAAATATTATTATTTTGCAAAAAAAAAAAATTATACTGTATTGTGGCGAAAGAAATGATCTTTCCGATTCTGTAATTATTTTTTGTCTGATTTAAAAAACAAAAATAGGATGGCTGTTTAAATAACGTCGAGAATACCGAAACATTTCACACTCTGTTCATTCACGACGCTAGGCGGGGAAAATAACGCGCAGGGTTAAGACAATTATGCGTTTTAAGGTTTTTAATTAATATTTTTTTAACTAATTACAATATCGGATTGAAAAATAGTTTACATCCTATTCTCAGACCTACTGAATATACGCACAAAATTTCATAAGAATCGGCCACACCGTTTCGGAGGAGTTTGGTTACAAACACTGTGACACGAGAATTTTATATATTAGATTTTGAATCAGAAGAATAATTATTTGTTCAATTAACTGCTCGAAACGCGTGTGAAACATTTTTTTAAAAAGTATTTGTCAAATTTTTTGTATGCGAAATATAGCTCAATGACTTCACTTATCAATGAGGAAAATCTAGAAATATTTTTATGAATCAATCCTGAAAATTTTTTTTTCATTTTTTTCGGGAAGAGGGAGGGGGGGGCGAATTTTCAGCCTTGTTTTTGCTTTTAATCTTTCACTTTTATTAAATTCAGCTGGTGAAATCACGAACAGTTTATGTAAATACATGAAATGCAGAGGAAAATAATCTGCTTCGAAGCTTATATAAAATAAAATAGTGTCTCTAAGATAGCTAAATGCTCGGAAGAGTGAAATATTTACTATCCTTTATGGACGATGTTGCAAGAAAGAATAAAATCTCCGTCTTTCTCGAATACCGCCCCCGCGTTCCTGAAATGACAGACATTACCCATTTGTAAGCGCCATCACAACCTTGTTTGAGGTTTTGATGCAGATGTTTTTCCAAAACCAATAGAGATGGAGAGTCAATGCTATTTATTTCTACAAACTACAATAATTTAATATCTAGAATTAAAATAATATTTAAATTAATTTTGTAAATGATTTGCATTTTTCCTTTTATTTATGGAAATGAGTATAATTGTTTGTCTTCCATGATTATCTTTTTTTTTTTTTTCAAAATAAATCTAACTTTAGAAAACCTAATAGATTCCTTCCTTTTCCCTTTTATTTAAATTATTTGCCACATAAATAAGTTTTTAAAAATTTGCTCTATGATTAATCATTATGTTTCCTAATAAATAATAATAATGTGAATTTGTTATATCATTTATAAAAAATTATAATAATGCGATACTAGCATTAATCTTTTTCTAGAAAATAAGCAAGGTGTATCCATTTATAAAGAACTCTAAATTTAATTACATGTTTTCGAAGTATTTTAAGTCCACACATTCTAAAACTTCATCTAGTTATAAATAATTATTGGCCAAATTATATCTAATTATTATTTGAAAAACACTAAAAATGTATGATTTGTATAATGCTCATAAAAACTACAATTTCTTTCCAAAATGGCATCATTTAAATTAGATTCACAGTAGAATTTTGTTTGTTTGTCTCTTTTGCATTGAAAATAGTTTAATGTTGGAAAATATGGCTATTTGAAATAATGTGATTGACTCATTTGAAAATAATGCCGAAAGTTATCTACATCGTCTAATATACCCCACAAGTGATATTCATACTATAATGAACTAGTGTCATGGAAATGTAATTGAGTATGTGAAAATTTAATAGGGTATTAGAGCACGCATTTTAAATAATTTCAAATAAAAGGGATGAATGAGAGAAGCCTACTCATAAAGCCTGTTTGTTTTGGTGACACAAATTGTAGTTACGCCGGAGCCACACAGTCAGTCGTTCTCCAATCATTGACCAGACATATTCCACAGATAATAGATCAGGTAAACTGTCAGACTAAGGCGGCATTGTAATCTGATGGAAGAAGTAAATTTTATTTTATTTATTTCTTTTATTAACGTCAACTCTTTAGCAACGTGAAGGCTAATGGTAACGGACCTCATAATTTTGGATCTCGATCATGTGACAAGGATGACACCTGAGCTGGCAGTCTACTCTCCAAATTTCCATACCAAGCCAATGTCAGGACTTAAAGCGATGGCAGATTTAACGAGCACCAGTCAATCTACACGATGGCTCTTCAATGACAATTAAACTCGATAACGCCGGCCATAACTATTCGGCTACCCCGAAGCTGTTGCGAAGATTATTCAAGAAAGCCTATTTATCTCTTCTTGAAAGAGATCTTCGAAGAGATTTCTTGAAAGAGATCTTCGAAGAAAAGTGTCAATGAATGATTCCTGCTTATTGGTATTTTTTAAATACAGAACTTTTGTGCCAAATCAATTAATTACTGATCCATGTTTTTTTTTTCACTTCAAATTAGTCAACCTCCCAATAGTCTTGAAACGATATATTTTCTTCGAACATTTTTCGCTTGCAAGATATGAAAGATAGTTAAAAATTGGTTCCATCCATAAAATTGTCTCTACTCCACTGTTGTCTGTTATCACTAACAGTAACCATTACAAATAGAAAAAGAATATTAATTCGCACCCGTACGACATCGACAGCAAAAAGCAAAATTGATATATTTGATTTCTTGACAAAGAATTTCCCACCAAATTTTTAATACTACTTTGTTCTTAAATAAGTGAATTTCTCAGAGCAATAGACCATGACTGGGCCACTTAAAAAGGCTCTGAGGTGTCGTATGCGGACCGCGGGTCGCAGGTTGAGTACCGCTGCTTTAGATTCTAATCCGACTCTATCGTGGTGTTTGTTGACAGTAAAAGCATGATTCTTCTGTAAAGACGATGGCATGCCATTCGGTTGCCTACATCCACCATTTAATGTATGACTGCAGACGCAAATGCTGGTGGTATTGAGGAAGTGTTCTTACAGTTATATTGCACTCTACTTTAAATAACATTGAATGGAACCTACATTCGGTTGCCTACATCCACCATTTAATGTATGACTGCAGACGCAAATGCTGGTGATATTGAGGAAGTGCTCTTGCACTTATATTGCACTCTACTTTAAATAACATAGCATTTAATAAATAGCAGGTTGAGTACCGCTGCTTTAGATTCTAATCCGACTCTATCGTGGTGTTTGTTGACAGTAAAAGCATGATTCTTCTGTAAAGACGATGGCATGTCATTCGGTTGCCTACATCCACCATTTAATGTATGACTGCAGACGCAAATGCTGGTGATATTGAGGAAGTGCTCTTGCAGTTATATTGCACTCTACTTTAAATAACATTGAATGGAACCTACATTCGGTTGCTTACATCCACCATTTAATGTATGACTGCAGACGCAAATGCTGGTGATATTGATGAAGTGCTCTTGCAGTTATATTGCACTCTACTTTAAATAACATTGAATGGAACCTACATTTGGTTGCCTACATCCACCATTTAATGTATGACTGAAGACGCAAATGCTGGTGATATTGAGGAAGTGCTCTTGCAGTTATATTGCACTCTACTTTAAATAACATTGAATGGAACCTACATTCGGTTGCATACATCCACCATTTAATGTATGACTGCAGACGCAAATGCTGGTGATATTGAGGAAGTGCTCTTGCAGTTATATTGCACTCTACTTTAAATAACATTGAATGGAACCTACGCGGTGTAATTTGTTGAATACGATTCTTGATGTGGTAGAGCGATCAATCACTGTCATGCGCATAATATACCTGTCATCACTTGAAGGGGTGCGACAAGGCTGATTCAATCTGTACGGACGAAAATTGTTCCTTCTAGCATCCATTGACTACAGCATTTCATCACCGTTGCTTGTTACCGTCGGAAATGATCTCACAGATTTCTTGAGTAGGATAATCCACTTTCTCTCTATGGGAACACAATTCTACCTCTATCAAACTCAGAAACCCACTCGCACGAGCACATTTTATTCTTGGGGATTCAGGAATACTGAAACTACTCACGCACAACTGTATGAAAAAGCAATTCCAGTGCCTCAAAATGGCATTCTGTTCTCACTTTATATAATAATCTGGTTATACTCTGTAAGGGATTCCCCCTGTGGTCAGAATGAACACCAGCCATACTCAAAACAGATATAATTTATTAATATTTTATAACTCTCACAAATCCTTGAAGGAAATGCACTTATATAAAGTATTGGAGCCAAAGCGGGGAAGATGAGATTTTGATATTTAATTATCAGTAGAATTACTTACGTTTGGTATTAAACGCAATTCGTATCTCAAATAATCGACTTTTAGTCTATTTGATTGTAATTTCAATATCTTACTGACTGAACCGTCAAATATCAATTTTAAATATTAATTAATTATCCGACGAGTCGTTCTCGTCAGGCTTTCAATTACTTTTAGGTTAATCACAAATTCTATCATCTAACTCCTAATCTCTCTAGCTCTTCGAACCTAAAAGTTAATGCTTAAATTTCCGACATGATTTACATAGATCGCATCTTCTTCGAGAGAGAAAGTTTTCAATTGAACAATAGTTAAATTAATAGAATTTCCCCAAGAAGATTTGTAAAAGGTCCGCGAATAGACCCGTTTCAGCTCTACTGGTAGTGCAATAGGCATCCGTGATATCCCACCGCCGTATACGTTCGATGAAAATTTCACGCGGCTTGGCTGCTTCCTGCTGTAACGTAACCTTTGGTTTGATAAATTGTCTAGGTTACGAGATAAATCATACAGCTATAGCAAAATTACTTTTTTTTACAATTTTAAATCTTGTTAACGTTGCTTTAGACTTGCATATAATATGTAATATTGCCTTCGGTTAAGCTCTCTTCGTCTGATCTCGTAGCGTCCGAATTTTCCAATATAGCTAAGCAAAAGTTAACCTCTTTTTTGCTCCTTCCACGCAGGTTTCCTCTTCATTTTCCAATTCGTCTTTTAAAAACCCCCAGGCAGGATTGCCTCATGCCCCTTCAATTTCCATCTATTCCTGATTGGAAGGAACATGGACTTTCACACGGCACCTTCTGATCATGTCCCATACACCATTGATTCTTTCGAGACAAGGTCCTGTCTGGCCCACGCTCATTTTGTCGCCACATGTCGAAAGTCAAATGGATGGGCCAGAAATCGACATGTCACTCAGATTCATACCACTCTATTATTAGCATTTCCTCCTCCCAATTGCAGTCCATCCTTTTCACACATGTGTCGCAGGGCTACGTGTTAAATTAAACAAATGAGTGTACTGTGCAGCTGACACAGGTGTGGCCTATATATCTCCTGCTTTTAAGTAAAAGGCCATGTAGTGCGCCTTTTTGCCTGGGGTGCCGGGAAACAAAAAAAAGGAGAAGCTTTACCCTTACAGCTGGTTAACTAAGAAGCTACGTTACGCACTGCATTGTATTTCATTTCGGATTGCCAAGAGTGTATAGTATAAATAGAAGTTTGAGTGTGAAATAATTCACCTTCGACCATAATTTGGAAAGAAAATGTTTAGCTATGGCCAATTTATTGACCTTATGCGAAATTAATTGAAATAAAAAAGGACTATCTTTAAGGACATTTCTTTACCCCTATCCATATAATGACATCTGGGACATGTCCTTAATTCCATGCACCACTGTAGACTTTGACGTCCCTGAGACGTCAAGAATTGTCTCCGGTGTAATTGTCTTTGCCGAGAATCGTACGTTGACTCCGTGTTGTTTGGATTGCTTGAAGTCCCCCCCCTCCCCTCTCCTTAACGGTACAAGAAATCCATACTTCTACAGGGAAAGGGAAAGTGTGCATCAAACTCCAATTTGTTTGTATTTTATTAAGGGAATAAAATATTAAAATTTGAGAGTAATTCTTATTATCACTTTTTTCACTTGTGTTCAATGAGTAAAGTATTGTTATATAATTTATTATTTAACTCAGTACCATATGCTGAAACTAAAAAAACTGAATAATTACTTATTAAAAAAATGTTCTTTGAAAAAAATAGTAATAAAAAAGATTGTAATGAATCATTACTATCAAATTGTTTCTTTTAGCACTGAAGGAAAGGCACTTCAAATATTTTCAGGTTTTAACTAGTCATGTTTAAAAAATATAGTTCTTTTCTATCTTGATTTCAATTTTTCAAACTTTTCTCTCGTGATATGAACATTTATTTGCATAATATAATAACAAATAGACAAACATATTATAAAATACAACTGTAACTATAAAAATTTGATGCATAATTCAGTGAAACTTATAAGAACTCAATTTAATGAAAATTAATTCACCGATATTTGCTCTCTTGTTCTCTGCAATAATTTGCTTCTTTTCGTAATTTTAAAGGAAAAAGAATGAGGAATACTCGCCAAATATGGCAAACTGTCCCAACTCAGATGCGGCAGATTCTAAACCCTCCCCGTTCCCACCTAGTTACTCATATGCTATTCGAGCGAGAAATACCTACCCCATGCTTCGAGGGATCTTGTACTCATTAAAAATAGTTATTTTTCGATTTTTAAAAATACCTTTAAATAAGAAATAATTATTTAAATACGTGAAAAGATAATTAGCCTCTCTTTTCTACAGTATTTTCTTAATTAAAATATTTTCTTTTTTTTTTTAAAAAATTAAATCTCGAAATTAATTTTTTTGTTCTTACCCTGAGTGTTTGTTTTAATGTTTTAATTTTATAATTGACTCTGAATTGTTTGTTAATTTACTGCAAAATATGTTATTTGGTTCTCTTGAAAATTAATTACTACGTTAATTAATTAATTAAGTATGCTATATCAAATATGTATGAGCGAAGACAAAAAAGTTGTTGCACCTCTCTGGCGATTTTTAATAAAATATTTCTTAAAAATTTTCATTAGTTAAATTTATGAAGAAAAAAAATCACTTTTTGTTTGTTTTTTCATAAGCATACTAGTATTTTGCACACAAATAGAAACTTAGAAAAAAAAGTACTGTATGAAAAGAAACTATTTAAACATTCTTAGTATTAATTCATGTGGTCGTGCAGGTACGTCTTAAGGTTTCTTGAGGCCCTGGGCCCCTACGCAAAAGTAGGCCTTGAACCCCTATTCAATTGTAGGCCCCACTTATGACCCATAAAAGTAGACATTACATAGCATACGTTGTCAAATACTCGTACAAACAATAACTCGAAGCAAATAAATGTGAATGACTTAACGTTGTCACTCATGCCACCTGATCGGCAAAGGCCAGATCGAAGCCCACGGAATTCATCCTGGCAAAGGAAAGTCTTTCGTTTTTCCGTAGCTTTGAGCACCATCAGGTGACAGTACGGTTTGACCCTGATTTCCGTTTTTGAGGGAGGACACCCTGAGGGTGGTCAGGGGCCTCCAACCTCTCTTCCCCTTCCACCAACCTCAGGAGAGGACTTGTAAATCAATGGCTATTTAGAGTTAGTTCCCCATGCCGCGAAGGCACTATATATTCACAAACATCCATGTATTCTCTGGAATTCGAACCCATGTACTACGACACAATAGTCAGCTTCGCTAACCACTATACCGGATGGGCTTACAATTGCACAGACAGGCTCGACCAAACATTTTTTTATAATTATTAAGATAAAGTTTTATGAAATATTGATCTTTCAATCGTTTTCATCTATATGTTCATTATGGCAGTATACTGTTTAATTGTTCTACATTTGTGCAATTTTTTATGGTAAGCAGTTTCAAATAAGCTAATTAACATTTCATAAATTTTCAGACTATTCGATGAATATTATATCATGCTATTCATGTAATGAAAACTTCAAACTCATTTTTCTCCATATTGAATTTTTGTACATATACTATAATTCAAAACCCTAAGGCTTTTTTGATAATCGAAGTATGGGTTTGAAATTTTTTTATACATGTTCTGAAATGTATGTTTTGTAAAACTATCTATGGAATTAGCTCTAACATGTTTAGTACTTTTTCTAAAAAATTTCAAAATCAAAATTAATGTTAACTATAAAAAAGTTAATAAAATAATTTAAGAGCAGCAGCAGAAAAATACCCATGCACAGTTTTATGTAGTACTTGGAAAAAGATTTTGAAAGAAAAGAGACAGTTAAAAAAAACCTTATAAATTTAAAAAATGTTTTAAAAAGTTTAAAAAATTTTAATTTTACAAGCATTTTGCAATAAAATTTAAAATTTTTTGTTTGGAGTTATTATTAAATATTAACCTGTATGAAATACAATTAAAACCAAATATCAAATGTTAAAAATAAAAAAAATTGTGAAGATGGTACCATATCGCCTTAAGTGGCAAATGTTTAAATCCTGAGTTACGGTCTCGAAGCCGTTAATAGTCGGCTCGGATCATGTACTTCCGAAAATCATTCTGTAGCGGAGCAAATTAAATTTTTATCAGTAGCTTGTATATTTACTAAAAGTACCTTATTTATTAGCATATTTTTTTCTGTTGACATGATAAAAGTGATTGCATTGGTATATTCGTCAAGATTACGAATTTAGTGGCCTGTAGTTTTCAAGTCGCCTCAAAATGGAGTTATGATTTTTCCAAATACTTTTCTTACGATCAGTAGCACACACAAGGGAGGTCCTGGGGCTCCGGACAACCCCCAAAGCCCTTGAGGCTTTTTCAATTGATGATAGTCTTATTTATATATAACGTAAAATTTAATTAAGTACTTGAAATTAACAATTTATTTTATTAATTAATGCTAATTTTTAATTCAATAATTTCTGTTTTTTGTTAACAAAATCAGACGAATCAATAGGTGTTGTCTTGAGGTATGATACGAGTTAGGGAACTTTCGAACATAGACTCCCCCCCCCCCTTGAAAAATTATTGTGTGCGCTACTGCTTACGATAGAAAATACTTTTACATGTCAAATGCAATTGAACCTCAGTATACTGTTTGATAAACCAATCAAAGTCACCTTTAGAGAGCTATTGGCAACAGACCTTATAATTTATAACAGCTATCGGGTGATGAAGCCCAGTGGCTGAGTTGTAGTGCATCGCGCTTCCACACTTCAGGTCCGACGTTTAAACCCCGGACTGGGCAAGGTCGACTCAGCCTTTCATCCTTTCAGTTGGTCGATAAATGAGTACCAAGCTTGCTTGGGAACTTAACACTGGGGGTTTCACGTTGGACTGACCACTTGATCGGAACGTCTGCTCATGCACCGCAGGGCCTAAAGCCACGTATTCTTAAATGAGCTCTGTAGGCCGTGGCTCTCATGGGCTGTTGCGCCACTGAGTTTAGTTATCATGCGACGAAGACGACATCTCAGCTAAAACTTGAATTTCCAAACTTCTACAAAACCGTAAAAGTAAGGATGTTGAGCCTCGACAGCTTTAACCATCAATGCGATGGCCTTCCGTTCCTCGTATCCATGACTTTCCTGGTTACGAGTTAGCGACCATGACCACTCGGTTACCACCTCCTTAACTGAGCCTCCAAGTCAGCTCGTGTTAAAAGCACAAAAAAAGTGTAAAGCTCTTGCAAAGTAGCTTTATTTTTTATTTATAACCAAATCGAGTGCCATATTAACAGATTTAAGTGTTTTTATGACGGATATAGCCGAGTATTTCGTGAAATCGAGATTGTGACCAGATATGTCGAATCCTGATTCCACTAAAAACTCAATGGTTGTAATAAATTATAGTTTTAAGAAAATAAAAAACACCCTTTCATAGTTTTATAGTAACTTAATCTTTTAGTCACCAAATCTGGAAATGCGATCTCAAATTAGTCGCCAGATGCGGGATGGGATCTGAAAATGAGAAATCGTTAATCTTGATGATCCTGATGAGTACAATCGGAAAAATTATTCAATTATTGTATTGTCATCGGTCCTGGACAAGTGAGCAAAATTTCGAATCAATTTGACATTTTAAAGTGGGTAAAAATTGAGTTCAAAGATTTCATTAGTTCAAAGATTTCATTTCACAAGTGAAGCTTATAAAAGTGTGTTAAAAAAAGGACTGATTCACGTTAAATTCTGGCTAAGACTCTCGTGTTGATGAAAAAGCGTCAGATCAAGTGTTGACTTCGTCATCTGGCAATTGTTCAGAATAATAGGCATATTGACCGTAGTTTATGTTGAGTAAAAACAAGGAGATACTATTCGTTATGATAATTTAACCAAATTTCATTTTTTTGGAAAAGATAGTGAGTATTATCTAGTAAGGCAGATTTTTATGAAGGGAAGCAATAAAATCTAAAATTGCTCAGTAATTTTTTTATATTTCGATCTAAAATATAATGTCCTGATTATTTTCGTTAAAGGACTAAAATTTGTTTTAAAGTACGGTTTCCATTTAAATTACGTGATAATAATACGTAAATATTCTGTCAGTGTAAAATGGCATGTCTTAGTTAAATAGTACTGACCCAGAAATCCCTTGAATATGACTTAGGAATGAACTTCCTTAAACGAAAATGGATCAACGTTTTGTTATAAGTATTCCAACTCCAGACAAGTGGAGTTAGGTTTACTAATCCGGCTGCGAGTATCTATTGCATATTGTATACCAAGGGGAGAAACTTAAGAGAGCAAAATAAAGAATGTATCTAGCATTTAAAAATAAATTAATCTCCATCCACTTTTGAAAAGAATATGATATTTTTAGAACAACCTTGATCGTCCAGACAAGATCGTCTGTGATTAATTAAAGAATTGTTAATAATAAATAAGCAGTTCAAGTATTATATGAATTCAAGTAAAATTATTAGTATTTTAAGCAGCTGTGTTTTAATGCAACTGCATGAATTCTGAATATTGTAATCGATTTCTTCAATGACTGAGATGATATAATGTAATTTTGATTAAGAAAGTTTTCTCCCCTTTATTGTCTGTATATCACGTCATTTAGCGAGGGTTTTTGATTTGAAGAAAATGGTTGAGTACTGAAAGTAATTTTTTTAAATATTTATATAAAATAAAGATTATGCACGTGTGCACAAAATAATCAAGAAAGTTTCAAGTTGTAAGTATATGTACATAAAATTATATTAAATCTATTTGAAGAAAATTTAACTTAAATTGGACTTTGTCATTCACCTAATTTATTATTAAATACGACACAATCAAAATACAAAGAGAAGCGCTTAAGACGAAGATAATGGGACTGAAATATTTTTTCGTGTTAAAAATTATTGCAAAAAAATCATATATTCAACAAAATAAAGTTTCTTAGAGTATATTTTATTTTCATACATATGAATATATGCATGTATTTAATAAAAATCAATGAAGCAAAAACATTTACAGGAATTTATTGAAATTTGACACAAAAACAAAACATTTATTGAGTTTTTAGGGGGGGGGGGGTTGATGCTTTTCTTTGCATTATCTTTTTTAGCATCAAATTGTCAACAAATTGTTCTATGCCGTCTATTTTGTTATTCATTTCTCCATTGAAATGTATGTCTAAATAACTGCGCATACTTTTCATGATGTTCCTCATTTTGGATGACATGGGATCAGAGAAGCATTACTTATCGTCGGAATCTGCATCAATGATATATTTTGAGCTTTGAACGAACTCCAAAAAGTCTTTGTCTGCCATCATTGGGGCTGTACACACATTATTATCATCTATTGCAATTAATTCTTCCGATGATGAACCTGCGTGATTGTTGTTTTCCGCATTTTGTTCATTCTCATAAGGGAAATCTTTTCATATTAAGCGATTTTCGTTTCGTGTTAAGTAAAAAAAAGGAAGGAAAATATACAGCAGTTTGTCGGGGGACCGTTGTATTATTGTTGTTGTTGTTGTTGTCGTGTATGACAAAGTGCAAAGGTGTATATAACAAAATAAAGATATAGAAATGAGACCGTTGTATTATTTTGTTTTAACCGATATTTCGTCTTAAGGTATCCGACTACTTGCGACAGTTTTTTTTTAAATAGAGATGTGGGGATTTTTTTGTGTGGTTTTTAGATTTGTTTAGTACGTTTTTAAGAAAAACATGTTAAAATTAAGAAGATAAAAATAAATTATTGTTACTAAAATGGGGGGGAAATGGGTAAAAGTTTACAAAGAATAACATAAACGAAGCCCATTCTATACCAAAAGTTTATGAAAAAATTTTCAATTTTTCAGTTCTGATGTGTTGCTATATGTTTTTCATTTTTGAAATGACCTTCAAGATAAAAGATATTTTAATTTTTACAAAAACTAGAGTACTTTATCTTAATTATTATATGAAATTGCTTAAAAAAAACAGTGATTATATTCACATAAGGGACTGCAAATTTTGTAATAAAACAGCAATTGATAAATCTGAAGGATAAAACTCTTCTACTATTATACAGAACATACACAAAAAGTTTCAGTTAATTATTTTCAAAACTTTTTTAGCAATCGCAGTCCCCTTTGAGCATTAAAAAAAAGCACATTTCGAGTAAAACGCGTTTTAAGGATAACATCTTGCTTAAAGCAAAGGCGTCTGCTTTTACTAAAACACTTGTAGTTTTTGTTCTTGTGAACGGAAAATAATAAGCTTGGTATTTTTATGAAGCTTATACAATAAAATCATAAAAAAATGTCTCAATTTTTGACAAAATTCACAATTTTAGGGTAGTTGGATACCTTAAGCGTTTTCTCGTTAAACGTATGCCATGTAACTTAATACAAATATCACACAAATAAACTAATAAAGATCATAAATGTTTTAAATGATTATGAAAACAGAAATTTTTTTTTTATTGTAAAAAAGCTTACGCCGAGATTTAAAAAAAGGACCCCACTGACTGAAATTCTCGAAATAAAAATTATTTTAAGGAGACAATTAATATTGTTTACTCCAAATGGCATTACGTAACTTATTTATAGATAGAATTTTGAATTATGGACTTTTAAAAATTGCTGTGTATTCTAAATGAAATACTTTTTTGAACTCAAGTAATTTATCAACATAATATTTTTTTCGCTTCTTTAAAATAAATATTTAATTCAGTAATAAGTTTATTACTACAAGTAACACAAAGTTATAATTATCTTAATATATAATTTTCTTTTCGTTATTCTTTTCATAATTATACTAGTGACTGATTTATAAATTAATTACAGTTATACTTGTTAAAAAGACGTCTATACATTTAACTGAAAATCGTATTTCTAAGCATTTTCTTCTCTTTGAAATTCGTACTACATTTAAAAATCGTTTTTTTTTAAAGAAAAGTAACTGTGAAATATATATATACTAGCCGTTACCCACCCGCTTCGCGCTGGGTATTTCATGATGTTTAGTAAATTTATACTGTTTATATATATATATATATATATAAATTATTGACATATAAGTCCTAGCATTAATAATTAGATTGTATTGAAAAATATACATATACCTGTAACTGTCGCCTCTTGATAAAAAAAAAGAGCAGAACTCATCTAATTTGTATTTTATAAAAATCTCTAAACTTGAAGTATAGAGTAATGTTTGCTCTTTCGTAACCCTATAACCAAGTGGATTCCCGCAAAACCAATTATCGGTGGATCTCTACTCCGTAAAATGAACATGCACGCCAAATTTTAGGTCTAAATCTAACAGAAAAAAACGAAAGTTTTACTATCAATATCCCCGTAATCCCGTTGAGAGCCGTTTTCCAAAATAACCCCTCTTAGCGGATTTCAATTCAACAAAAGAAAAATGCAAGTCAAATTTCATTATAATAGTCCTTGAAGTTCGAAGAAAGGAATTTTTTTGTCAATACGCCCCAGTAATCCCCTACAACCCCTAGGAGTTGATTTCCGTAAAATACATTCTTAGTGGATCCCTATTCAACAAAAGAAACATTCTTTACCAATTTCAAGTATATGGGTCTAACAATTAAAAACAGGAATTTTTTCTATAACTTCTCTTGACCCCCCCGTAACGCTCCTTGGGGGGTCAACTCTATCGTTTTACTCTTTGTTAGAGGAACTCTATTCCATGAAATGAACATGCCTACCAAATTTCAAGCAGGAAGATATAATAGCTTAAAAATGGAAATATTTATCGATTACGCCCCTTAATCTCCCGAAATTAAACTTAGTAGTTAATATTCGCGAAACCCATTTTGTAGCGGCTCTCTACTTTACGAAAGGAATCTGTTTATCAAATTTCAAGACAGTACATCTAATAGTTTAAAAATGGGGATAGTTATCTATAACGCCACTTGAGCCCCCGCAACGCCACTTGGGGGTCTGTTTTCAGAAAACCAATTTTGTAAGGGAACTGCACTCTCTATGAAAGGAATCTGCTTACAAATTTGAAGACTGTGCGTCCAATAAATGAAAAATGCAAAAAAATTATTAATAACACCCCTTGAGCCCCCGCAACGCTGCCTAGGGGTCGATTTTCACAAAACACATTATATAGTGGATCTTTAATCCATGAAAGGATTCTGATTATCATATTTCAAGACTGTACATCCAGTAGTTCAAAATTGGAAATAATTATCAATTACGCCCCTTAAGTCCCGCAACACCACTTGGAGGTCGATTTTCACAAAACCCATTTTGTAGTGTATCTCTATCCTATGAGAGAAATCAGCTTACCAAATTTCAAGACTTTGCCTCTAATAGTTTAAAAATAAAAATAATTATTTATATCTGCCCTTAACCCCTCCCCCCCGCAGCGTCCCTTGGGGGTCGATTTTCCCAAAACCCATTTTGTAGCGGATATTTACTCCATGAAAGAAACATTCCTACCAATTTTCAAGCAGGTAGATCAAGTAGTTTAAGAACGAAAATATTTATCTATTACGCCCTTTAATACCCCGCAACGCCACTTATAGGTCTGTTTTCACAAAACCCATCTTATAGCTGATCTCTACTCTATGAAAGAAATCTCTTTATCAAATACAAAGACTGTGCGTCTAATAGTTTTAAAAAAAAATAATTATCTAAACGCCCCTTAAATCCCGCAACGCCACTTGGGTGCAATTTTCACGAAACCCATTTTGTAGTGTATCTCTATCCTATTAGAGGAATCTGCTTACTAAACTTCAAGACTGTACGCCTAATAGCTTAAAAATCGGAATTTATAATGCCCCTTAACCCCTACCCACCGCAACACCCCTTGGGGGTCAATTTTCCCAAAATCCATTTTGAAGCGGATATTTACTCCATGAAAGAAACTTGCCTACCAATTTTCAAGCAGGTTGGTGAAGGAAGTAGTTTAAAAACGGATATATTTATCTATTACGCCCCTTAATCCCCCGCAACGACACTTCGAGGTCTGTCTTCACAAAACCCGTTTTGTAACTGGACTTTCTACGAAAGGAATCCATTTATCAAATTTAAAGACAGTGCATCAAATAGTTTTAAAATGGAAATAATCATCTATAACGCACCCTAAGCCCCGTAACGCCACTTGGGGGTCAATTTTCACCAAACTCGTTTTGTAGCGGATCTCTACTCTATGAAAGGAATCTGCTTACCCAATTTCAAGATTGTACATCGAGTAGTTTAAACAAGGAAACAATTATTTATAACGCCCCTTAACACCCCGTAACGCCCCTTGCGTTTCGAATTTCGGAAAAAATCCGTTCTTAACGGATGTCTACTCCATAAAAGGAACATGTCTACCAAATGTCAAGTCTGTAAGTTAAATAGTTCCAGAGATATCGTGATTAGTCAGTCAGTCGCTTTTCTCTTTTATGTACACTGGTGTCCAAAAGTTAAGCATAAATCGTAAAATGCGAAAAACATGGAGTAAATATTCGTAAAATTATTCCAAATTTCTTGCGGATATTAATTGGGTGAAGAAGAAACATTGGGTTTATGCAAAACTTTTCAGAAACTACTTCCTGCGCGAAACACCGGCGCATGTCGGAACGCGGAGAAACCGATTCACGAAGCACAGGCAGTTCAGACAAATTCCGTGCAACTGCTGTGCGAAAGAACGTTGTTAACCATCAAACAAGGTGAATGATGGCACAAAGACTCCAATTGGACATGCTTACGAAAGGAAGAATCGTTGGAATGTTGGAATCCTCACTTTCACAAACCGAAGTGTCTCGAATTCTGAATGTGGACCAGTCTGTGATTTCAAGACTGTGGCAGAGGTTTCAAAGAACGAGATATGTTACCCGACAACCAGTATCAGGTCGACCAAGAGTCACATCCCCTTGCCGAGACCGATATCTGGTAATAAGTGCGCGACGTCAGAGGGGCAGTACTGCCAGAGCACTGGGTTCGGCACTCACAGTCGCCACAGGAATACGAATTTCGAGACAAACTGTTTACAGGAGACTCAATCATGCTGGCCTGTATGCAAGAAGACCAGCAATTTGCATTCCCCTCACGTCTGCGAATAAACGCGCTCGTTTTAACTAGAGTTTGAAACATCAACATTGGAGTGTGGGAGAGTGGGCCAATGTGATGTTCAGTGACGAGTCCCGGTTTAGTCTGAGTAGTGATTCTCGGTGGGTAACGATATGGAGAGAACGTGGAACACGTTTTGAACCGCGAAACATAACGGAAAGACATCATTTTCCATCAAAGGGAGTAATGGTATGGGCAGTCATCATGATGGACGGCCGCACAGACCTCCATTTCTTTGACACGGGGTCTGTGACTGCTCAAAGATACAGGGACGAAGTTCTTGGGCCTTATGTTCGCTTGTTTCGAGGTGCTGTCGGTCCTCATTTCATATTCATGGATGATAATGCGCCATGTCACCTAGCGGTGCTGATTGATGACTTCCTTGAAACTGAAAACATCCAGCGCATGTCGTGGCCTGCGAACTCCCCTGATTTAAATCCTATCGAGCATGTATGGGATATGCTCGGGAGATAAATTGTAGCCCTTTCGCACCCACCAAGCTCCGTTACAGAACTGAAGAGAGCTCTCCAAGAAGCTTGGAACCGTTTGAGCCCACAACTCATTCATCATCTCATAGCAAGTATGGTAAATCACTGTGCAGCGTGCCTGGCTGTCAGAGGTGACCACATGCCTTATTAAACTGCAGCATCAGTATTTTATTTAATGTTTTCTGTCAATTTTTTTTAAAGTGTGAATCCTTGCTATGCTTAGTTTTCTTTCAAGCTGCTACTTTGGATAATAAAATTAATTATTATCATTCTTTTGATTTGCTTCCTTATTTTATAACCATTTTACACTCGCATATCACGTTTCCCGCCATTCTGATTTACAGTTTCTTCTTTATTCACATAATTATCAATTATGCTTAACTTTTGGACACCAGTGTATATAGATATATTATTCATTGATACAGTTGTAAAAATTTATTGTTAGAAAAAAGAATTAATTCATGCGCTGTACTATTTATAAATCAGAAGTGAAAAAGAAATCTTATTTTCGAAAAAGAAAAATAACACCTTAATGTTTCATTTTTACAAGCACATTGTTATAGTTGGTAAGAAAGAAAAAAAAAAAACAGTACTTCAAGCGAAGAAACAGGAGAGATATAAAATAAGGAAGAGTTATTATTCAACTTCTGTTGGTATAAGACGTTTGTACACAAAACATGTGATATAAGCTAAACCAGTGATTGGCATAATTTGAATTAGGCCAAAAAAAGGGGGGATGATTTGACTGGGCAAATAACTTATAAAACTAAAAAACAAAAATTTTAATTAGTATATTTTCTGGAAAAAAAATATTTAATAAATTTCAATTTTAGAAAATGTAACTATGCGCACTTTTTTTTCATTTATTTATTTTATTTTTTAAATGTTCGAGGTAGGATTCAAAAGTTCCCGGATTGAACCTATAACTTGAAAAATTTTTGCAGTTGAGCGAGTGCGATAACGGGTCTCAGTTTCTGCGATCTCCTACTTTTTTTAAAAGTGTTTGTTCAGAAATCACGGGTTCGAGGGCTCGCCAAGGGGTCGTATTTTGAAGGCGGATGCATTTAGTATATGGCGATTGAAAGAAATGGGGTTTGTTGAGCAGAGAATGAACACATCAAATTTTGTGTTCGCTTGGGTAAGAAGCTAATGAAACGTTGAAGCGTGTGTTCGGCAATGATACATTACAGCGAACTCAAGCTTTACAGTGACATCGACGTTTCACAGAAGGCAGGGAAAGTGTCGAAGATGACGAACGCTCCAAACGTCCACAGACTTCCCGCACCGCTGGAAACATCAAGTATGTTTTTGCGGTGGTACTTTAGAGCATGCTTCAAAAAAATAACGTAAATAGCAGAATCAGTTGGAATATGCGGCTATCATCGTTTGGGATACATCCTACGTCGTTTGCGTGTTTCGATTCGAAAGAAGAACCCAAAATTGTTTGCTGATTAGTCGTGGGTGTTTTTGCATGACAAAACTTTAGTACATCGTTTCCTTCTCGTCACTGACTTTCTTGCGAAAACAAAAGCAACTGTTTTGCCATATCCTCCTTACTCCCCTGATCTTAATACGTGAGATTTCATCTTATTTCCTAAAATGGCTCGCCGCTCAAAGGGTCGCCAATTTCAATCTGCAAAAGAAGTTAAGAGTGCATTGCAAGCTGAATTGAGTAAAAATGGATAAAAATAGATTCCAGAAATATTTCGATGACTTTACAAGCAATGGCAAAGGTGTGTTGTTGCTCAAAAGTATTATTTCGAAGAAGGATGTGTTTCAGTAATTTAATTGGTAATATTTTCAAAGTTATAGATTCAATCTATATATAGGAACTTTTGAATCCTACTTC
Source organism: Trichonephila clavata (assembly GCA_019973975.1). NCBI lineage: Eukaryota > Metazoa > Arthropoda > Arachnida > Araneae > Nephilidae > Trichonephila > Trichonephila clavata. Next base: position 20,923 of record BMAO01005088.1, on the reverse strand, counting down.
GTAAAAGCAAAAAATCATCCCTTGACAATATTATGCATATCTATCAAAGCGGATTCCGCTTTGCTCGTGCAAATTTTTTAATTTATTCATATATAGTTTCTTATAACTAGATTTTGCTCGAGCAAAAGGAACAAGCTCTTAAAGGATTTTTTTATTAACACAGAAATTGAAAACTTATATTCTTTTTTTTTTAAATATACAATGAACCAATTGTTTAGTCTTTAGGCGCACTATAGTTAGCCCATCATTGTGTTAAAGTATAATATGCAATTAATACATTTTCTGATAATATAAAAACTTCAAGTTATTAATAATCATCACATTGAATATTTTCTGTTTTTATCGAGTTAGTATTTCATAAGCTAAAATAAAAATGATTTTTGAAATTAAATTAATTTTGAGATTTTTAAACTCTAAAAATTGGGAAAATAAAAGGATACTTTCTTTTTGATAAAGTATGCCTTTGTACAACTGTTAACCGTGTCTTCCTCTAGATATTTGAAAACATTTTTTTCCCTTCGAAACTTTCACGTTCGGTGAAACGTATGCTTTAATTTCCTTATCTTTTTTGTACTTTTTTTCTTTTGCATTTAAAGCTTGGAATATTCGCAAACTCGGAGTAGAAGCTACTGTTAAAGAAAGACAAAGAAAAAAAGCCAAAAATGAAACGAAAAAAAAAAAAACACTGGTAAGATTAATACACGGAAATATCTCTTCGCTTTTCTGTCTCTTGATTTTTTTTATCTTTCATGCTATTTTTTACCGACATAAACAATTCATTTCTGCAAATTTCTTCTTAGCCAAGGGACTTGAATATTTTTTTTTATGTACTCTTCACTTATTTATTTTTTTTATGTTTCTCCTCTTTCTCCTTATTGCTAAAAACAGTTTGTGCGGAAGATTTCATAAAGGTACTAGAATAGTTTTTTTTCCTTAAAAATCAAAATATAAAAAATGAAACGGAATTGTCTTACGTATTTTAAATTCCTCTCCTTTTTTTTACCTTATTTTTAAGTGTATTTATTTTCCGGTTCTTTTGTTTTGGAATGTGACTGGTAAAACAATCAAACTTCGTTGTAATATCCCTTCTACGAATTTTACTGAAGTGATCGCATAAAAAAGTAATATAAGAGAATCAAAATACTTTTATTTGCGGATTTCTTTCTCTTACAAAAAGGTGCTGCTTAGCTTCAAATACAGATCATTCTCGGGCGCACTTGGTTGGTTTTGGTTTTATTTATTTAAGGCACACTAGAAATACGTAACACATAAATGGAGGTGATCTCATAATTTTGAAGGTAAGCATATGAAGTAGAAATATTTCTTCAATCTCCATTCAACCACACTACACCATGAGGGAATTTTGAAACCAATTGGATATAACTTGTAGTAGTTTTATATTGTTCCCCCATGCTATGATTTAAATAAATTATCTACTTTATCCTCGGATCTTCTACATTCGACTATGGAAAATGGGAATTTTGTTATTAGAACTGTAGTCCTAAAAACTATGGTGGTATCTAATAGCTTAGTTGTTAGTATATGTTACGGGTTTGAAATTAACATCTGTAAAATACAATAGTATAAAGTTGTAAGCTGTTGACCTTGGCTTGGACATATGATTTGGATACCTACTTGAGCAACCTACTTGCCAGTTCAGCCATATGCCTTGCTGCGCCTTTGACAAGTAAACTTGCAATACCCGTCTACCTTGTGACCCAGCTAAATGTGTGGGAGGAAGTGAAGGATGATTCGACGTTTAAATTAACTCAAAAACAATTCAACGAGTCTCAATAAGTAGGATATTTCCGATCAGTCAACAGAGGGAGGGGACGAGAGTCGCGTTTTTGGAGAATATATCTAATATATTAACCACTTCGTAATAATCAAACCTCTACCTCAATACGGCTTTACTCGGTAGATATGTAACTAATTGCCACTTAACCTCCTTAATACAAGTACTTTAAACATCAACCGTAATATGAAGGTGATTAATACCTGAACTGTAAGCAGTCTTCTTATCAATTAAGGCTTAATCCTTCATTTTCTTTATCAGTATCACCTTCCTGTCTTTAATCTCTCACACGGACTTTCTAACCTTTTTCGGTATTCTTCTCCTTGTATCTCACTTGTCACCATTAGTTAATTAACTTTCTAATCCTCCAACTTTCTAACCTTCTAACTCCGAACCTGAACTATATATAATAAATTTAATTTGCATATCACGTCTTCTTCTTAGGAAAAGATTGATATTTTTAATAGCCCCAAAGATTTCCCAAGAGGGTTTTTTAAGGAGGCGTATACATCCATCACAAGCTGAAAAAATTCCTTGTTTGGCACTTTTTTCCTATTTTTGCCAATTTTTCGTTTTAAAAGAGAAGTTGTCGTAATACTTCTTGCTCTCATGGGTAGCAAAGCATTTTTGGATTTCAGGTGATTTCTCAGTGAAATTTAAAAAGGGTTGTTTTTCCAACTTTTCCTGTGATTTATCTATTTTCCCTGTTGTATTGAATTGTTCGAAACATTTCCATTGGCATCTTTGGCAGTCTCTAGTTGAGATGGTGCGTATATTTTGACGCATGTGCTGTAGCCATTGATATCGCAAATAGATTTTAGGCTTTTCTGATGAAATTTTCTCAACTAGCAGTGTTAATACTATGCTAAGATCTTCTAGAGATAGACCAGCTCTCTACTCACAATTTTTAATAGTCTCTTGTTTCGCTTAACGATAGCTCTCGTGTTGTTTCGTATTGTGGCCCAAACAAACGAATTCAAGTCATGACTAAGGAGTAAGCATTTTGCTTCGGTCTTAGCATGCAATTTGAACTACCATTCTACCAGTCCATAAACGTTTGTCTTATGTCACCTCAGTCAACTGGCCTGAAAAAGAATTCTCCTTGGGGACAGTTATTAGGTTCTTTTGCTCCTATAATTGTTAATTTCAGCTTACAAAGGAAGGTATCACCACTGTATGAAATATGAAGACATCTAGGTTAGTGTAACACTTTACAAATTTTTTAGGATTAAATAGTCTGGCATATAAGGTTGTGAGCTTCATTTCTGATAGCATTGAAGTTGAGCTCTGATTTCACCGAAGTCCCTTGTGCAGAATAATGATATTGCACGTTAAAGTAGCTAGTAGAATATCTCTTATACAAAGATTTAAAACTTTATGCATTTTAAAATAAAAATTTCCTGAATATTATAAATGCTTACTTATTTTTATATTATTTTTATCAAGGGATTATTTTATTCAAATAAGTTTTAAGAGAGAGTTCTATAAATTTTGTATTGTAAAAACATTATTAGCTTGTGTTTTGATGTAATTTTTTATTGTTTCTCATAAAGAAGGCGTTATCACATTTTTAGAATGATTTCGTTAAAAAATTAAAAAGTGCAATTATTTTGGGGGAAATTCTTGGCAACAGCTTATTTGAAATTAATATTTTAATTTCATAGTTTCTGATATTGATCGAAGAATACATTTCAGTACTTTTCTATAAAAAATATTTTTATTCTGTGTTTTTAAAGTGTTGAGAATCTCATGATATGAAAATTAAATCAAAATAAGCAACATTATCAATAAAAAAAATGGTGAACAACCTAAGAGGGATTATGAAAAGGCGTATACTTCTTTTGTCTTGCTCTTTTTTTCTAAAAAAGTATATCTAACTGTAAGATCAATTAAAAACTTAATCCTTGCAGTGGTAGCTAAGTGGTCATAATCAAGTGTTTATGTCGAATCATGGGTTCAAGTCCTGATGTCACTAAAAGCCTGTTGGGTAGAGGAGTTGGTGGACGTTAAATGTGTCGAGGTTTAAGCTCTTTACGTTTGTGCTGTGAATTTTAAAAGTGGAATACTAACTAAGGCATCATTTTAAGACATCATCTGCTAATCAAAATTTTGAGAGGACATCTCAAAGTTCAAATTGCTGCTAAAAATTATCGAGATGATAATTTAATTTGTGTTTGTTATTCTTTGGACTTCCCTTCGCAGTTACCCCCATCTAGATTTATATATTTCTCTCAGTTTCTTAATCTTTCGAAGCCTCATAGTAGAACGCAACAAATTGTGTCGAAAATCATTTTCCATCTCTTGAATAGCCATCCAATCTCGAATTTTTTTTTTGTTTTGTTCTGGGAAGAAGAAAAAATTGCTTGAGACGAAATTGGTAGAATAGAGTGGATAACGGAAAACTACAAAGCCGCATCACCTTGATTCCTCAACAGTGACTCGAGATAAATGAGTAGTTGTATTACGGGCAAGAAGACGGACTGTATATTTCGAAGATCATACCACGCAGTTTCTTGATCAAACCATCATTCAATTTGCTCAGCAGTGTGAGCGGATGCAGTAATGGACACTGGTAATAATCTAACCTTTCTTTAGGAAGCCTGCTCAAGTGAGTTCACGACAGCCCTAAAAAGGCAAACAGCATGACCTTCCTTACAGACTTCTGCACCTTAACCTTCTTGTGTTGCTATAAATCATTGTTCTTCTATTGCTTTTGTCATTTGTTTGGTCTCTGGATGATACTGATAGATTCAAGATTTATCCATCATTACTAGGCTACTTGCTCCAAAAGTTTCAACATCCTGTGTTTGACAGATTCGCTTCTAAAAAGAAACCAATAATCGTCCAGTCTAGTGTACTGACACCTTTGACAAGTACAGCTCTTCGGGAACAGTTTTTCACATACTGCCGTACTTAAGATCATTCTCATTCATGATCATTTCGATGGTTACTCTTCGATCTGTTGGGAAGAAGTCCTCTATTTTTTCACTATGGTAGCATTGTCTATTAGTGATGGTCTTCCATTTCTTAGATCGTCTGTAAGGTACATGTAGCCTTTTTGTAAAGTTCATTTTCCACCGTGCAACAATGTCATTCAACGGGTTATTATTTCCGTAAATAGTTGATTTACCGTGACTGTATCTTTTCAAATAAAGGAACTTTATCATATACTACGAACTTTTATCTTCTCGATACTGTTTGTTACTTCAATCTTAGGCCTCCTGAAACAAAACAAATCAACATGAATAGCTATTATTTACAACATTGTGTACATAAATATCAATGAATATACGGAATGAATTAAATAAATTTTATATTCCTATATATCTCTGTTATTTTAAGTACTAATTAAAATTATACGATATCTTTATGTATAAGTTCCGTTACCCAATAGCCCACAAATTACTTCTAAGAGCAATGTTAGTAAATAATCAATCGATCAAATCAATTAGTCAACCTCCATGTTAAATAGAGCTACTTATTTTCTCTACAAATCAATTATAATTTAAGATTAAGGTGGTTTATTTTTATATTTGAAATAATGGAGGTTGACTAATTGATTTTATCGACAATATATATATGTAGAAAATCATGACTTAACATTCTAAATCCAAATTCAAAATCACTTCAAAACTATACTTCGATAACTCTGAATATCTTTAAATTTCTTATTAAATATTCATAATTGTTTTACACAGGAATTTATTTATTAAGTCAATTTCTTTACAAAAATCTACAAATTCAAAAAAAAATGCGCATGAACTCTTTGTTGGAAGAGACTTTATTATATTAATATGCAAATCCTGTACTTTTATCTGTATCTGTCAGTAGCGCACACAAAAACTTTTCAAAGGGTTGGGTCCAAGGTTGAAAGTCCCCCAACTCGTATCATACCTCAAGACAACACCAATTGATTCTTCTGATTTTGTTGATTTTGTTAACAAAAAACAGGGGAAAATAAGTTATTGAATTAATAATTAACATTAATTAATAAAATAAATTGTTAATTACAAGTACTTAATTAAGTTGTACGGTAAATATATATAGGATTATCATCAATCGAAAAAACTCAAGGGCTATGGGTGGGGGTGACCGAACCCCCTAGGACACCCCCCTTGTGTGCGCCACTAATGTCTCTTATTATAATCTTTTTATATTTTCTAATAAATATCAAGTCATAAACCTTCAATAATAAAAGGATATAATTTCTCTCCTCGTATTAACAAACTGTTTTTTGTCTATATAAAACAGTAAGAGATTTATTTATGTAAACATCAATTTCTTTGTACAATTGAAGCTTAATATATATTCCTGTTAAATAGATATTATAAGAACCGTGATGAAAGAAATGTACGCTGTTTAACTAAATTTATCGTTGCTGTCAGATCGAACACTAAAAGTTTTAATCAAAATACAAGATCGTTTTAAATCTATAAGCCACACAAACGCTGACTTTATGAACTTTGGATATAAACAGAAAATTTATTCCAGAGCTTATTATTCCGAGCTATTTTTCTCTCTCTGTTTTCAAAAATAAGATTCCTCAATACGAATAGTGTGATTCGCTTAAACGTGACATTGTTTAATGGTAACGCGCAGGCTGGGCCAAAAAATCGTTCTAAAAGATTATCAACCTCTGAAAAGAAGATCGCAATGAAGGAAAATAAAAATAATAAAAATATAACAAAAATCGTCTGCTCTTTCGTTTGGAAAAGTGGATCCGTGCATATTATCGTTTTCTTGAGGTGGCTCTTCGAGTAGCAACGGCCGACCTTTTGGTGGTGTGTTCGTCAGGGTAAGGCCGACGATCTGAGGGGCGGAATACGTTGACCTTGCTCTGGAATCGCTTTTTTTTCTTGCAGATGAACTCCTTCGATTCCTTCTTTCGAGAAATAGCTCACTTTTTTTGTTCTTGAGATCGTTTTAAGTAAGAGAGGTTTATTGGTATATAAGTTGTTTGCGTAGGATGTTCATTTAGATTATATTATTTTTTCTCACTTTAAGTTGAAGTGATTTTTTTTTTTCAAATGTGCGTGCATACCTAGATGATATGTATAACCTTTGTTTCGTACATGACCTTTGAATAAAGTTTTTTTTTATTTATTATTTTATTATTTTTGCTGAAAATTTTAGAATTCGTATATTTTTTATTAAGGATTGAATACAGTAATTCCATTATTATTTGAAATAATTTGCAATAAAAAATGTTTTTATCCAAATAGGAAGTCAGAATTTCATAAACAATTTCTCATTAAAATTAATTGCTTATGTTACATGCTTTTTATCCATTTACGGAGTAATTTACTTTTTATTCAAGTAATTGATGTTTAATTCAAAAATAAGGAATATTAGCTAGTGAAACATTAAAAATATTTTAAAAATTTCATTAAATAATTACCCAGAAATATTAGCATTTGGGAAATTAAATTAATTATTCAAATGTCTTGATTAATTTAGAATTTAGATGTCTTGTAGATAATTGGTGTCCCATTATAAAAAATAAATGGAAAACATTCAATATAACTAATGATAATAAAAAGAAAATCTATAGCTTTACAATGAATAAATAAAAATATATATTTACACACATAAAATACAAAATTTCTCTTCGCGAAATATTTTTAAAAATCAAGCAATGCAAAACCATCTGTCTCTCAAATATAAAATATAATTTTCTTAAGAAAAAATTATAAAATTAAAATTCATCCGCATAGCATTACTCTGGATTTATATTTAATAATTTCCTTATTTTAGTAATACTGATAACATGTATCTTGTTCTGTTTAGAATTAGAACTAATTAAATTCATTACAATTTAAATTTTGAGAATAATAAAATTGTTTGATTAGAAAAGGACCAGTATACCAGTATATACATAATCATATAAAATATCTAATAAATTAATATTAATAACAATTTCTTACAGATATCTAATCATGATAAAGCTTCAAATCGTAATATTTTGCATTATGAAAGAATTATCTGTTTCAGAATTAACATTATCAAAATATTTCTTTTATATTAGCAACATATTTTATATACACACATGTTCAACATTGTACCTCTCAGTTGTTCTTTAAAAAAATGTGCTGGCAAAAATTTAACCTCTAATGAAATGTATATAGACACTACTACGCAGTGAAAAACTATTTTTTTTAACCTAACGATAATTTTAACCAGCAACTTTATTAAATTATTTTTATATTTAAAATTATTTGCAAATTAAGAAATTCGACAACTTGGAAAAAACGTATAAATAGATACGTTTTAAGTACAACTAATTGATTTATGAATAAGTGCCAGTTTCAGGAAATTTTATTCAGTTAATGCTTACAAAACATGATACTGAAGTATTAAACAAATCTTTATCACTAATCAGGTAATTATTTTCGGTTATCACACATCAAAATTATGAAAAGAGAACATGTGTTTTAACTCACCATTCTTTTCAAATCAAAATTTTTGACATATATACTGCTCCTTAAAATAATTGGCTAATAAAAAATATAGACATGAGGTGGGGGGTATACAAATTTAAAAATTCACTGATCCTATTGTTGTTAGAGGGGCATTATTTAATTTTTTTAAAAATTAGCATTTAAGGTTACTGACTACAATCGAAGCTATGATTTTGAAAAAGCTTAAAATGAATATTTTTTCTTTATATTGTTTCATTTGAATATATATATCAGTGGCACACACAGGAATTTTTCAGGGGGAGGGGGTCCAGGATCAGAAGTAAACCAATCTCTCATTATGTTTCAACACTCCTCCAAACATATTCTTTTGATTTTGTCGATTTTCGGGACAAAAAGATTAAAAAATTCATCATTGAATAAATAATTAACATTAATTACTAAAATTAATTATTAATAACAAATAATTAAGTTTTACGTACTATATAAGTAGGATTATAATTAATCGGAAAAAAATCAAGGGCCTTAGGGGGGTCCTGACCCGAGGACTCCCCCCTTGTGTGTGTGTGTGTGTGTGTGTGTGTGTGTGTGTGTGTGTGTGTGTGTGTGTGTGGTGTGTGTGTGTGTGTGTGTGTGTGTGTGTGTGTGTGTGTGTGTGTGTGTGTGTGTGTGTGTGATATATGTGTATATAATGGTTTTTTAATATTATTATAAGAAAAAATTATTTAAATGCAATTTTTTGGTAAAAAGGCTGAAGAAAAGGTTGCATATTTTCAAACATTTTCTTTTTATGGAAAATGTTTCTATAATGATGAAATTTTGCATATATGTTTTTAGCTATTTTTGAAAATTCACTTTATTTGAAGAGTTTCAACCTTGATACTAGTTTGGTGTATTAAAATATGAATATATCGACATTTAAATTTTATTTTACAAAAATTTTCGTTCAACCTCAGTGTAGAAGTTTTATCTATATATAGGCAAAATATCATCTCTGTAGAAGCTTTTTTTATAAAAGGAGAATATTTTGAAAATGTCATTCTTTCTTTATTTTTTTGCCGAAAAAATTGCATTTAAATAATTTTTTCCTTATATTCATATTTCTAAATCAATTTTATATGTATACTGTAATTCAGCTGATACCAAAACTCAAAAAAATTATTCATTGATGTGATTTTTCAAAATAACGGTTTCAGAGACGTTTAAACAACTGAAATTAGCATTTTAACCTCCATAATTGCCATAACAAGAAAAAAAGATAATTTTAATTCATTTGTTACAATGTATTATTTTACAATATTAACGCCATTTTGTATCTCATTCAACGATTAAACAAAATGTTCTCCATAAAGTCTTCGGAAGTTGTTTACGAAAATAAGTAGAGGAGAAAGGAGGAGCGCCGGGGAGAAAAGAAAACATCACACAGACGATTTTTTTTCCTTTTAGGTATTAAAAAGGATATGGTGTTGCGCTTTTTCTGCTAACACGTGTAAAATGGGTCGTTTATTGCTGAGCCGGTTCTAGAACAATACATCGTCTGTATGTATAATTTAGGTTGTAGCAGATGGTTTGAAAAAAAAAAGATAAATAAAACAAAATAGTAAAATAGATCTCGGTATGATTTCCTCATTCCAATTGGTGAGGAGATTGAACCTTTCTTTTTTTAATAAACCAATCGGCGCACCGAGAAAAGGTCCATTATACCTTCTAATCTAATTCAATTAGAGAAACTTTGCATCTTTTTTGAATCTTTTCTTCAAATTAAATAATGTTGATGGCATTCCCGTATTTAATGTCAATAACCTTTTATGGAGTGAATACTTTGACTGCTTAAAGTTCTTCTGATACAAAAAAAGAGTGTTTGTGTTTTCTTTTTTTATTTCTGTGGTTCTGATTTTTTCCCCCATTTGGTTTTTGCATTCTATTAGGTGATTTTTGATCTTATTTTTCTTCAACTCTTTTTTTTTTTTTTTTTTTTTGCGAAGTAAAATTGTTTACTTGCGTTTTTTAGATTGAACTTAAATCGTTTTCATTTTTTACTCTTACCTTAATCAATTAAATATTTAATTTATTTATACCTTTTAAATATCTCGAAAAAATTGTTCTTTTAACTTTATCACTTACGGTTCGGAAATAACATGTTTGTGTCTATGATTATTATTTTCTGTGATTATAGACTTAAATTTTAATTTTTATTTCCGTAATATTTCCGCTATCAATACACACATTACAATAACACAACTATACATTAAAATTACGAATGATTTGCCAGTGCTTTTAAAATCGAATGATTTATGCAAAACAATTTAGGACACAACAAACAATTTACGTATATTGTATATACTGTTCTCATAGTATTGCATAATGTTGACCACTTTTCGGTACGAACGAGCATATATTAAAATCAATGATTGATTGCCTTGGTTGGAAATATTAACTTTCATGGTAAAATTTCTTTTTAGAATGCTTTCGTCTAATGTTAAAGAGTACAATGTTTTAACATTTTCCCATCTCGCAGCTGCAACATGGATTTCTTATGCAGATAATGTTACACCACACGTGCACCCCAAAAATATTGGTGGATCCTTTCATCTGACATTACGCCGACAATCGACGGCTATGAGAAGAACAACACTCGTAAGGGGACACTCGTTCGAGGTGTAAGTAGGGACCGCCCCACCCCCAAGAAAATAGAGAAAACAGACCGCGGGAAGCGCTCGAAAAGAGACGTTGGGTTTTACCTCCTCCATCACCAATAAGATATTCTGTGGTATTAAAATACTCAATAGTTTGAATAACTTGTATCTAAATGTGAATATTGTAATTAATTATAGCTGTAGACGTAAAAAATCAATAATTTAATTTCTTAAGTCTCACGCTCTTCATCCATTTTCCCAAATCGTCACAACGGAAACGAAGAGCAATTTTCACATTGAAAAATACCTGAAATCGAAATATAATATTTTAACTTATTTATCTTCAGGTTTGAAAAGTGGGGTGCCAGCTCATGTGTTGCCATTGGCTCTTGACCAATCCTGGGAGTAAAATCAATTTTTTATTCTCATACGGAATTCAAATAGAAATATTAGTATAATATAGATTTTCTCCACAGCTTTTTGTTTAAATGAATAACAATCTGAACCGTCTGAAACTTTTAATACAATTTATGCAAAAAAAAAACTCCTTAATAGAAATTTACGATATAAAATAGAAAGAATCACAACATTATTTATACTTAAAGATCATGTCAATGAACAATGTCTTCGTTATTCATTTTTTTTATCTGAAACGTTTTTCTAACCGATCCCCAAAAAATTTCTATATTCAATTTTTACATAAATTATTTTTTGTTTAATAGGAACAAGGCCGTGGAGGAAATAAAGTGATAATGAGAAACTTAAGATGCTAAAGAGAAGTTAAAAGAAGAAGGGAACAAAATTCGAAATAAAAATTCTGAAATTACATTCTAATGAAGTTTAATTTTTTTAGATATTTAAGTATTTGAAAAACGGTTCAGTAATATTTAGATAAAAATACCATGACTGGGTATCAAGTTTTTCTCTTTTTTACATATATATATAATCAAAATTTCTCTACAAGAGAGAGATGAATAAACATGATTAAAACTGAAAATAATTGAATTTGCAAGATACCCAGACAACAGAATTTAAAAGGAAATATGAAAAATTAAAGTAATAGAGTTAAATATAAAAGAATGGATGCTGCAGTATTATCAACATTGCTAACTTAGGACAGCTTAAATATTAAAAAAAAATTATATAAAAGTGAGATTGAACATGTTTTGTGGCCAGCTAACCTTCCCCCTTTCTGTTAATAATACTGAGCAAAAACCTATTGGTAATAATGGATAGGAAATCTAAATCCATTAGGAGAAAAAGGTAACTTACCTAAAAATTGCATACAGAAACGCAGAGCCTGCGCTAAATCTGAGTACAATAAACAAGTTATGCATTGCCAGATTCTGGACCCAAATACATATTCAAAAAAAGCAAAGCAATAGTTGAAAAGTAGCACTTAGCAAAAGTATGAAAAGGATTGAACTAATAAATTAAGAATTGTAAACATACTACCATTATCTTAGGGAGACTAAGATTATATTATTTAAAAATATAAAAATTAAATTTAAAAAAGTAATTTTATCTAAAATTAGAAATTGGGGGTATTTATAACTATCTAGGAAGATTAATAAATTTATAATATTAACCTGTTAATAAACTATGGAAATTTAATCCTTACTATTTGGAATTTCTTTATTCAAATATCTATTAATAAAATTAATTGGGTATTTTTGAATTAAACAGTATTTAGTAAAAGTTTATAGTTTTTATTTTGTCTGATTTATTTGAAACTAGAAATTTGTTGCGTTGTATATATATATATATATATTACAAGTCAACCAAATATTTTCTCCTGTTAATTTAATATGAATATTGTTTCAACAACCCTTCGTATAAAAAACATTCTTTTCAATTTTTGCTTATTTCATAGTCGTGAAGGGAAATGCATTTTAAATTTTGTATTTAAAAATGCTCAAGAAGTATATAAATAAATTGTACCCTTGCAATATCCATTCTGCATGAAAGAGCATAATTTAATTTTTGTCTAGTTTTGTCTATCTCCATTTTTCTGTGTCTGCCCAGGAGAATTCTTTCATTTATAAAAAAGAAATTCATTCCCATTCAGTCTGATGCTTTTTATCAGACTTGAAACAGAATCGTGAATTTTATGAATTTTGAAATATAAATCGTAGATTTTAAAAATCGAATTCTATTAGAAATTTGTAGCAATTTGTGTAAGAAATATACATTTTTGGAAGTAAATGAACATTTTCTCAAAAAAAAAAAAAATTCAACAGAAATATTTGACGTTTCCAGAAAAAAATAAATACTTTGAAAATTACAGGACTAAATTTTAAAAAGTTTGAAACTATTTACTTGAAAAATTTCTCCTAATATTTACGGCAAAACTTATTTAAAGTAAATGAGGAGCTATCATTTGTTAATGGAAGTTGATAAATTTGTACTGGACCTTATTTGACAAACTTTTTCAAAATTATGTATATTTACGGAATTACGAAAAAATTTGAAAGATAACCCTAAAGATAAATTTATAGCTATTTTGAGATATGGAAGTAGAGCGGTAAAGCACTAGATTCGCGTTAAAATTTTTATTTATCTATTTATTTAACTATAATAAAGGGAAATACTTATATTCTATGTTGTCTATTTCTTATTTTATTATAAATATGTTTAAAAATACTTATTACGAAAAAATTTGAAAGATAACTCTCAAGATAAATTTATAGCTATTTTGTGATATGGAAGTAGAGCGGTCAAGCACTAGATTCGCGTTAAAATTTTTATTCGTCTGTTTATTTAACCATAATAAAGGGAAATACTTATTTCTATGCTGTCTATTTCTTATTTTAATAAATATTTAAAAATACATATTATGCGTACAAATTTAATTTTTCTATTTTTGTTGAAGAAATAGTGAATTTTTATGTTAAGGAATATATTATTAAATGGTACAAAATTAAGTTATCCGACTGGTTGCGACAACTTTTTTTTTTAAATTGGAGATATGTGGATATTTTTGTTATTTTTAGATTTTTTAGTAAATATTTGAGAAAAATATGCTAATTTTAAGAAGAGAAAAAGAAATTATTAAAACTAAAATGGGGAAAAATTTACAAAAAATAAAATAAATGCCACCCATTCTGTACCGACAGTTTATAAACAAATTTTCAATTTTTTAATTCTGATGTGTTGCTACGTTATTCATTTTCGATATAACCTTTAGGATAAGAGATATTTTAATTTTTACCAACACTAGAGCACTTTATATAAGTTATTATATGAAATTATAGTGATTATATTCACATAAGGGACTTTAAATATCGTAATAAAACAGTGATTGATAAATCTGAATGTTAAAACACTTCTACTATTATACAGAACTTATAAAAAAAATTTCAGTTAATTATTTTCAAAACTTTCTTAGAAATCGCGCGCTGGCCCCGTTTGATTATTTTCAAAAAATCACATTTCGAGTAAAATACGTTTTAATGTATGACATCTTGCTTAAAGTAATGGCATCTGCTTTTACTAAAACACTTGTAACTTTTGTTCTAGTGAACGGAAAATGATAAACTTAGTATTTTTATAAAGCTAATAAGATGGCCTATAAAATAAGATTATAAAAAAATGTCTCAATTTTTGACAAAATTCACAATTTTAAGATAGTTAGATACCTTAATATATAATGAAAATATAAATCTTTATTGTTTGCCCATTTTCTGTATCTCTGCATTCATTATCGCTGGAATCGAATCGCTCAAAAAGGATCAACTATTTGGCACTCTGAATCATTTTAGTACTTTGGCTTGGCGCGCCACAATTAAAAGGTTGCCAACCCCTGATTTATACTATTACATGGTTTAAAACTAGGAATTATCCAATGCATTGAATTTTAAATGAAAAACAAAAATTTAACTTAATAATATGGTATCAATTCTTTTTCTCCTCCAAGTAATTGCTCGATTATGCTGTAAACGAGTAGTCATTATCACGAACTCGTAACAGTGATTGTCAGGTAAAGAGTTTAAGTCCTAATGCCACTGAAGACTTCTCGTGTTGCGGGCTGATGCACATTAAATCTTTTGAGTCTCAAAGTTCTCACGTGGGCTTGACCGTAATTTATGAAATCCATCCTCAATAGACTACGCACAGTTTCAAGGTGCAACATCTATTTAAAAAAAACCAAATCATTGTACAATTATATGAGAGTCTGGTATTATGGAATACCAGTTACATTTCTATTAATAACTTTTTCCAGTTTTTGTTAAAAGTCTCGAAAATCATCACGGATATACTATACTATAAACCAGCAGCTCTTAAACTTTCGATCACCGCGGATCCTCATTTTAGTATTTGGTTGAAGATCGCTGACTCCCAAAATTTAGAGGCAGTGATTTTCCAAAGTGGTCTATATGGACCCCCAGGGGTTTTATGACGGCTTGCAAGGGGTCCACGTCAGTGAAAAAAAATAATTTAGGGGTCCATGTGGTGTGAATAGGGGTCTACGCGATGGTGGCACTCATTAAACCAGATAGTGACTTTAATTTTAAAAGAAAATGTAATCAAGGGGAAACGAGATTTTGCCTATTTTTATAGATTTATTTACTAAATTTAATGAGGTTAATTTGTGTTAATTTAATCATATGGTCACATTGAAGAAAATAAATGTCATATAACAAGAGGAACTAATCAGAATAAGACCTAACGAAGATCTTAAAATAAAGTTTAGAAACGGTATGTCAGCAATTTTAGCTATAAAAAGACGTTCCTATTGTTTACCCCGAAATATGGAATCTCAAGAAAACTTTTTAATTGTGTTTCCTAGTGAGCAAGAGTTTCATCGCGGGTGCCAATCTCAGAAAGAGAAGAGAGAGAGGAGAGGAAGATACCCGGACACATTATTAATTGAAGAAATTAGAGTTAGGGCATCGACAAGATTGATGCCAAATGTTGAAAAATTATTTTTGAAGCGCCAGATTCATCTCCCTCCCACTAAAACCCTCTTTCTGTTTTGCTCGGTTATTTTATGTATTATTAAATTGAAATTTAAAATTAATTAACACGGGATTCTTAAGTTTTAAGCTTTCTATATTTCACTACAGTTAAAAATTCAATTATTTTAAAGTAAGCAGAGCTCTATACCAGCTGTCAAAAAGACATCTAAATTAAAATGTGCAAAAATTTAAAATAAGGTAAAATAGGGGCTACCCAAAGACGAAAAACATGGCAATCGGTCTATGAGACAAAAAAGTTTGAGAACCTCTGATTTAGACCCTTATAGTCTTGATCGAAATGCATGTTCTTGTGGAGCTTTTTCATTAAGGGCAATTTAGTGACGGCACATTTTTCAATTTTCTCACGAGGCTTTTAACGAGGCTCTCCCATATAACTTAACGCTATATGGGAGACTCCATGGACCCCTAGAGAGGCAATGCGGACTCCCAGTGGTCCGAGGACCACAGTTTAAGAACCACTGCTATAAAAGATTGTAAGGAATTGTCACCAAAAAAAATATTTGTTTTGTTGTTATAAAAGGAATTATTTTTTTAAATGATAAATGGAGGGTATTATGAATAAGTGCTTAAACCATTGGAAACTAATTAAGACTTCATAAAACGAAGGTATTTTTAACTATAAAAGCCCATTTTAAAGAATACCTGAAAATCATTTCTGTTTCGAATTTATTAAAAAGTTCACAGTCCAGTCCAGCACAGCGAGGTGAGCCCACAAAGAAAACAGCTGAAGCATTGAATTCAAATTTTCTCCCGCTGATCTTCAGAGAATTTTCCTTTACAGAAGACACATTCAGCGTCTTTGTTTTCTGATTCCTTAGTTGATGGCATGAAGTTTATTTCGAATGATACTTCAGAATGGAATGTGTCGGGGTATTATGGAGTATTCCACAATACGCGACACGCAATCTTGGAAAATGAACCTTTAAATTGAAGGGCAAAACACTATTGTGGCGGTATCTAAAGTAAGCCAGTAAAGCTCCGGACAGGAGTGATCACTTCTGTCTAGTGGTCATGTTACTGGCCTTACGGATCAGGAGGTACCGAGTTCAAATCTCCACATTGGTGACCTTGGCTGAAAAGAAAAACGCAAAAACCTTCTGATGAGTCATAGCGCCATCTACCCGCTAGAAGAGATAGCAAAGTCGTCGGACTCCCTCCACGCAGTCCCCTCTCCACGCAGCAAAAAGTCATCGGACTCACTTGACGCAATAGCCACAACTCCCATGCTCGCCATAACAACAAAATATCTCGTTCGTTTCTATCCACCGACTCACTGGTGGGGAGTACTGTGGCGGTATCTAAAGTAAACCAGTAAGCCTCCGGACAGAGTGATCACTTCTGTCTAGTGGTCATGTTACTGGCCTTACGGATTAGGAGGTACCGAGTTCAAATCTCCACATTGGTGACCTTGGCTGAAAAGAAAAACGTAAAAACCTTCTGATGAGTCATAGCGCCATCTACCCGCTAGAAGAGAAAGCAAAGTCGTCGGACCCTCTCCACGCAGCAAAGTCGTCGGACTCCCTCCACGCAGCAAAGTCGTTGGACCCTCTCCACGCAGCAAAAAGTCGTCAGACTCTCTTGACGCAATAGCCACAACTCCCATGCTCGCCATAACAACAAAATATCTCGTTCGTTCGCCTATCCACCGACTCACTAGTGGGGAGTACTGTGGCGGTATCTAAAGTAAACCAGTAACAGCCTCCGGACAGGAGTGATCACTTCTGTCTAGTGGTCATGTTACTGGCTTACGGTTCAGGATGTACCGAGTTCAAATCTCCATAACTATCAGTTAAAAAAAAGCCCACAGTGTTGCAAACTACAATTCTTTTAGTGGACATTATGTTTAACTTTAATGTTCTAGTAGGATAAAATGTTTGAAAACCTACCAGTAAAAATTTTTGAAAATCGTAAAACACACTTTGTTTTGTAGCGAGTGGTATGGCAACAAGAAGTGATTAACTTTCAGTACAATGCATCATGAGGGTCTTTCTTCAATACTTCAAAGTTTTCTCACGCATTGGCAGCTACAAACACAAACAAAACCTTTGTATTCAATATTTCCTGAATATTCCATAATATCCGATTCTCATCTATTTATCTAATAACTTGAACTAGTATCATATGTTAGTCCCTGTTGCAATGAATTCTGTATGATCTTTATTTTGTTATCAGATACAACTCAAAAATGAAATGCATTCAAAATTTGAAATTCAAGCATAAATAACAGAAATTTGAATTGTTGTAAAGCGTATCGTGTAATTTTTATTGAACTTATAACAGTAGTATATGTATAATATACTATTAACATTACTCATATAATGCAGTAAAATATATATGATATGGTTTGCCAATAAATTTGTAAGGTTCTCATTTATTAAAGAACTAGCTTTTACCCGCGGCTCCGCTCGTTGATGTCTTTAAATAACTGTCAAAGTCGTAATCATTATCATTAGAAAGTAAATAATACAATATGGTAATTTTTTTTTTTTTGCTTGACTGGAACTAATACAATTTAAAAATTCTAAAATTGAGCTTGTGACGGGTGCTTACGCGTTTCACTAACCTTCTCTCAAATTCTTTTAAATTGTATTTATTTTAACCAATCCCCGCTGAGAGCTAAAAGTGTGACTTATGCAAACAAGATAGTTTCGGTTTAGCGAGTTTGAAAGAGATATAAAAGGAGAAATGAAATGAAGAGATGAGGATGACTACGTGTTTTGATAGAGGAGTTAACTACGAGATTGATTAAGAAGGTGATCTAGGAGATTAGTTTAACTAAGTGAAGTTTGTTAGCTGAAGGAAGATTATTGAAAAAGATTCATTAATTCGGTTCGGACGTAACTGAAGATATCAAGGATTGAAACCGCTCTATAGATCCTTCAAGTAGTCAAGAATCCTGTCTTAAAGAGATATCAGGTCTGTGATTTTTATAGATTAGATTTAAATGCGTAGTTTGATTGTATGCGTTATTCCCGTGGTATCAGTTAGTGTTCCGTCGTTCATAATTGAATTCTGATCTCACTCCACTATAATTTGTTGTTCTTAAGGTTTGATTAATATTTGTGTGTTTATCTATTAAGACAGATTAATAAAGGTATTGATTTATTAATTAGTAGTTGTTAATTATGAATCCAACATACCCGAATTTAGATAATGTGCAAAGGGGAGTTAATAATCATAGGGGTAGTGAGAGACTACGACAAGCTTAGTTTAAAAAAATTGAAAACGTAATTTATTATAATAATTAAAAATAAAAATTCAATAACTTAAACTATTAATATTTTTAAAAATCGAAAGTATCTACTAATTCCTATATAATTTCTTTTCTATATAATTCCTCTACTATATAATTCCTACTACTATATATAATTCTTCTTTAAAAGTGCTCAAAACAGAATATTATTCTAAGATGCTACTGTATACCACATTATATGTTCTTCCTTCAGTTGCTAATATGTGAAGATTTGGGCATTGGACACACCGATCAGGCTACATATAGTTGGCCTTGGGAAAAACATTGCTTTTCCAAATGCACCCTGCTACCTGAAATGTTAGCTTTGTTAATAGCAACAGTAAAACTGGAAATTGAACATGTTTGAATTGAAACGGTAGGTCAGTGGGCATACTTCGAATTCGATGTATGATAACACTATCCCTTTCATGACATATGTTAAATATTGGCACCAAGTATATTCTGCATCAGTTTGTGATCTAAAGCCTCGTTCCTTTGTATAGTCGAGTAGCATCGAGATTCTGCATAACTTGTACATTTAGTTTCAATTGAAGTTTATGTGAGGGTACAACCGAAAGTTCAAGTGAATTTAAGAACTCCGTGGATATTCGTTTTCAGACTGAATTTTTCAACTTTTCCCATAAGCTATAATTCACCAGCCAATATATAATAAAGCTACCATTCCTCCTATAATATCTGTACTATCTCGTAAATCCTGAAGAGTCCGATTTAACGCTTCTATAGCTGTCTTATGAGACATCGTACATTCATCCCACACTAAAAGCTTACATTGTGGAAGCATCCAGCCTTGAGAGCTATTTTTTCTGAAATTTCAGATAAGTGAATCTTCAAATGCAAGATTAAACGATAATTTTAAAACGGAATGTGCTGTGCGACCTTTGGTCAGTAAAATCGCGGCTGTACCAGAAGAAGCCATAGCAACTGCTATCTTCTCGGTGTTATCTTCTGGGTTTTCTTGATGGTCATTAGTAATAAGATTAGCAAAAATGCTTTTCCTGTTCCTCCAGGGGCTTCGAGAAAAAAGAGTGCACCACTGATGGATTCTACTTTGCGTAACACTTGTTGAAAAACGTGACTTTGTTCTGGAGTTAATTGAGGGGTAAATTCTGTTACTTGATGCTGGCTATAAAATCGTAGTTTAATTCTCATGTAATTTCATTATCGAAGCCATTTCCGTCGACCGTCTAGGGCTAATCATTCCAAAATCATGTAGCTTCTTCCTAACCATTCTGAAAACCTTTATTACGTTTCGTTGCAGATTTGTTCATTGAAAGGCATATTTGGTTGTTTTTCGTCGCAAAATATCTTCCGCCATGTTGTCTATTCTTATTCCAAAAGGTTTGAGGATTAGAAGGACCGAAGATGAAATAAGTTTTGCGTAAAGCTCTCTAATTTTATTCGGCTAGTGACATTGTATGGATGCCTCCATAGTATATCTTCAAAGTAATACCTCCATGTAAAATATCTAGGTTCAGTATAAGTGAAAAATTTTATGCAAAATATGAATATTGTATAATTAGGTTAAAAAAGTTCAAACTAATCAAAACTACTTAAGTAATCAAAACTTTTTATGAAACTGTCAGTTAATATTACCATAGAATTTTCCATATCACGCGCACGCAATTCGCTAAAACTTTATTTCGTTTCCCTCTTTAAAAAGTGGGAGAAAATTTGCA
The DNA here is from genome assembly GCA_019973975.1 of Trichonephila clavata. NCBI lineage: Eukaryota > Metazoa > Arthropoda > Arachnida > Araneae > Nephilidae > Trichonephila > Trichonephila clavata. The sequence goes on along the minus strand of BMAO01005088.1, from coordinate 168 downwards.
TTAAAATATCTGAGATTTAAATTCTTAGCAACTTGGCGATATTTCTCAAAGTTTGAGTTTGACATTTAACACGTAACGTAAATAATAACCATAAAAACCCTTTAAAAAATTTGCTTTTTGTGCAGATGCTAAATAACACATGTTTCAGTTATTTGCTATAAATGTGAG
>BMAO01005087.1:0-18613 GCA_019973975.1 Trichonephila clavata | reverse complement strand
TCCAATTTTTTAAATACAAACCAATAAAAAAATCCCCAGTATTTGAAATAAATCGTTAATTCGGTGTTTATTATTCGTTAAATGGGTGCCTAATATCGGAGAAAGAGAAAATTTCGTTAAATCACGAAATTTGTTAAATAGGGTTTCTTTAAATCGAGGACCGACTATTTTCTATATTATAAGCCTCAGTTCAACAATCTTACTTCCGAAAAGTAAATGATGAAACTTCGGGAGCGTGTCTATAAATAAAAGAATTCCTAGAATTAGCGATAATTCAATCGATTGCTCTTATAAAATATATTGTTTAAACCACAATTTGAAAAACGTTATCTATCTTCATAGTTTTTGGGTATAAAATTTTGATGTACTAATTTTCGAAGGCAATCGCAGCGCATTTTTTAATCCATTTTATTTATCTTCACCGAGATTCTTTTTAAGAGCGACAAAAAAAATTGCTTCACGTGTTTTTCTTTGATTTGCAAAAATTTCTTGACTCAGCTATGAATTTTATAAACACTAAAGAGGCAGTTCAGATATCATATTCATAACTAATTGTTCAAATAAAAATTACCGAATGAATTGTTTCAGTATTATCCCCGTATCTAATCAATGTTTAAACACCACACACACATTTCTTATATCGATAAAAGTAATTTAACTTATTAAAAGCCATTTATAACATTAAAAAAAACATTTTCGTAAAATAAACAAAACAAAAAATCAAATGATATTTAAGGTATCCGACTACCCTAAAATTGTGAATTTTGCCAAAAATTGACAAAGTTTTTTTATGATTTTATTTTATAGGCCATCTTATTAACTTTATAAAAAATACCAAGTTTATTATTTTCCGTTCACTAGAACAAAAACTATAAATGTTTTAATGAGAGAAGATGTCATTACTTTAAGCAAGATGTCATACTTTGAAACGCGTTTTACTCAAAATGTGTGTGTTATTTTTTTTTTTTTTTTGAAATGCTCAAACGGGACCAGCGATTGCTCAAGAAGTTTTGAAAATAATTAACTGAATTTTTTTTGTGTATGTTCTGTAGAATAGTACAAGTGGTTTAACCTTCAGATTTATTAATCACCGTTTTATTACAAAATTTACAGTCCCTTGTGTGAATATAATCACTGTTTTTTTAAGCGCAACTTCATACATCAACTAAGATAAAGTGCTCTAGTTTTTGTAAAAATTAAACTATCTCTTATCCTGAAGGTCACTTCAAAAATGAATTACATAGCAACACATCAGAATTGAAAATCTGTTCATAAGCTTTTGGTACAGAATGGGCCGCGTTTATGTTATTTATTGTCAATTTTTACCCATTTTCTCCCATTTTAGTAATCATAATTTCTTTTTCTCTTAATTTTAACATATTTTCATAAAATTTACTAAACAAATATATAAACAACAAAAAAATCCCCATATCTTCGTTTTTTTAAAAAAAAAAGTTGTCGCAAGAATCGGATACCTTAAGAAGTCAACTATGATATTAAAGTAAAAACAAGCAGTAGATGATAATTATAATAAATTTATGGAAAAAATTTAGTACCGATCACTTGTGGTGACGCTCTCTTTAGCTATCTGTGTGCTTATATTTTAATTTTTTAAAAAGATAAACCAAACTTTTAAAATCAAATTACATTAGGTATAAATGTAGATTTCATACAAAAGTGCTAGGTTTTTTATTCACATTAAATTTTAGCGACAGAGATTTCCTACAAATTTCTGAAATATCCTATTTTTTGGATACTATGTTAAATGATAAGTGTTCATAAAATATCGAATTAACATATTTACTTCTCAACTTACAATAAAACTAAAAAAAATTATTTAAATTATATTTTAATTTATAAGAAATACAATTTCACTATTTAAATTGGATATTAAAATAATAAATATACGTATAACAGAGATAAATTCAGAGATAAATTCGAAATTAATTCGAAAAGAGGTAAAACACTGAAAAATATCACTTTGTTTCTTTTCAGTCATAATTTGAGAAATTTTTTCATTTAGTTATTTTTATAAAAACAGGAAGAACAAATTACTGCACTTAATTAAACAGCTTAACAAATTATTACAATAGAATAAAAATGAAAAAGAATTAAAAAAGGCATTATTTAACCATTTCTTTCGGTTTAAACCAAAGTTTTTACAGACAACTGATTTATATGACAAGAAAAAAAACTTGTAACTTATTTCCCTTTCGATTGCAAAAACTGCAAGACAAAATTATTTTTGGTAGATAGATTTTCAACTAAAATCATGTTATAACATTCCTGTGTTTTTTTTTTTTTTACATAATTTAGAAAATTAATGACATTATTAAAAAAAATTCAAATTAATTTTCATTATCACAATGGCTCAGGCTTACGAAATGCTATGCTTTCCTTTGAAACGTTATTTATACGGTGGCAAAAAATATTATTCAGTCATATGTTTAAAAGAGTCATCTTCCGTGAATAATTATCCCACAGTAATGAAGTCTTTTGATTTTTTTTCATTCTGAAAGAATAAAATTTATTGCCATTATTAAAACAAAAAATTCTAATTTTGTTATGAAAAATCCAAGCTAACTTTTTATGTGAGTAAAAATAAAATTCTTTTTTTTTTATTTACTTCCTTCATTTGGCAGAAATAATGCTAATTAACAATGAAAAAACATCAATTTAAAGATCTTAAAAATTTATTTAGCTAAAGAATTTCTAGTTTTGCAATTAATCTTAAGAAATATTATAATAATTCAACCGTAAACAAAATACCCTGCATTTATGAGAATTATTCATTTAATTAGCTTTTTTTTTATTAAAACAAAAGCCATCCAACATTTTCATAGTGAATGTCCTCATAGAACAATTAAATTTTCTATGCAATATCTTTATTTTTTTTTGTTCGAGGATAAATGTAATAAGAATGTGTCAAGACAAATGTAACAATTTTCAAAATGTTAAAAATCCGAATCTTCAAGGCATGGGAAGGACGTAAGTTATTTTTTTTTATTCATGTTGCCTCTCATTTTTTTTCACATATTCTTTTTGACAACGTAATAAATTCGTCTCTGAAAAAACAAGTTTTTTAATATATGCGACTTTTTTTTGGCTGTATTAAATTTTCCATGAGAAAAGAATGAATAAGAATGAGATATTCATATTTTTTCATGATACCCGGATCTCTTCATACTTTGCTTATCAATATCAATGTGCCCTTCATTTAAAATATAATTTTGATGAAAATGTATTGAATACATTTTTCGGTGTTTAAAATGCTTGAAAATAAAAAGGGGAAATATTGCACCGTAGACATGTTGTAAATTGAAAATGCAAGCATGTTTAAAAATAAGAAAACTTGTGAAAAAATTTAATTATTTAAAATTAATATTAGAAAAACTTTTGTAGATTCCCACATTTCTTATTTTAAAAACTTGTTTTCATGAAAAGTCATTTTAAACGACTTGGGTGATTTTATATTTAAATGATTGTGGATCCATACCTTTCTTTAAGAAGCAGAACTAATAACAGTGCTTTTTTAAAACAATCATTTAACAATTTCATTCTAAAAGGTGTCATTAAAAAAACCATGATCTGATTTGATTTTTATTGAAGCTCTTTGAGGTTGTGTATGGCCTATTGACGATAGACCTCTTAAATTTAAACCATGGTCAAGTAAAAAGAATGGCTTTTCAGATTTAGTCCCACTTAAAAAATTTCACTCGTCATCGCTTTGAGCATCCTCAGATTTAACGTGTATCTGCTGCTCTATACTGTGGGACTTCCCTGTGAGAACATTTCACGGCAAGACCATTCTACACAGCGGGACTCGAACTCACGATTTGACAACGCTAGCTATAAGTTTGTAATAGTCTCGTCTGTGCGCCTAAAGGTGTAAGAGGATTGGAAGAAATATAAGCCATAGTTTAACAAAATAATCTAATTTTTTTTACAATATTAATCACCACTCACAAATTCAATCGATCCAGTCTAAGAGATGCTCTCAATTAATCACTATGTAGACAATAAACGAGGCAAGCGAGATATGAGAAAACTGTAATACTAACCACACTTACTCAAGGCGATCACTTTGACTTCTTAACTATTTAATCTGGATTTAATCTCGGTGACAATTCGTCGCATTAAGTATTTCAACCATCAAATATTAAGTATCTGCGATTCACATTGAATTTAATTAATCTCTGCTCCGATAGCAGTCTATCTTATCTTTCCCTCTAACCTGAAAACCTAGACTATATATAAATGTCTTAATCAACATAATCACATTTTTCTTCGAAGAGGAGTTTTAAAATAAAATAATTTTTAAAGACCAAACATACCCCAAAAGGACTATTAATAGAAGGAGCTAAGTAGAACCCCGTCACAAGTAGGCCATTACTACTCAACCGCAGCGGTCACAAGTAAAATCGTGAAACCTGTTAGAAAAATTGTCTCGGTCTATGTACCAAAATATAAAACTAATATGGCTAATTTAAAAACCAACCGAATACAATTAAATTTTCTTCTTGCTTGTTTCTCTTACTAAACAATCCTTACAGGCAGTCTGTTACCTATTTCATTGCAAGTACAAGTGGGAAGTAAGCACACTCAATTTTCAATTAATTCAATTTTAATTATTAATTTATCTGTGTTCTCAATCCTAAATCTACCAAAGAATTCACGATCAATTCCCTAAAACGTTTATGAAAAAAACAGAGAGTTACTGTGATTATCATTGTCCAATTTTGAAGTAAACATCGTTCTTGGAAGTGATCTTAAGGAAAATTTTTATTTAATTTCAACATTTTCTAAAGAGCCAATCATCGTTTTAGTTACTGAGCAGATTTAACTGTGGATATTAAATTTTCATGATATATGAAGGTATTAATTAGAAGGTGAAGATATTAATTAGAAGGTGAAGATATTAATTAGAAGGTAAGATATTAATTAGAAGGTGAAGATATTAATTATAATATCAAGATATTAATTATAATATCAAGATATTAATTAGAATCTGGAGATATTGACTAGAATAAAGTTAAACCTGTTTTTCTGGGGTAGAAAGGGACTGCACAAAAAAATGCTAACATTTCATAAATTCTAACATATAACAAACAAATTCGGCGAAATACTACAGAATTTTTTTATGCGGTGGAAAGGGACCGCATAAAAAAAGTCTCACTTAGAAAATAAGCCAATTATTTACGAAATTCATCAGATAGTATTTCCATAACAATATAAATAATTAAATTACACATGGAAGAATTTTAAAAACATTTAGTTTCTCATTGTATACATGAAGAAATTTTTAAAATGCTCGTACATAATTCATTCCTACTCATCGTAATCCAATGCGCTCCTTTTCCTTCGATGAATTAGTTCAAAATCACTTTCGTCACTTGAAGATACAATTTCAATTGATTTATTTTTTGGCACCATAAAGTAAAAGATAAATTTTTACGATGAAGGTTGGTTGTTCAGTTGCTTGTAAATGTCACGATAACCAGATATGCATGATCGAAGCTCTTTCTGTGTGTGAAATTTCATACTTCTTTCGGGATTGGTATCCATTTTGAAAATGCTTTTCCAATTTGATGGAAAGCTGTATCCCAGCATAAATATTTTATACGCTCTCAAAGAATCCAGTTCTTCTTGCCCGTCTTCATAATATATCAAATTATTGATCATGTCACTGCCATTGAAAGTTTCGTCTTCAATCAAGTGCAGGCTGTTGGTGCATTGAGAGAAATCAACTGAACGTGCATTGTCGCGAAACTGTTTATAACAAATGAACATAGCGTCTTGAAGTGTATATACGTACATTGCAGTGGCGTGACATACACCCCCGCAACTCCCGCCTCGCAAGAGAGAGGGGCTCAGGTCTCTAGATTGCCCAAGGCCTAACTAACGCCTTCCGAATCCACACAATTTATAAAATATTAACAAAGGGCAAGAATCATAACATTCTAGTCATCCAAAATCCTAATGATGAGAGATTAAAGCTTGAAAAAGCTAGACACTCTGGTTATCCCAACCCCCAACGACTATAAAATATTAAAGGCAAAACCTGACTTTACAGGAAGAGTGTAACCTTCTCCATCGCCACTGGTAAATTGATTTCAATGGCGCTAAAGCCGTTGAAATTCATATACAGTACTAAAAAAATAGCACAGAGAAAAACGTATTAAAACATAATCGCGTGAAAAAGGACCGCACCAAAACAGGTTCGACTGCATGAAGATATTAATTAGAACGTGAAAATATTAATTAGAATATGAAGGTATTAATTAGAAGGTGAAGATATTAATTAGTATATGAAGATACTGGTTAGAACGTGAAGATATTAATTAGAACGTGATGATATTTTCTGGAAGGTTAAGATATTAATTAGAATATGAAGATATTAATTATAAGGTGGAGATATAAATTAGAAGGTGAAGATATTAATTAGAAAGTGAAGATATTAATCTGAATATGAAGATATTAGAATGTTAAATATGAAGATGAAGATGACAAGATTAGGGCTATTTCTTGCTTTGCGAATTATAATTCGCAAAGCAAGAAAATTACAAAAATTTGATACTAAGATCTTAAATTTACAAAAATTTGATACTTACATTATGAATTGCTTCATTACGTTATTATTTTCAAAATAAGAACCTCATGAATGCATCTGGCTAAGTAAGAGTAGTTAAGTTTTTACTACATTTTATTTATATAAGACCTCTGTAAAATAAAACCTCTGAAACTGCCCATCATAAAATAAGTAATATAGAGAGTTACTAAGATTAAGTTATGTTTTTTTCAGGATGCAACTTTTAAAAAGGGATTACAAAGGAAAATCTGAGCTTGATTGTTTAAATTATCGAATTTATTTCGTTATATGTTCTACCATTCATTTTACTGAAAAAAATTGTAATTATGGCAAAACCAAAATTAAGAAATTACAATGATTTTAAGAAATCTATGATTAATACTTCAATTAGGTTTATTATTTATATCAAAAGTAAAATTAAATATAGTAAAAAAATAAATATTTCGAATTAATGTTTTTTAACAAGCCAGTCAAGGAAAACAAAAGTAAAAAGGAAATAAATTATTTTGTTTATACTTAATTCAAAATTACAATTAATCCGAATATTATAATTTCCCAATTAATGAACTCACAATTTCTAGAGATGGTCAACAATTCAATGAACACGATGTGGTGCTTTTCGACCCTGTGTAAAAAAAGTTATCAAATAGTTATCAAATTACAGATATGGTGGAATTTTAATATGCAACTTAAAAACTTAATGTAATGGCAACTTAAAAAAAAGAAATATTATCTTAAAGCCAATTTTTTAAGACCTTACCCAATTTTGTACTAGATGGAGTACCATATTTTGCACAAAGGAATTTTTTAAACAATCAAGTTAGTAAGCGCAGGAAAAATAATTTATGATACTTTTTTTAATGTTTGAAAGAATACTTTTTTTTAACAAAAAATGAATATAACAGCTAAAATAGACCGTGATGTCATATGATATATGAGTAAAATTGAACGTGATGATTTTGGTAATGAAGGAGTTAAAGAAGGGTATAAAAAATTTGGTCGAAAACTTTCTAGCAAATAAAAAAAATTATATCTACACACTCTTATATTCACTCAATTCAAACTCTTGCTTCATATTCACACTTAAAATATGGCTTTTAAGATACAATACAATACTTAAAAGACTTATATAAAACTTTATGATATATTTATTGATATTTGTCATTTGGATATTTAAATTTTTAAAAAATAACCTATTTATCATTATATTATTAGATATTTACATTGCAGTTTATTTAGGTAATGTTTAATTGCAACTATGTTTTCGAATTTTAATACATCTTTATTACCAGGAATTGCAAACATATTTACTTATAATTGCTCCTGATGCATAACCAAGCGCTATCTTTAAGATCAAATATATAATATTTTTGAAAAATGTAAATTTTTCAAACTACCGTTTCAGAAGTCTAGAAGAGTTGTTGGCTAGACAAAATGCAACACCCTGAAGGAAGCACGCAAGCCAAGTAAAATTTACATCATGCATTGGCGGGGTCGAAAAATACAAATCATTAGCACTATAGAGATGACGCACATCACGGGCGACGGTAGCGCCATCCACAAGCGCTGTATTAGGGGAGAACAGATTGGCGTTTTGAAGTACGGTAATTGTTTTAAAGTGCATTTTCTTTTGCGTAAACTGTTTACCTATGCCTTGTGGAAGACATCGAGCGTCTTTTGACTAAGTTTCTGAATTCAGCCGATGAAGAATAATAGTCTATAGGGATTGCAGAGAAATCGGTCAACGTGTTGGACAAACCAAGCAACTTTGATGCGGATCTGTCATCGCTGGATGCAGGAGGAAATGACGGACCGACGGGGCTGATCACACCTACCTCGTTGCACCACTGCCCGTGAAGACGTGTGGATTGTGTGCATAGAAGTGATGGATTGCTTAGCCACTTCATGAAGCATAACACAACAGATTCTGTCTATTACGCATCATTCGGTGTCCACTCGAACAGTTCGAGGCCGTTTGCAGCATATCCGCAAGGCGTCCATTGCTTCGTTTACCCTTGACTTCAAACCACAGTCGTTTGCGCTGCCAATGGTGCGATGAACGGCAGACATGGTTAACGGAATGGAAAGATATTGTGTTTACTGACGAATCCCGCTTCTGCATACAACATCACAATGTTCGGATTCATGTTTTGGAGACACCGTGTTGAGAGGCTACTGGATTGTTGCATTATGCATAGCCCCACTGGTTCTGCAACCGGTGAGGCTTTGGGTTGCACTGAATTTTACTGCCGTACCTCTCTAGTACGTATTGCCTGCACACTGAATAGCCAGCACTACATCTCTGAGGTGTCAGAGCCCGCAGTCCTCCCATACATTCAGTGCTTACCATTAACCACATTCCAATAAGGCGACTTACACATCATGTTGAATTGCTTCCTTGGCCTGCTTGTTCTCCGGATCTATCTCCAATCGAAATCGTGTGGTCCATCCTTGCACAACAACTGCCCTGTGATACATCACCCGCTGCTACACCAGATCACTTTTGGCATTATGGGGAAGCCGCATGGCTGCTGTACTCTAGAGATACATCCAAAACCTCTTTGATTCAATGCGGAGGCGTGTGGCAGTGGTTATAGCTAACAATGGTGGCTTCACTAAATGATTTTGTCATTATTCACACGTCACAAGAGGCTGTAATTTTAATCGTTTGATCTTTGTACAACATGTTATCTGTCGAATAAATTTTGCAGTGATATCTTTAATTCTTCTTAGTGTTGCATTTTGTGTGGCCAGCAGTGTATATGAAACAGAAATAAAATGCATTAAATTCGAATTATTTTATAAATTTGTAAACGAGAATCAACATTTGGAACAAGTTCTTCGTTTAATTTATATTTTTTAAAACTTTTCTTTCTTTTCTTTCCTTTCTCTATTATATTACAAACTTTGGTACCTCATCCCAATGTCTGAGAAGGATATATATAGCTAATAGAAGAAAATCAATTAACTCTCCCAAATTTCTGCAGAAATTGAGACTCGGTCCATGGAATCGCTACAGTCCATCGCTGATAAAAATTCTATTACTCCGACGGAGATGGTTTTGCCTTAATCGACTGTCAACAAAACGATTCATCTAGTAAATGATTCCTCAATCGATCACCTTTTTGCTTTCACCGCATGGCAACAGCTGTTCGAATGAGAAAACCCATATAAGGTCTCGTTTAATCCAAACTGTTCGTAGACCAAAAGAAGCAAAAATTTCTTTTTTTAATTTAGAATATTAAGAAGTGAACAATTTCCTGTTATATATAAATAAAAAGTAATTTTGTTCTTGTTATTTCCTTGACTGATACTATGACACATTTAAGTTTAATTCTTATAAGTGAATTTTTTTAATGTGTAAAATTCTTATATAAAATTTCTGTGAGACCTCTCAATACGCTCTTTATATAATTTTGCCAACTTTCGTAAAAAAATTTTAAAAACAGTACCAAGTGTGATTGTTATTTTCCGTAATATATTCACATGCTTATAAATTCAAAAAAAATATGCTGAGGAAAAATAAAAATAGTTTATTTTTGATTTTTCAAATTATTTTAAATGCTATAAAACTTCTGTGTTTATTGCAAAAAATGTATGCTATTTATTTATTTCTAAAATTGTAAGTTGTCAAAACAAGATGGGCATTTCAAAAGAAATTAAGTGAAAGTTTTCCTGTTGCCTGTAGATTAATCTTTCATTAACATCATTTCAGGAAAACAAATATTTGTTGTTACTGTTCGAGCGTGCATATTGTTTATTTACTATATCTGCCCCATAAGTACGGAAATGTACTAGGAGAGAAACAAAACCAAATGAAGTCAATAGTTCAGTTCTCCATGTTTTGAAGAATTCGAAGCTGTTTTAAATAACAGGATAACAAAAATTACAGTCGCTATCGCAATAATATATTTATAAGAAAAACATGTCGGAGATTAAAAATGAATCGTCTTTCTTATTTCTTTTTTTATAGAAAATAAACATCCTTTACTAAAATCAACCCATTTATATATAGTATAACTTATTTTTTTTTAAAAATTCGTGACTGGTTTAATTAATCCACGTAATGACAACAACCGCTGCTTCTCGTGATTAAGGAATCGAGCCAAACAGCACTTGGGGCGTAGCACGCCTGTATCAAATTTAGTTCCTTTGTGGAGTAACGCATTCTGACAATTAGGCCGACGATAATGCATGTAATTCCCTGAACTGCAAGAACTTTTTCTTGCTTATTAAATGTTACGTTTATGTTATAGTCGTGTTATATTGGAGGAGACTTGATACTTGTAACTTTTTATTATTTTTTGATCAGGACATTGCAATAGTTCACACAAAACCTACTGTCTAAAAACGGAAAGGCAGACAGACGGGAAAAAGCAGCAACATTTAAAAGGACGAACACAAAGACAAAGAGCGAGAGCACACAAGTTTAAATATTGGCGGTGAAGGTCGCGTGACTCCTTTCAACGGGAGCTGTGATTGGTTGGAAATTAGCGGGAGCGATTAGATTACGATTAAGTTTAACTCCATAGTCTTGAACCAAATAATTAAAAAATATGTAGAAGAAGTTAATTTAAAGAATGCTAGAGAGGATCATTATATATATATACATATACTCATAGTACCCTTATATAAACCGGGTGAGGTCTAGCGGGGCACAGAGTTATCCCAGGCTCACGAAATCTTTAATTCTAGGAAATCTTTCTTTTTTGTCAGTATCCTCCTATAAGACAGTTTTCATGGATACTCTAACATGCCTTTGTCACATATATCCCTCTTTTTTGGGATTGACAATCATTTTTTACAATCTTAAAGTACTTGGGGTGACTGAGTTCCTCGCGCGACTGCATTTATTCTAAAGTAATTTCTATGAAAGTTTAAATTTTCCCCTTGTGAACAACTTTGTGGTTTTAATTGCTGTGTTGTACCATTCATTATGATTTATAAATGTAAATTAATAAAATATATAAGAGAAATGGAGCATCTGTGATCTCTATTGAAACTTTGGAAAAAGAAATTGATCAAGCAAGGGAAGAACCTGATGAAATAATGGATAGTAATCAGGATTTGAAAGTAAATTTGAGAAAAGTGATAAACATGAAACGTTTGAGTTGGGGAAAAAAGTTTTCAAATGCCATCTAAAAAAACTCCATCAGGAAAGATATGAAGCCACTAGATACACTGCGCCTCAAAAAGTCACAAGCAAGAAAAAGTTCAACATGTTATTTGTCGATTATCAATGGACAATAAAACTACAATAACCTGAGCAAAATAGGACAGTTTTGCCTGCAAATATCATTCCTCTAATGTTATCGAAAAGTGTCTGTGATTTGTGTCCATTATTAAAGTCAAACACATTTGAAACATTTTAGTTCACTTTTATTGGATTTTTTTCTCAATTTATCAAAGAAAAATTTTAAAAGTCCTTAAAAAGAGGTACATATACTTTCTTTTAATTAAGTTATTCACTGCAAATACGATTTTTATCGTGTACAATTAAAATAATTATAAAAAAAGAATTGGTCAACCCTCGTAACCACTAACGTTAGCATCAAGTGCGCGACTTCTACCAGGTTTAGCAAAAATGTAAATCTCCTATGTTCTAACCTTTAGCTTCGCTTACGCCTAATTTAAATAAGAAAGTATAATTTTTCTTAAAAATAAGAAATTGAAACCGAATTAAATATTAAAGGTAGAATAATAATTTAATCAAATTACCATTTAAATGCAGTCATTTCTGACTACAAAGAACAATGAATTCCATGCATCTGATATCTTGCCAAAGAAAAAAATAAATTAAACTTCAATTATAAATCTTATTTAGATACATTATTGGAAGAAAACATCAAAAATAGACTCATAATTACGTTACAATAAAAAAAAGAGTTTAAAAAATTAATTTTATCTAGAAGATGTACGAGATATTATTAGAAATTGTAAGAAAAATTAGGTTGTAGCTACAGTTTCAAGAAAAGTAATGCGACAGAAACTAAAATGAATTAACTTTATACTAACCTCCAGGGGAAAAATTATAAAGTGGAAGCCAACGCCTTCTATTAATGTAAAGAAAAATAAAACCTCTAGTGGCACGTTATCTTGTCAGTAGGAATTAGCAGTTAAAAATCTCAAAAAAAAAACCATCAGCTATTTTAAAGTACAAACAAAAAACATGTTCAAAATATCTTAGTAAAACCAATGCATGTAGAAATATCAATGAATTAAAATCATCGCGTAGCGAAATAATTTTTATTAAACTCTTTGAGGGAGGGAGTGTTTGTTAATGTTGCACATTGAAACCACACTAGATCTGTCAGCAACAGATTCAGCGTGAATTCTGGACCTCTTTATTCTGAACCTCTGTAAGGGAAGAGGATGATACCTGATCTGACAATCTACTTTCCAAATTTAAACTCCATGGCAAAGTGAGAGTCTGAGCTTCCACATATTTAGTATACACCAACCACTCTATATGGCAAGACTTCAGTGGCAACAGGACTCGAACTCACATTAATTGACAACGCTGACTATGAATTCTCAACGATGACTACTGGACTATTGGGGTCATTAAACCCGTTGGAGAACATTTTACAAAACCTGATGTTTAATTAATACATTTTTATATCAGGTTTTAAAGTTGGTGTGAATACTACTTTAACAGAACATGTAATCTAAAGACTCAGAAGGATTTCCTTCAGTGCGACCAGGAGATCACCCAATATAATGCTATTAATGACAGGGACTATGAACTATTATCTCACACAAATCCACTGGAGATTATGGTTCTCGATATCAGATTAGATTTGACCTTGAACGTGAGGAAAAATGACCTTTGCCCAACTGCTCTTCGTGCCATCGCTTTGGAAACCATTAATACCAGCTATCCCCCTGATGAGTGCCTTCATATCTACACAGATAGTTAGTTCCCTTTTAGATTTCACCCTGGGCGTTAGTGTTGTAGTTTTCAGTGATCTTTTTTCTTTCCTTTTACTTACATGTCGGCTCTCATACGACTCATTATGATGGTGAAATCAAGGCCATTCATTTGGCTCTTCATCAGCTTTCTGCCCGTCTCTCTACCTCTGATAAGGCCGTAATTTTATCAGATCCAAGTTCTGCCCTTCAGGTCTTGGCAAGTAAGCAAGATAAAGGTTCCAAGACCAGAGTTGCAAGGAGCTGCTGAGCAGAATTCCGACAAAGGTTGTCTTCCAGTGGGTGCCTTCCCATTGTGCCCTTTGGGGAAATGAAATGGTAGACCTTTTAGCAAAAAGAGGCACGGATATTCTCCAAAGATCTACTAGAAACCTGCCTCTTCACTTAGCAAAACTTGAAATTAATAGGATTTATAAAAAATGCTATCGAGATGTTGCTGCCAGGGCTGCCAAAAATAAATCACGGGGGTGGCTAATAAAACCTAACTGTGTCTTGGACTTTCCTCGTGCTACTGCTGTGGGTGAATTTAGATTATTGACTGGACATGACCGCATTTGTGCTCATTTATTTCGTTTTAATCTGACTCCCTTTATTGTGTTGTTGTGTGCTTCTGGATAAGTCATGGACGCTTCTCATCTAGATGTATGCTCTGTACTTAAGAGTTTGGACGGTATTGTGAAGAAATATTGGAAAGCTCATTCTCTAATGATCTAATGGTCAATGGCCAGGTACTTGATAAATGGATAAATATCAAGTTTTAAAGTAATTTAAAACATTTCTATTTACTCAATTTCTGATACCTTAGAATTGAAGGCAAAATTCTTTATTTTACAGGAGAATAAACAGTTTTGCAACAGAAGTATTATTGCGATGAAATATGTATTATAAAGAAAAACAAAACTGCAAACTATTTAAATAAAATTTTCTTATAAAGCACATTAGTGATATTATATAGTTAAAAACTGTAAGGTACTAAAGAATTTCCGTAAGCTCCACTAACTTTAAGCGTATATTTTTAAAAAAATTAGTCATATTTAATAATTTCTGCAAATCACATTGTAACTTAGCAAAATTGGGATTCATGTTAATGACTCTCTTAAGACTAAATTTTGATGTTAATGGATTAATTAATCAACCTACTTAAAAATTATCAACTTTTGAAACATAATTTTTGTTTTACATTAATAGGATTTTATTTCTTATTTTAAAATAAATTTAAACTCCAAATCCCTTAACACTCAGCTTGTAAATTTTTCATTAATGAGGATATCTGATATTAATTTATTTTGCCTGAAGCGATAAAGAGATAATTTTTTTTGATTAAAAAACACAATTTGAAGAAACAATTCTAGTAAAAAAAAATATGAATTATTAAATAAAATGGCAAAAAAAGTTAATTGCATCATGCTAAGTTTTTCATATTTAAATTAATCATGTCAAGAAGCCCAAAAATCCAAACCTTTTGATGGGATTCCTACCTTTAGTTCCGGGATTTTTTTAATTTTAAAATAATGATTGTACAAAAAAAGATCTAGGACTTACAAATAACTGCATATTAGTGTAGATATCTTAATAATTGTCCAGTAATCATGCAGTCTTAAGCAACGAATTTGAAAAACTATTTGAATTATCCAAGTTACATACAACAGGAAAAAAAATACTTAAAATTTGTTGTCTTCTTTCAATGACAATCTTTTTCAATTGCTACTATTAGCTCACTCTCTCCCTATATTTATATATATATATATATATATATTTATATATCTTGTTCAAATTTTCAATCGTTAATAAAATACTTTATATTCTTCCAATCAATTTCAAATAAATTTTTTAAACTTGTAGTGGATGCCAATTCATGTTAATACAGTTTTTTCAAACATTAATTAATTAATTTCTTGTTTTCGCCGCCAACTTAGATTAGTCTCTATTGTTGTAACAATGTAACTGTTAAAACAATGACAAAAATTGGCTTCGAAAACCGGTCTTTCAGTGAAACTAGCCAAACTGGGTGTGCATTGTTACAACAATGCAGACAAATCATGCTCTTTTTTCAATTCCTACTATTAGTTCACTCTCTCCCTATATGTATATTATATGTATGTATATTATATGTATGCATATATATATATATATATATATATATATATATATATATATATCGTGTTCAAATTTTCAATCGTTAATAAAATGCTTTCTATTGATCCATTCAAAGTAGAAATTGACTTAAAATTTTTTTACATATTACTTGTCCTTTTCCAAGATGATACAATCCAACATTATTTTCAAAACTGCATTAAGAATTAGGTTGCTTTATGAAAAATAAATAAACAAAACTTTAATTGAAGCAATTTTACATTCCATTTTCAAAGATTGATTTTGAAATAATTCGATTGTTAATAAAAAAATGTACGTAAATTCCTATTATTCCGAATTTCTAAAATTTTGTTTGATTTTCAATACATTTTGCATCAAAGATAAATTTTCCATGGTACTTAAAAAAATTACATCAACAAAAAATTTAAGAAATACTCAAGTAAATTAAGGGTATTAATGTTTCAACGTTCATTCTTTAGATCGTCCGTATAATCTCAAGCCTCTTTGCATTAATTAAATTTTTTTAAAAAAAGTTATATCGTAATAAGTTATTATATGTATAATCTAAAAGTAATTTTAAAAGGAAAATAGGAATGCAAAATATTTATAAATATTTTATAAAAAAAAAAAAAAATATAGATACATAACTTTTTCAAAAATATATCCAACAACAGAACGAAAAATTAGCTGTAATTGACTACAATAACCAAAATTAAATTGTCAAAATTTTCTTTTAATTTCAAACAAAAATATGACAAATAATAATCTTAAAATTAGAAAAATGTAAAATATGCGATGCGTAGAATTTTGCCACAATTTAGAACAATTTTCTTTCTTCCTTCATCTTCTTATAGTCTTTTTTCTGTGATTAGCTTTTTTCTCCCTTTTCAATTTCATATCTTTCTTACAATATTTATTCATTCTTATCCAAATGTTTTTATTCTATTATATTTAGTTTTAAAATTTACTTAAGTTTTTACTTAATTTAAGGAAATTCCCCTTTTTGCTAAGTTACATACGCGATTTAACATAAAATGCAAAAACTTGCATTTCAAAGGATATTAAATTATATATAAAAAAATTAAGTAAAAATACTATATATAGAAAAATGTACAACATACAGCACAACCGAAAGCACATTTTTTCATTCGATCTTTTTTAATTTTTATTATTAAAAAAACTTTCATTTCAGGAAACTTAATCTAATCTAGAATACAAAGAAAAGAAAATACTACATATACATAACAAAAATATTTCAAATAACAGAAGATTACATAAAAAAAAATACAAAAAAGAACCGAAAGTATATTTTTTCTTTCGAATATTTATAAAATTATTTTTATTACAGTTTTAAAAAAAATATTACTTAAATAATTAGATCTTAAGAGTCAAAAACATAAGACACTTTGTAAATAAATTCACATAAATTTCTGTAACATAACTGTCCTAAACTAAAAATTGATTCTTTTTTTACCACAACTGAATGTTTTAATTTGATATTCCTCCGACCAATTTTCTTTCGTCTCATTTTGCTGTTGTAATTTTTCATTTTTTCGTTATCAGTAGGTATGTGGACAGAAAAATTGAATAGAATTCCAATTGAAAAGAAATGAGAAATCACCAAAGTAGAATTTTAGAATTTCAAATAAACATACGCAGACACTTTCAAAACTAACTATGTAAACTACAAATTAATAAACTATATGAGGTTAATCAAAATCACACTTCCGAAAGACGTATACTCATAAATTGTCTATAAAAGAACAATATAGCGTGGCCTCCTCCTTTCTCTGCCTTTTTTCATAGCGAATCATCTTTTACATTGTTTTGTGCATATAGTAATAGCATTTTTTCCCGCATTATTTAGATTGTAAAATTTGTGTGCTTGGCTAACATTTACTTTGTGTGTGTGTGTGTGTGTGTGGTGTGTGTGTGTGTGTGTGTGTGTGTGTGTGTGTGTGTGGTGTGTGTGTGTGTGTGTGGTGTGTGTGTGGTGTGTGTGTGTGTGTGTGTGTGTGTGTGTGTGTGTGTGTGTGGTGTGTGTGTGTGTGTGTGTGTGTGTGTTTGAAAATCTTATTATGAGATCATATTACCAACACTTCCCCATTTTATAATTTTCGTTACTGAATGACTAAATGTCAACTTTTGCATATGAATAATTTTGTATTTTGTTCTGTATTTATTGTGTTTGCATCCATTCTTGTTCCTTTTCCCTTTTGATTCCTATTTGTGCCTGTGTCCTTCTACTTGAAACTTCCTACCACTATTGATTGAGTATTGATTTACGTTTTTAAGCCTTGTGTGATAATTTTGTCGGCACACAAGGAGTCCTTACATGGAGTTTCTTCAAAAAAGAAAACTAAAATTTAGATCTTACTAAACCTTTAACTTTTACATCAATTTCTTACAAATTCAATGAGAATTGAGAAAGTTTCATTTTTTGATAAATATATAAATATTAATTGAATGAAATACATTATACTCCTGCACTAACGAAATAAAAGTGTACTAGAAAATATATTGCATTATTATTTATTAACTGTAACACAACGCAAAATTATGAAAAATTGGCTTATTTTTATAAATTCAAAATATCTAGAATAGTTTTAAATCAGTTGCATGTTTTTTTATGGAAAAATATTTTCATTTTATTATATATGGTATTTTCAGTGGAATGAACTGAAGCTGAAAGAAGATAACTAGCGGACAGACAGATCTAGATCGAAAGACATTTTATTATTATAGCTGTATTTTATCATTGTATCCTCCTTATAAATACCCTACCTGATTTATTAAGTCTTTTGTGTATTTTAATAAAGTCTTTCTTTCTCAGTTTCATACAAATCATTTGGAATTGACATGTCGTCACCAATCCTTAATCATATGCACTATAACCATTAGACATTTATTTAATGTTGTGTAGATAAAATTAATATTGTGTACAGGATTCAGAATTTTCACAGTGATTTTCTTTTTTCTGAAGTATCTTCTGATACTGAA
>BMAO01005086.1:0-42743 GCA_019973975.1 Trichonephila clavata | reverse complement strand
AAATGTATGAAGCATATCCTAATTAATTAAATTAAAATTAATTAATAAATAAAATTGTTAAATAAACTACTAAACAACAAACAAATTATTTTAATGGGGGGATGAATCTTTAGCGCTACAATATCAAAAATTTCAACATTTTGTATCAATCTTGTCTGGTTAAATTTTAAATCTCTTTTAGTAGTGTCTAGTTTCTTTCTTTTTTTTTTCTTTCGAGATTGGCAACCACGATGAAAATCCTTCACTCTAGGAAAATCAGTGAAAAACTTCCTCACAATATTCCATAAGTCGAGACAAATAACAGATTTGACTTTTTAAAGCCAAAACTGCTGGCATCCGTTTCTCAACTTTAAGATCTTCGTTACTGCTTAGTAGTTTCTATTGTAATTTGACATTTTTTTTTTCGATATGACCATATGAAGCTATAGCCTACTGTAGTATTGCCATAGTCAAAGCATTCTCAAACCTGGTTTTAAAAGTTTTAAATAATGAATAAAAGGCATTTAGATGTTGAATGTAGGTTAAAACGTCTGTGAGAAATTAGAAAATTTGGGACCTCCTTTATTATATTTCTTTAGCTTAAATCAGGAAAGAAGAGCTGAAAGGGTTCTTGTTTTAATAAAATTTATGCTGTGTCATCTTGTAAATGCAAATTAACTTCATTAAATTTAATAAATAAATCTGTTAAATAGGTAAAATTTGGTTTACACGTGATTATTAATTTTCTTTTAAAGTTTAAGTTACAATCTAGTTTAATGAGAGCTAGTATCACATAGTTACTTACTTCTTACACACATAGTATCACATACTTACACCTCATGGAGCTCCAAATTTTTTTTGGCTGGTGTAGACCCCTTGGAGGTCATCATAGACCCCTGGGGGGTCTATATAGACCACTTTGGGAATCACGGCACTAAAATAACAATCCCCATGCTGTCCAATGGTGCCATTTATTGTATGATATGGGGTTGATATTAAGGGGTCGTTTTGGTTACTGTTTGGTTAGGAAGTACAAGAACTCGACACCCCCAGGTGCCTCCCCCCCTGGACAGCATTTTGCCAATAGCTCGACGCCTGAACCTCTCAATCCACTCGGACCTAGCTCATTTGATGTTTCTGCTTCCATTGTATATTCTCACCGAATTTCTTGCTCATAGGGTTATTCCTTGTATTTTATTTCAACGTTTTAAACTTTTAAGAACTTAGTAAACTTTTTTAAATCTGTAATATCTTGAAATGTGTATTTGAGTCTCTGCTTTGGGATTTGAATCGCACGTTCCCCTAGGCAAGACCCATCCATTTATCCATTAGCCCTCTTTTGGTAGGTCTAGGGGAGCTCCAGCACTAAAATATCCCATGTTATTCCTATGGGTTGGGTAAAAATCCCCCCCCCCTCCGCTTGGAATTGAGCTAGGGTCTTGATATATGTAGGTTCGATAGTATTACGTCGTATCACGAGATATACGATACGATGATGAGATACGATGTCCCACTACTATTTTAAACCTTTTAAAATTGCAATAACTCTGAGGTTTTTTTTGGCGTCACACTCGGAATATTTAAGGCTCATCCATGTGACCTATCTGACTAAGTCCTCAGCTGGTTACTACACCATAGTTATCACAAGTATCCGCTCTTCCCCAAATTGAACAAGATTAATTATTTTTGATAAAAAAATTGCATTTCTCCTTGTGTTAATTGAATAAAATTTGCATTAAAGATATAATTATTCAAGAGAAAATTGTTTCCAATCATAGACGATTAATTTTTTTCAGAATTTAAGTAACTATTGCGTATTTTTTTCTTTACCATGATAAAATATCAGATGTAACACATCATATGCGACTACTGTAAGGCTCGTTTCTTTTTTTTTTAACCATTTCAGACGCATTTAGGAAAAAGATGTTATTTCTAAGAAAAGTCCCCGAGACTTGTTTTTAAAATGTGCTGGTAAAAAATTTGACTATTGGAAATATTCTCTTTGGTGAAGGTTATATCATTTTGGCAACTATATCGCCTGCGCAAGCGAAAAGGATAAATATTGAGAAAATTTTGCTTCAACAGAAAGAAGACGAGTTATATGTGTGAATATTATCTCATTCGCCCTTTTATAAAGATGCGATATATATATAAAAAAAAAGTGAAACGAGCCTAAAGGCTCATTCACACCAAGGCATTCGCCGTCGCGATCAAAGTAGAAATCAGAGATATTTCGCTGATCGATTCACACGAAAGCTTTTTCGTACGCGCTCGGTGGATTTCTGCTCATTATGACGCTGAAGATAGTAGTTGAAAATCACACTACATAGTTAATTCTGACTTGTTAAGTATGGATAGCCAGAGAAAAGAATATTTTTGCAATTTTGTTTGAATGAAAAAGGGAGAAAAAGAAACAATAGTGGGTTCAACGTATTTTTTTAAAAAGATATTTTAATTTTTTCCAATGTCGCTGCAGCTTTTCGATAATTTATTATCAATAGTAAGGCCAATTATTTCTAAAAGCGATATTATAGAGATAGTATTCAACCAAAGGATAGATTGGCTATAACTCTGAGGTATATACAAATTTTTTTCTTCTAATGTGAATAAATTATTTCTGAAACTTTTGATGCTCTTACAAATGTTTATTTATAATATTTAAACAAGAATGTTTAACGCAGCTTCTCTTACTTGCTGTATTGGTGAAACATTGAATTTTTGTTATGTAACAGAGATTTTAAAAAAAAACATTATTTTGTGATAGAAATCAAATTAAAAACACAAATTAAGTTAATTTTTCTTAGCATGCATAATTACACGGCTAATAATGCATGTTTCTGTTAGGTGTGGATACATAATTATCTCTTTCATGAACTGAAATTTTTATAAAAATGATGCACTAGAGGGAAATAATTACAAGTATTTTAGATAAACTTCACTAAACTATAATTATTGAACAAAAGCAGGTACATATTAGTATTAAACATTTATTTTAAAAATAAAGGGTTGACACCCTTTATTTGAAAAAAAAATATTTAAAAAATAAGAGGTACATATTTTATACCACCATGCTTCAAGCAGCATGATAGTTCTGAAAACTTTATTTTTTCTTCCCTAAGAACAATGGAACTTTGCAGATACAACTCATCCATTCTGTACGAACTTGGGAAAATAATACTCTTTGTCTTCTACTGTTATTCATCCTGAAAATTAAAACATTTTCAGTTTTTCCTAATCTAGTCTTGTAAGCTTAATTTTAGTTTTGTTCTAATTTACCAAATGTGTGTTTTAATTTTAAATATTCTTCTGTATACATTACTTTATTTTACCTAGTTTTTATTTAGACAACTTAAAAAATAAGTATTTTAGTTGTATTTATTTTCTCCTGAACACGAGTTATAGCTCATTCAGGCTATTTGTGTAATTTTGTATCTACTATTATTTAATAAATATTATTATTATTTTTAAAAAATGTAACAAACAACAACAATAAACACAATATCTGGCGCAATAAACATGTCCATTATTGTGAAAAATAAGCGAAACTCATTTTGTATTTCTCAAGAAGATGGCCTTCAACAGTGTGGTGGTACATTTTTTGGGCTCTCATATTTTCATACTAGCAATGCACATGTAAGGTACTAATTATTGTAATACTGACACATTTAGTTACATAATATATGTACTTACCTGATTTGTATCAAATATCACAAGAATCATTTTTATATTTACACATAAAAATACACAACACAGTCACTTCCAAAAAATAACACTCAACAGACTCACAGCTGATCAAAGAATGAACTACTACATAAACCCATTACGTGCAATTAGCTTCTGATATCTGTTGGAAACTTGTGTAATTGCTAGGATTTGACTTCTGTGGTGGTTCAGAGAATGTACCCCCTAGCATCAATTTCTGAGGCATTGAAACAAGTGGTGCATTTTATGAACCACCACACAATAAACAAATAAGAACTAATGGCACATCACATGTACCACCAAGGATGAAAGAGTTAATAAGTTCAACACAATGTGACCAGTGTTTATCATTCTTTTTTTGTTGGTTGCGCACCTGAATATAAGAAAATGGGACAAATGTATGTTACAAACATATATTTATCAAAAGATTTAATTAAATATCTGACTATCATAGCTTACTGAATGAAATATTTTTTATTAGTTCACAGGAATGCAATCTCATCAAAATTGTAATGTTTGGATTATTTCACAAATGTTTTGATTTTAAGAAAGGCAATTTCAATCTATGTCAATTACATTTGGGCAAAAAAAAATAATATCAAATAATAGAGCAGGCAATCAAAATAAATAAGTAATGTTTTGTAAATGTTGATGTAATTACATATACTATTTTCAAAGTTACAAAACTTATCCACTTTTAATTATTCGCCGCAAACTCTTGTGGCACATCAGATAGTCTCTTTTGGCAGATAGGGTTAAGAAACTCTGATCTAGATACATGCTTGAAAATTATGATCATAAAAACTATTAAGTTTTATTATCATAAAAAATATTGCGATTTATGATTATAAAAACGATAAGATAACATTTCTTGCAAAACTTAAGTAATAACAAAATCTAATACAAAGCAAAATATTTTCATGCAAGTATAAATCTGAAATATACTTTATTTAATTCACATTTTATCATTATTGAATGTAGTAAAATATGTAAATTAACCCTAGAGCATATATGCTTTAGGATCTAGGAAGTTTTTTGAAATAGTTGTTTTTAATGCTAAGGTGTTTTTGATATTCTTTGTTGCAAAAAGGAATTCTTGCAACACAGAATATCAAAAACTCCTTATAGAAATTTGTTTTTAAAAAGTGCTTCAAAGTTTTTTTAATACTGGTATTATAGATTTCTACACAAGTATAAGAAAATATTAAATAATTTTTTTTTATTTTGTTTGTATTTTGTAACACAATTGCCATAACATACAGTCTATTATCAATTTTTTCAAGAGTCAAAAATAAATATAATGTAAATAAATAATTACAAGAAATTCTTAAGGAAGTATAAATTTTCTTCCAAGCATTTTCTCTCATGCTTTTATTATTAATTAATGGGTTTTCTTTTCATATGTAACTATATCGGAGTCAAAACTTTAAAAGCTTTTTTCTCACATTTTAAATCACTCGATTGAGCAGTAATTATATATACAGGATCAGTTTGGATAACAATACGACAATTTATTTTTAAAAAATTAAAAATTCATTGATTATTCAAAGAATTATAGATGCAGCCACGTTGGCATCATTTTTGGCGACTTTGTGACCATCTTCACGACTTCGGTCAAAACTTTAAAAGTTTTTTTTCTCACATTTTATAGTGCTCTATTGAGCTGAAATGTTCTATACACGTCTGTTTTGGGTGACAATACCATCGTTAAATTATAATTAATAAAAATTAATTTACTAATAATCATTATTCAGTGAATTACAGATATAGCCACGTTGGCATAATTTTTGGCAATTTAGCGACATTCTGGCGACTTCTGTCAAAAGTTTAAAAGTTTTTTTTCCCTCATGTTTTAAAGCGCTCCGTTGAGCTGAAATTTTATGAACGAGTATGTTTTGGATGACAAAACGATAATTTAACTATAATCAATAAAAATTAATTGATTAAAAGTAGCTTTTTGAAGAATTTAATTTTATTCATAGTTCCAATTGTTTGTAATGTGTAACAGTAGAATTAGTAACAATACAAAAGCATATTCATCCGTGATTGGTTAAGTGTGCGACACGTGACTAAACTATGCACGCTCAAACGCCTGAAGTTGAATCTTTTTTTAAAGTTAAAATAGTCGCGCGATTACAACTTCTTCGACTGCAGGAGATGAAGTCTCTGATTGGCTAGACGCTTCACGCTGACTGCCTTGGTGTGAATGCGGCTAAAAAAAATATCTTGTCTTTAACAATAATAAACTAAATTTTAAATTATATTCCAAGTTTCTGACATGGATATAATGTTGATTATCTTCTTTTAGAAAACTGTGGATTGAGGAACACATTTATTTTAATATCTTCCATTGTATATACGCCAATTCTATTTCAAATTTTACATCGATATTCGAAATATGTTAATTTCAATTTTGGAAGTAGGTTTAGTTATTGAAATATCGTTAAATCTTACAGGGACACATAGAGCGATAGCATTAAAATCGATTTATAACTCATCTAAGGCCTCTGAAAGGAAAAATATGCAGGACTCATAAAGCGAATCATTTTACAGTCGAAGAAATCTGACTGCCTTCTACTCCCCTCCGGGGAACGAACTTCGGCCTTGAACCCCCCTTACCCCCCCATGAGAGAAAAGCGACAAAGAAACACCCCAGCTAAAACTGTTGTTCCTACCCTCCTTCTCATGTGTCGCTGACGGATCTACATTTTCTGTTTCCTTTCAGAAACACAGAAAGAGAAAAAGCACAGCTCATTGAGCTGGTGTATCGTTATCTCCTGAGTTAGAAAGAGGAGGGGTCTTTTTATACAACTAGTATAGCCGGCAAGTTTCCAGTGTTTCAACAATATGATGGACAATACTACCCTATGCAGGAATCACTTCCTAGAAACACCGTAAAAGTTTGCAGGCAGCGACCATAAATCTTGGTTGTCCTTCTGCCCTCTCAAATGGGAAGAGTCAGTTAAATGTTTAACTGACTCGGTTTTCCATTTTACTTAGCATCGACAAAAGTCAAATTCTCCTCTTAGATAATGTAGCCCTTATAGTGTTGCATAAGAAAATGAAATTCTTATGAAAAAGGCAAGGAAGGGGAAAAAAACATGGAAAAGCCCCGACAGTAAGGAGTAAAATCGAAGTGCCAATTATAAGAAAAACGTCAAAAATAGAAAGTTGTAAAGTATATATCAGCCAGCGATACAAGTGGCACATTTCCAATACTAAAATTACAAAAGATATTTGACTCCTTATGCGTGAAAACTATAAAAAAAATTCTGATGAAATGAGTTTAGTAATTATAATTCTTTCTGAATATTTATATGGAGTTGAAAAAAGAAAACAATACTTAAAAAAAACATTTTATATTTCATTCTAAGCCTGAGAATCAAGTGTAATTAATTCAATCTCTTGTATCTGAAGTCAATGGAGAATCCCAGTATGTTGGATTTAAATTCACAAAAAATTATTATAAATATACTGTAAATCTATTTAACATAAAGGATGAATTTGTGCTTGATCTGTATAGAAAAACAAACTATTGATGAGTTTTATTGAAATTCAATTAAAATATTCTTTACTATCTAGACTGAAATAAATGCTTTGTCCGAAATCATAAAATTAAGATGTCTATCTTAATAAACACATTTTGTTTATATTTTTTTTCAAGAACATTTGTTTTCCATTTTCTTGTTAATTAGTGTTGCAAAGGTGATAGTAAAAATTTTCCAGCTTTTTTTCCCAGCAGCCTCTGATAGCGAGTTTGGCCGCTGTAGCCAAGTGGTCAAGGTATCAGAACATGGCAGGTATGGCATGAGTTCGAGCCTAGTACCACTAAAGACCCGAGGTGTAGGGGAACAATGCACGTTAAATCTATCGAGAGTTCAAACGTCCTCCCGTTGGTGTGGTAGTTAGGAGAGGGGGGTGCCAGCTATGGTGCCGTCCTCATCACTGGACCGTGGTTCAAAATGACGAAGTCCGTCACAAAAGCCTTCGTGTAGCTGAACAGAGTGACGTTAATATTCACTCTCTCACTGATAGCCAATTTTTTCTCTTTATGAAGCTCCAATTATTCCTACATAAAAAAATTTAAGAATGAAATAAATTTAACAGTTTTAATTAACATGACAATTACCTAAAATAATTGCAAAGTTGAATTTTTATGCAGCTTTTGGAACACAAGCAATACATTTAAAAAAATTGAATTATTCTCAAATTATACATAATTCATTGACAAAAGAATGAAATAAACTATTTAAAATGTATTTAAATAATTAAAAAAGTTCGATTGTATTAATTTTAAAAATAAATTTTAGAAAATATATAGCACACTAATGCGTATTTCTGGCGGTAGTTTTTTTTTTAAAAAAAAGAAAGAAAGCTATAGAAATTTTTAGAAATATTCCCCAAATTTCAATCGGACAGATAGTTGCATTTTTAAGAATAGCATTAAAACTGCGTTTGTACTTGTATAAATGAATTTTGAAAAACGGAATGCAAAGGATAAAACATTTGAATTTGATTCTTTTCTCCCTATAGTGAATGTGGTGTTGTGTGGCATTATAAGAATGATATACCATCTTTCGTCATCGTCTTCCCATCAAAACAATTTACAGAGTTAACATTTACAATAATTAAACATTGATTAACATATTTTAAATTTGAAACAAGTCTGAAAAATGTAAATAAAATTATTCAAGAAAGTAGTTAATTTTAGAACTGCAATAGTAAATAAGATAATCAAGTGTATCCACTAAAAATTTAATATATTTTGATATTAAGGGGGGGGGGGACTAGGAAAAATTGAGTGATAAAAATATTCTTTCTTTCTTTTTTTTTTTTTTAATAAGACATATCTTCAAAATAACCAAATCCTGCTTATAACAATTGACAATCCATGCGTAATTCAATTCAAGTGAGCTATTGAAGGAAAACGAACTAAAAGAAGGTAAAAAATTGTATTAATCCTTCACAGAAAAAGTTCCAAAATTTAAAAAAATGAAGAAAAGCATAAATTTTTTTCACTAAAATAAAATTTTTAGTAAAAGATAGTATTTTTTTTTTAGTATTTTATTTGCAGATTTGTATAAATCAAATATTGATCTTTACCTTAAAAGTTATTATATGAAGTAATCAAAAATAGTTTTATTCTAAAAATATTATATAAAAAAATAATACAAATAAAGAATATATAAAATACACAGCATGTAATAAATAAAGAAGATAAGAGAAAAAAACTTAAAAAATTAAACTTTTTCAATACTATTTTCTCAAATTTCTATAATTTTTAATTTTACATTAAAGTAACAAAAATAACTAAATTTCAAAAAATATCAAGTGTCCCAAAAGAAAATTGGAATTTTTACTTTTAAAAGGAATTAAAAAATAAGGAACTGTGTTTTATGACGTTTAATATGCATAAAAAAATTCTATTTTAATTTCTTCAAACACTAAAAATATTATCCTAAGAATCTTTAAAAATTTATTATGCAAAATAAGCTCAAAACTGACATTAAAAATTCATTTCTTTTTATGCATTCTCTTTAAAAAATGTAATTATATTTCGGACTATATTATCTTGCGGAAGAACCGAACTCCACCACTTATTTCTAGTTCTAAAATACTTCGTGTTGCGCCAACTCTGTGACGTAGCCAGAAGTAAGAAGATCTAACAGACGGCAGCCACATTAGAATGATACTCGCGCTGCTTGGCGTTTTTGGCTTATTTTGAAGCGTGAAAAAGCCCCTGTTTCTAAAGACATCCCGCTTTTGTATTGTTACTAATTCAACTGTTACACATTATAAACAATTGGAACGATGAAAAAAATTAAATTCTTCAAAAAGCTACTTTTAATCAATTAATTTTTATTGATGATAGTTAAATTATCGTATTGTCATTCAAAACAATCGTGTGCATTAAATTTCAGCTCAATCGAGCGCTTTAAAACGTGAGAAAAAAACGTTTAAAATTTTGACACAAGTCGCCAAATTGCCAAAAATAATGCCAAGGTGTATATATCTGTAACTCTCTGAATAATTATTTTTGTAAATTAATTTTTATTAAATTACTGTATTGTCACCCCAAACAGTCATGTATGGAAAATTTCAGCCCAATCGAGCACTTTAAAATGTGAGAAAAAAGGTTTTGACCCAAGTCGCGCGCTAAAATGGTCACTGTGTAGCCAAAAATGACGCCAACATGGCTGTATCTGTAATTCTTTGAATAATGAGTTTTAATCAATTAATTTTATTAATTATAATTAAATTGTCATTCAAAATAATCCTGTTTTTTAAATTCCAGCTCAATCGAATGTTTTAAAATGCGAGAAAAAAGCTTTTAAAGTTTTTGACCACGACATTGTTACATATGAAAAGAAAAAAACCATTAATTAATAATAAAAGCGTGAGAAAAAATACTTGGAAGAAAATTTATACTTCCTTAAGAATTTCTTGTAATTATTTATTTACATTATATTTATTTTTGATTCGAAAAAATTGATAATAGGTTGTATGTTATGGCACAATTGTGTTACAAAATGCATACAAAAAAGACTATTTAATATTTCCTTATACTTGTGTAGAAATCTATAATACCAGTACTAATAAAAATTTTGAAGCATTTTTCAAAAACAAAATTCCATAATGAGAATTTCTTCTTGCAATACAGAATATCAAAAACACCTTAGCATTAAAAACAACTATTTCAAAAAAACTTCCTTGATGCTAAAGCATATATGCTCTAGGGTTAATTTACATATTTTAATATATTCAATAATGATAAAATGTGTATTAAGTAAAGTGTAATTCAGATTTATACTTGTATAAAAATATATATATATATTTTTTTTATTTTGTTATTACTCAAGTTTTGTAAGAAATGCCATCTTATAGTTTTTTTTATCATAAAACTTAATAGTTTTTATGATCATAATTTTCGAGCATGTATCTAGATCAGAGTTTCTTAACCCTATGTGCCAAGAGAGACCATCTGTGACACAAGAATTTTCTACAAACAATTAAAAGTGCATGAGTTTTGTAGCTTTGAAAATAGTATATGTAATTACATCAACATTTACTCAAGATAGATATTTTTTTTATTTAGTTTTCCTGTTATATATTATTTGATATTATTTTTTTTTGTCCAGTTGTAATTGACATGGATTGAAATTGGCTTTCTTAAAATCAAAAGATTTGTGAAATAATCCATACTGTATATTTTTTTGATGAGATTGCATTGCTGTGAACTAATAAAAAATATTTCATTCAGTAAGCAAGGATGTCAGATATTTAATTAAATCTTTTGATAAATATATGTTTGTAACATACATTTGTCCCATTTTCTTATATTCAGGTGCGCAACCAACAAAAAAAGAATGATAAACACTGGTCACATTGTGTTGAACTTATTAACTCTTTCATCCTTGGTGGTACATGTGATGTGCCATTAGTTCTTATTTGTTTATTGTGTGGTGGTTCATAAAATGCACCACTTGTTTCAATGCCTCAGAAATTGATGCTAGGGGGTACATTCTCTGAACCACCACAGAAGTCAAATCCTAGCAATTACACAAGTTTCCAACAGATATCAGAAGCTAATTGCACGTAATGGGTTTATGTAGTAGTTCATTCTTTGATCAGCTGTGAGTCTGTTGAGTGTTATTTTTTGGAAGTGACTGTGTTGTGTATTTTTATGTGTAAATAAAAATGATTCTTGTGATATTTGATACAAATCAGGTAAGTACATATATTATGTAACTAAATGTGTCAGTATTACAATAATTAGTACCTTACATGTGCATTGCTAGTATGAAAATATGAGAGCCCAAAAAATGTACCACCACGCTATTGAAGGCCATCTTCATTAGAAATACAAAATGCATTTCGCTTATTTTCTCTCAATAATGGACATGTTTATTATGCCAAATATTGTGTTTATTGTGGTTGTTAGTTACCTTTTTTTAAAATTAATAATAATATTTATCAAATAATAGTATATACAAAATTACACAAACGGCTTGAATGAGATATAGCTCGTGTTCAAGAAAAAATAAATACAACGCTTAGCCTAGAAATATTTAGACAAATTATTTAAGAAACCTGAAAATCTAAATTTCTAGAAAGGAAATAAGTATGGATTTCAGTCGTCATATTAAGCCTTTGACCGGAGAAACAGATTAGCCGATGTGGAAACGGAAGATACGAGACCTACTCGATTACCACGAAGGAGCGATCGAGATTATAGATGGAAAGCTGGAAAGGCCAGAATCCATACATACTGATGCTCAAGAATCTGTAAGAAAACAGTATAAAGAACGCTGCGATTTGTACAGAAAAGCAAATAGTTATGCAAAATCAATGATCGCAAGTAGTGTCACTGAAGCTGTGTATCAGGAGATTATGGACAAGGAAACTGCCTTTGATGCGTGGGAATCATTAAAGCAGCAGTTTGAAGCAACTTCAAAAGATCAGTTATTTAAAATTTGTACAGAGTTTTTTGCATTCAGCTGGGTTCCAGGAGAGGATGTCTCAACACATATTGCAAAGCTAAGAAGTCTTTGGATTGAACTGAATAATGGACTTGAGGCTAGAGAGGACAGCAAGTTGCCAGATTTGATGTTAGTATGTAAAGTATTACATATTTTGCCTTATCAGTTTGAAACCTTTAAATCCAGTTGGATGTTGTTAGCTGGAGATGACAAAAAGTCATTTGAAGAATTAACAGTGCAGCTCTGTATGTTCAAAGAAATTTTACCAAAGTGGAAGACAGTAGCAAAAAAGCCCAGGAAGCCCTAATAGCTACAAAATCAGAAAGACCCAGACAAGAGAGCAAATTTAAGTTCAAATCAAGAAAAGAAGATAGCTGCAATTACTGTAAGCGAAAAGGACATTGGGTAAAAGACTGCAGAAAATGGATTTCAGATGGAAGACCACCAAAGAATAAATTGAGTGATACACAATTAAATACAGTGTCAGCTAACATAGCATTAATGTCTATATCTGAGGAAGTCACATCAGAGACTAGCCGTACATCATATTGGATTGACAATGGAGCTACTAGGCATGTCACAAACTGCTACACATATTTTGTTGACTTCATAAAATTTAATAGTCCTTGTGGCATTAAAGCTGCTGGAAATGAAACATTAGTTGCTCTGGGGAAAGGCATAATAAAAGTAAAATCCACTATTAATTGAAAATGCAGGAAGTTTATCTGAAAGATGTTTGGTAAGTTCCAAAGATTAATAGAAATTTATTTTCTGTACTTAACGCTCAAGACAGAAATCAAAACAGTGAATTTGTGTCGACTCCTACAGAGTGCTGGTTAAAAGTCAATGGTGATGTGGTGCTGTATGGTTCTCGCAGTGTGAATGGTTCCTTATTCAAAGCACATTTTGAACCAATATTGCTCAAAGGAATGACAGAAGTTCATACTGTTGTAGCAGATAGCTCCTTGCTACAGTTGTATCATGAAAGATGGGGCCACCAAGATAAACGTCACATCCGAAACATGCTTGAAAGGGAACTAGGCATCCACATTAAGCTAGATAAAGAATTATGTGAACCCTGTATTTATGGCAAAGCACACAGGTCATCATTTGGCACCAGGAAGAAAGCATCTGTGCCTGGTGAACTGATTTCAGCAGATGTTTGTGGACCATTTGAAGAGCCATTCCAGAAGAAAAGGTATCTGGTTGTATTCAAAGACAGCTTTACAAAGTTTCGCTATGGTTACCTAGTAAAAGAGTAATCAGAAGTAAAGAAGGTGTTAGAGCACATGCTTGCACATACAAGGACATTGGGATATTCTGTGAAAGAATTCCTCTGTGATAATGGTGGAGAATTTGATAACAAAGCT
Source organism: Trichonephila clavata (assembly GCA_019973975.1). Classification (NCBI taxonomy): domain Eukaryota; kingdom Metazoa; phylum Arthropoda; class Arachnida; order Araneae; family Nephilidae; genus Trichonephila; species Trichonephila clavata. The sequence goes on along the minus strand of BMAO01005086.1, from coordinate 29,212 downwards.
GTTCTGAAAATTTTAGATTCAAATGGAACCACTCAAAGGCTGACAGCACCTTATACCCCAGAACAAAATGGAGCCAGTGAACGAGAAATGCGAACCACTATTGAAATGGCCAGAACATTCAAGTACTCAAATCCTGACACCAGTTTCCCTGCAGCCATCTGGGCTGAGTTAGTTAACTCTGCCATATATATACTAAATAGAACAGGAAAGTCATCAATAGAAAATGTAAGTCCATATGAGCTTTGGCTCATAAAGAAACCCGGTTAAAAACACTTGCGCATAATAGGATCTCCTTGCTATGCTCATGTTCCAGCTCAGAAGCGAAGGAAAATGGACAAGAAGGCCATCCAAGGGTACCTTGTGGGATATGATGGAGATGAACGATACAGAATTTGGCTAAAGAAAGAACACAGAGTAATTTTATCTAGATATGTAATATTTCAAGAAAAGGCAGGCAAGTGTGATGACCATACAGAATTGAAATTAGAAGACAGGATAAGATAAGATACAAATCACGGAAAGTATGAAGAGCATCTCATAAAAATTGAAGACAATCCTGTAGAAAGTACACAAAGCTAAGAAGACTTAAGTGATTCTGAGAGTGATAGTGAAGAAGACGCTGAACTATATCAGATAGACAGCTGAGGAACCGCTCACTTCTGCATAAACCAAAACGGTTTGAGGATCATATTATGGAAGCAGAGTCATATTTAGATGACTATAATCCTGAAACATATGAAGAAGCAGTTAACTCCAAGGATAGCACAAACTGGAAGAAAGCCATGGAAAGTTAAATGAATTCATTAAGTGAAAATCATACTTGGGAAGCTAACAGACCTACCAATTGGGGCTAAAGCAATACCCTGTAAGTGGGTTTATAGACTTAAAACAAATCCAGATGGCAGCATCAAGAAGTATAAAGCCAGACTTGTTGCAAGAGTTTTCAGTCAACGCCAGGGCATTGATTACAGTGAGACATATAGTCCAGTAGCCAAATTAGGAACAATACGGACAGTTTTAAGCATTGCAGCTGAAGAAAGGATGCACTTGACTCAGTTTGATGTATCGACAGCATTCCTTTATGGAGATCTGGAGGAAACCATATATATGGCAACAACCAGAAGGTTTCAAAGATGGTTCAGGAAGAGTATGTAAACTCAAGTGCAGCCTGTATGGTTTAAAACAATCACCACGCTGTTGGAACAAGTGTTTTGGTCAATTTTTAACAGACCTTGGTTTTAAAACAAGTGAAGCGGATCCATGCCTTTACATTCGGGAAAGAAAAGGTAGGAAATTGTTAATAGTGTTATATGTTGATGATGGATTAATTGCTGCAACTGACCAACAGGACTCTGAAATGTTCATCAAGGAGCTGAAAACAAAATTCAAGATCTCAGTAGGAGAAGTTTCTTGTTTTCTAGGTCTTGAACTTGAGCATCATAAAGACAACTCAATAACGATCAGTCAAAAAGGATATGCCAGAAAGATACTTAAGTGTTTTGGTTTTGAGGGATGTAAATCTGTGGCTACACCCATGTTAAAGGATTGCAGATTGCAAAAGTCTGAAACCAAAAACTCTGATTTTCCATATAAGCAAGCTGTTGGTGCCCTTATGTATCTGATGGTGGGTACCAGGCCAGATCTAGCATATAGTGTAGGATTTCTTTCGAGATCACTTGAAAACCCATCTGCATAAGATATAGTCAGGGTAAAGAGAGTATTCCGCTATATAGCTGGCACAGTTGGATATGGAATAACATACCATGCTACAGAGACAAAAAGGTGTGCTTAATTGTTATAGTGATTCAGATTTTGGTGGATGTACCAAAACAAGTCGATCAACCTCCGGATATGTTATGATATATGCTGGAGGAGCTATCTCATGGCGCAGCCAAAGGCAAGCAATTGTTGCCACTTCAACTACTGAAGCTGAGGTTATAGCAGCATCAGAGGCAGCCAAAGAAGTAATTTGGCTCTGCAGACTGATTCAGGGTATAGTGAACTTGAGGGAAATTCCCACACTTCAAGTGGACAACAGGGCAGCAGTAAAGTTGTCACACAACCCTGAATATCATCGAAGGACAAAGCACATAGAAATAAAACATTTCTTTGTGCGTGAGAAAGTCTTAGAGGGAAAATTAAATGTGAAACAAGTGTCAACTGAGAAACAAGTCTCTGACATTTTGACAAAACCCTTGATGAAGTCAAGACTATTGACATTGTGTAATCAAATGGGACTGTTCTGACAAAATCCAGTTAACAAGGGAAAGTGTTAAAGACAATGACTTTATAATGAATGTTAACATGGTTTTGTTTGTTATGCCAATAGATGGCGCCTGTATCTCTCATTTGTATTTATAGTTTTTCTTATGTAATGAGACTTCTAGCTCTAGCCGCCTTGTGTGCAGGTTGTAATTTAAGTCTGTGATAATTCTCGTATTCCGTAAATAATGAAAACTTAAACAAGAAAAAATAAAGTTTTCAGAACTATCATGCTGCTTGAAGTGTGGTGGTATAAAATATGTGCCTCCTATTTTTTAAAACTTTAGACACCCTTTATTTGAAAAAAAAAAATGTTTAGTATTAATATGTACCAGCTTTTGTTCAATAATTATAGTTTAGTGAAGTTTATCTAAAATATTTGTAATTATTTCCCTCTAGTGCATTATTTTTATCAAATATTCAGTGCATGAAAGAGTTATTTATGTGTCCATACCTAATAGAAACATGCATCATTAGCAATGTAATGATGCATGTTAAGAAAAATTAACTTAATTTGTTTTTTTTTTAAATTTGATTCCTATCACAAAATAATGTTTTTGTTTTTTTTTAATCTCTGTTACATGACAAAAATTTAATGTTTCACCAATACAGCAATAAAAAAAGTTGCTTTAAACATTTTTAATTAAATTTTTTTAATGAACATTTGTAAGAGCATCAAAAGTTTCAGAACTAATTTATTCACATTAGAAGAAATTTGTATAAACCTCAGAGGTGAAGCCAATCTATCCTTTGATTGAATACTATCTCTATAATATCGCTTTTAGGAATAATTGGCCCAATCATTGATAGTAAATTATGGAAAAGCTGCGGTGAGAGAGAGAAGAGAGAGAGAGAGAAGACATTGGAAAAAATTAAAATAGCTTTCTGTGTCTGAGACACGCATCTCATCTACAATATTAGCATAGCTGTTGGCCTTAATCGCTTTAAAAAAAAAAATACGTCGAACCCCCTATTGTTTCACTTACTCCCTTTTTAATGCTAACAAACTTGCAAAAAAATTTTTTATCTTGCAATCCATACTTAACAAGTCAGAATTAACTACTTAAGAGTGATTGTCAACTACTATCTTCAGCGTCACCTAATGAGCAGAAATCCACCGCGCGCGTACGAAAACGCTTTGGTGTGAATCGATCAACGAAAATACCTCTGATTTCTACTTTGATCGCGACGGCGAATGCCTTGGTGTGAATGAGCCTTTACAGTAGTCGCAAATGATGTGTAACATTTGAGATTTACTACTTACAATAATTAACACATAGAGTATTGCAATTTTTGATCAAAAATAATTATTCTTGATCAATTTGGGGATGAGCGGAGACTGTGAGTGAGTGAGTGAATATTAAAGTCGCACTGATCAGCTACACGAGGGCTTTTGACGACGGACCTCGTAATTTTGAACCATGGTCAAGTGACGAGGACGACGATTGAGCTGGCACCCCTCTCCTATCTCTACCTCCACTAGGCTACTACGGCCACGAAGAGAGGAGACACACTAGACTTATGATAATTAAAGCATGACACATATACTTGTGATTTCAAAGTATTTAAAAACCGTTGAAAAACAGCATCAATAACAGTGCCACTGTTAGTTGTTGAAACATTTCGACTTGTGTTCATTTATTTATTGATGAATTAATCTTAAAAGCTTCATTTTTTTAGAATCTGGAATACCCACATAGGCATCTTATCAGTGCGTCCATACGGCCTGGTTTCCAAAACGTAGGATCAGCCAACTGAAGGAAATCTGGAAGAGCTTAGTTTGAAATATTTCATGCGAAAGAAGGTGTTAAGTCAATGATATTTTTCACTAAAAAGAGCTCAATATACTCTCTGAAACTTGCATCAGTATAAGAAACAAAAGTACACTCTTTGAATCGAAGAGTTTGGGAGAAATTATTTAATCCGGTGAGATATCTTTAAATCAATTCTCAGCTCTTTTGGTAAAATGGAGCAATGAATGACGCTTCTTTCCACAGATCCGACAAGAGAATTTAGAAAAACCGATTTTATATTTAAATCTAAAGGCTAGAACAGTGCTTTTCAAACTTTCCATATTTGTGATCCAACTTTGAGTCATAATTTTCAGCGCGCCCCTTCATACAACAACAATGCATTGAATGCAATAATTATGTACTTCGACGTTATAGCTACAATGCGACTTTAATATTATAAACTGCGCATATATTATGATTATATGTATTATATATTTTGGTATGATAAGCCCATGTTAGTCACTAGTAATTACTAAACTTGGTTTTAATTTAGTATTGATAAATCAATTATTAAATACTTTTTGGCGGACTGATACATATAAAAGTATCTTATATCAGTATGAATATGTATTTTATTTTTATCATGTCAGAATGTATTTTGTTTTGCTTTCTTTCGGTAAATGATAATTATTTTAAATCTTTTATTTTGGACTTTTCGATATTCTCGCGTCCCTCCCCCTCCACGTAGGGTTGTCATGCCACCCAAGAGGGGCGCGCCCTACAGTTTGAGAAACGCTGGGTTAGAGCATAATTATTTTTTTCACACGCACGAGTCTTGTTTTTAATTTCCATTTTCAGAAAAACTATACAATTGGTAACTTAATCTTTTAGTCGCCAAATCTGGAAATGAGATCCAGAATGAGTCACCAAATCTGCAAATGGTATATGGAATTAATTGCCAAATCTTGAAATGATATATGAAATTAGTCGCCAAGACTGGAAACGGTGTAATGAATTAGTCGCCAAATCTGAAAATCCTTATTCTTGATGATTATGATCAGGACAATGTAACAAAATTATGAAATTATTATATTGTCATCGGTCCTTGACAAGGGTGTGGAATTTGGAATTAATCGGACGTCTTAAAGCGGACAAAAATTGAGTTTACAGATTCCGTTACAAACAAGTGAAACTTATAAATTTGTGTTAAAAAAGGCTGGCGGCGTGATGACTACTAGAGTTGAACCTCTATGCGAGGGTAGCGAAGAGATACCACCAAGCACGCTATGACTACTACAGTTGGACCCCGATACATGGGTAGCAAAGAGACTCCATCAAGTGCGCTTATTGGTCAAATCAAATAGCGCGCGCTCCCCGACTTCCTGTTACGCATTTCCATCCCTTTTCACGAAATCACTCCTACAAAAATCCATCAGCCGTTAAAAAAGATGTTACGCATTAAAAAATTAAAAAATGCGAGGTCCAAATAAGAAAAGTTCTAAAAGAAATTAGAACTTCAAATCAATGTTACGCATAAAGAAAGTTCGAGAAATAATATTTATTTCAGTCTCTTCAAAGCAATAGACATTATATGTATGTACTAGCCGTTACCCACCCGCTTCGCTGAGTATTCCATGATGTTTTATAAATTTATACTGTTTATGTATATATATAAATTATTGATATATAAGTCCTAGCATTAATAATTAGATTGTATTGAAAAAAAATATAATATACCTGTAATTGTCGCCTCTTGATAAAAAAAAAGGGCAGAACCCATCTAATTTGTATTTTCTAAAAATCTCTAAACATGAAGTATAGAATGATGTTTGCTCTTTCGTAACCCTATAATCAAGTGGATTCCCGCAAAGCCAATTTTCGGTGGATCTCTACTCCGTAAATTGAACATGCAAGCCAAATTTCAAGTCTAAATCTAACAGAAAAAAACGAAAGTTTTATTTTTAATATCCCCGTAATCCCGTTGAGAGCCGTTTTCCAAAACAACCGCTCTTAGCGGATTTCTATTCAACAAAAGAAAAATGCAAACCAAATTTCATTATTATAGTCCTTGTAGTTCGAAAAAAGGAATTTTTTTGTCAATACGTCCCAGTAACCCCCTGCCCCCTCAGGAGTTGATTTCCGTAAAATACATTCTTAGTGGATCCCTATTCAACAAAAGAAACATGCTTAACAAATTTCAAGTAAATGGGTCTAACAATTAAAAACAGGAATTTTTTCCTATAACTCCTCTTGACCCCTCGCAACCTTCCTTGGGGGTCAATTTTCGTTTTACTCTTTGTTAAGGGAACTCTATTCCATGAAAGGAACATGCCTACCAATTTTCAAGTAGGAAGATCTAATAGTTTAAAAAATGGAAATATTTATCGATTACGTCTCTTAATCTCCCGAAATTAAACTTGGTATTTGATATTCACGAAACCCATTTTGTAGCGGTTCTCTACTTTACGAAAGGAATCTGCTTATCAAATTTCAAGACTGTACGTCTAATAATTTAAAAATGGGGATAATTATCTATAACGCCACTTGAGCCCCCGCAACACCACTTGGGGGTCTGTTTTCACAAAACCCATTTTGTAGGGGAACTGCACTCTATGAAAGGAATCTTCTTACCAAATTTGAAGACTGTGCATCCAATAAATTAAAAATGCATAAAAATTATCAATAACGTCCCTTGAGCCTCCGCAACACCACCTAGGGGCGATTTTCACAAAACACATTATATAGGGGATCTTTAATCCATGAAAGGATTCTGATTATCATATTTCAAGACTGTACATCCAGTAGTTCAAAAATGGAAATAATTATCAATAACGCCCCTTAAGCCCCTCAACACCACTTGGGAGTCGATTTTCACGAAACCCATTTTGTAGTGTATCTCTATCCTATGAGAGGAATCTGCTTACCAAATTTCAAGACTGTGCGTCTAATAGTTTAAAAATAGAAATAATTATTTATATCTGCCCTTAACCACCCGCAACACCCCTTGGGGGTCAATTTTCCCAAAACCCATTTTGTAGCGGATATTTACCCCATGAAGAAACTTGTCTACCAATTTTCAAGCAGGTAGGTGAAGTAGTTTGAAAACGGATATATTTATCTATTACGCCCTTAACCCCCCCCCCCCGCCCCAACACTTGGGGGTTATTTCCCCAAAACCATTTTGCATCTGATCTCTACTCTACGAAAGAATCTATTTATCAAATTTAAAGACAGAGCGTCAAATAGTTTTAAAATGGAAATAATCATCTATAACGCCCCCTAAGCCCCCGCAACGCCACTTGGGGGTCGATTTTCACCAAACTCATTTTGTAGCGGATCTCTACTCTATGAAAGGAATCTGCTTACCCAATTTCAAGATTGTACATCGAGTAGTTTAATCATGGAAACAATTATTTATAACGCCTCTTAACCCCCCGTAACGCCCCTTGCATTTCGAATTTTGGAAAATCCGTTCTTAGCGGATGTCTACTCTATGAAAGGAACATGTCTACCAAATTTCAAGTCTGTAGCTTGAATAGTTCCAGAGATATCGTGATTAGTCAGTCCAGTCAGTAAGTCGCTTTTCTCCTTTATATATATAGATATATTATCAAACTGACTTATTTTCAACAATAAACTGAAGATGTAGTAAAAGCTTTATTAATTGTAACGTAAAATATTTAATACAAATTAATAATGAAGCATATTAGGTTATTTTTTATAAATATTTCAGAACTAGCTATGTTGTATTTTAATTGCCTAGCTTAAATGTAAAAAAAAAAACATTTTAAACTGAAAACTCTTATAAACATTTTAAACTGAATGAAAATAAACAAAATATATGAATTTCAAATATAATAGAATCTTTGAAAGTTTTTACACGACGAGTTCTCTAAACTTTATTTGACTAAAAGTAGCAAAGCATTTATTAATTATACAAATATGCAAAAGGTCTTGCACCAACAATATAATTTTTATTTTATTATAAATATAGACTTTTATTTCGAAGTTAAATATATATTTTTGAAGCATTTCATGAAAATATTTTTGAAATATTACATATATATACTAGCTGACCCGGCCACGCGTTGCTGTGGCTTTGTTTTAATACGTTAGTTCAATATTATCCTAAGCTATTCAATGCAGTCAAATTAATCTTCGTTTATAATTTTGGAGGGTTGAAATAAAGTATAAAACAACAAATTATTTTAATTTTGCATTTCATTCATCTCCTATTTGAGTGTAGTATAATGCATGAATTACTAACGAAGTCGTTAAGTAACAACATATGAAGATTTAATTTTATAAATGTGGTGAATAACGCTGATTCTTTGCAATTTTTAAAGTTATTTTTATCCTTTTAAAGTATAACAACAAAGAATTTTATACAACTAATCGCTAATCGGTGCACAATATTTTTCGATAATCCTTATTTTGCTAACTCAAATAGATTCAACAGTTTCCGCACAAGTTAACATGTAACATCTAGTTGCCCATTCGAGAAACATGGATTTTCTAAGTCCAAGTATCATATTGATATTTTTCGGGTTTCAGATTCATTTATGGTCATTGCGAAAGCCAAATGAATCGGGAATTGAAGCCTTTTGAATGGTATTAGAGATTCTGACGGTATCAGTGGAAACGTGGCAACAGATTCTGTAGTAGCAGAACCGAATTTTCATTTAAACTTTACAGTCAAAAAGTTTGCTTCAAGAAGTTCCCGGTATAATTCTTTTGGTGATCAAACGTGCACCGTTTCATTATCTAGGGGAATTTAAGTTACTCAGATAACAACCAGGGAACCAACCGAAGATTATGTGGTGACATTCCTGATACATCTAGAGAATTTAAAAACTCGGTTGGAAAATTTCCGGTTTTGTTTTCATCAATAATAGTGTCGATTGGTTTAAAAGGCGTTAGATCAACTGGCAACAACCCTGTGTCTGGAAGTGTATTTCATCACAATATCAACATTTCTTCTGATTAAGTAACAGTATTACAGAGGCAATAATTATCTAGATAATTATACAGTATATCCTGAAAGACACTCTCAATCAATTCTTTTGGCCTAAAGAACATTACAAAAATCGTCTGGTTATTTCATGTATTATGTATTTGGATGAAGGTCTACTTCACCGTTTCCAATATTCAGTTGTTGGTTAGGAAATATTTGCTCAGATTGATCATCTTGCAAATGTACTCGCGTGTTTATGGTCAGTCGAAGTGTTTCCACGTTTCGCCATAAAAATGATTGTTTTTAACAGACGTTAATCTCGTGAGCAAAAGTAGAACGTTTAATGGCTGTTAATGTCTGTCGGAAATTACCAGACAGTAATACATCAACAACACCGCATATTCTCTTATTTCCATTTAAATCTTGCAAAGCTCTATGCAATGCTTTGAGTGAATGTTTATGGGTCATGGTACAACTATCCCTGATCATGATTGAATTCATTTGCAATACTGTAGCCAATCCACTCTTTTTTTCAACGGTACACACTGCATCTTGATTCATCTCATCTTATGAATCTGCAGTTTTCCCTCCATTTAGCAAATTGACAACTATGCCCGAAGATGCAATTGCCAATGCAGATTGCTATTGCAATCGTATTTTCACACGACTGCACCTGAAAGTTTATTTGCTATAGGGAATGAAAATCCGGAGATGGAACTCGAACGCAAAACCATTTGACCTCATTCCAGCAATATCCAGAAAATTTATGGAAGCTTTTGAAATCCGTATCCAGACTCTCGTTTCCACCCGAGAAGCACTCGGTGCCCACTTTCGACGCCCCTGCTTCTGTAAGTTCAGTCTCTGAAGGGGACATTAAGGTCGGCTGGCATTATCCGGCAAAGTTACGAGAGTTTCTAAAATCCAATTTCAGATTATTCTTGTTTCCCCTCCAGAAAAACACCAGGAAAGCATTTCTCTCTCCTCTAGAATTTTAAAGCAAGCCCCTTCCACAGTTCGTGCAAAATACTTTCGCCTGTTATTATTTGACGTAGATATGAGATTATCGTGAATTAGATTGAGAATATTTGGATCCGAAGTTCCGAAATACAATCACGATCCACTCTTTGGGTCTCCACGTCGGCAAGTTAGGCTAATACTGCTGTCTGAGAACATTCCGATTCCACGGCATTATCTGGCAAAAATACAGGAATTTCTATATTTCGATTTCAGACCCGCTTAAACCACCTCAAATTACACCAGGTATACACTTTTCCCGCGCCAAGACTTTAAGGATGAGCTCCTGACCCGGTTTGCGTAATAGACGGTCATCCTGAATTATCCAGCAAAGTTACTGTTGTTTCTCAGATTGAATATCAGATTCGGATAATCTGTTTTGAAATACACCAGGGACCAAGTTTTCACGATTCAAGGCAAGCCCCTGCTACGGTGTGTCTAAAATACGGTAGACTGGCATTATCCAGCAAAGTTATCGAAACTCCTAAAATTTAATTTCAGATTCTCATTTCACACTCCGAAATGCAAACGGAGCTGACTTTTGATGCTGCAGTGCGAGCAAGTTCAGTCGCTAGAGAGAATGAAAATCCGGACGCGGGACTCGAATCATTTGCCTTTTCTCCTAATTCAGACAATATCCGGCAAGTTTAGTTAAGTTTCTGAAATATAATTTCAAATTATCGTTTTCCGCCCCTAGATACAACTGGAAATTACTTTTGTTCCCCTGAGCCGGCAAGTTCAGTTCCAGGATGCTTACGACGTCGATTGTACTGTCATCGATTCTCCTCCTGCATTTTCAAGATGTTCACTTTTGCTTCTTCCCGCATATCCTCTCTCTCTCGAAGCATGGAGTTCAGGTATTCTTCATCCAGTAGCTCATTGATACGCTGGTCCGTCTTGTCCCTCATCTGCACGCCTGTCAATAACTGAAAAGGACTGAATTTGGTTGATCTGCTGATTGTACTGTTGATGATTCGTTGTACATTGGGGACAAATTTAAACCATTTTGTCGGATCATCTATTGACAGTTTTGCAAGTATTGGGATGAGGGTTTCATGCATTCGTTCAATCTGTCCATTAGATCTAGGAACTCTTGTTGTAATTTTTATCTGTTGGATTCCTTCCTCTTTGCAGTAAACTTCAAAGTCTTTGGAGATGAATGCAGAACCTTTGTCGGTTATTATTCTTGAAGGATTTCCAAATACAGCTTGTTGGATCTTAAGTTTTTGTAATGCCTCTGCTGTCGACGTCGATTTTACCGGATAAAACCAAACAAATTTGCTGAAGGCGTCTACCACGGTAAAAATGTGCTTATAGTTCTTGTTCGTAGACGGCAATGGTCCTATGAAATCGACATGGTATGTGCTCAATGGGATATTCTCTTTTGGTATCGGATGTAGAAGGCCTTCTCTTTTGCCTCTCTTTTTGTTACAAAGAATACACTGGACACAGTTCATTATGACCTGTTCTATTTTCTTCCTCACATTAGAAATATAAAAATCTCTTTTCAGCAGATCTTCGGTCTTCTGTGCAGCAAAGTGTCCTCTACCATGAACCCCTCGGATAATTTCTAATTCCATCGCTTCGGGCACAACGACGAGTTCACGACCTCCATCCTGAATGTATAAAACATCTTCTTTTATGAGATAATCCTCTTTGAGTCCTTTCTTGACTAAGGTTTTGAGCAGTTGAAGATGCTCTTCAGCTTCCTGTGCGGCTGCGATCTTAGTACTAATTTCGCTCTTTGAGCGGGTAACCATGCATACAGCGTTTCTGCTCAGGGCGTCTACATGTCTCATTTATTGATTCGATCTGTGTATGACTTCATACTCGAACTCTTCAAGCAAGAGAGCCCATCTCGCTATCTTTGGTGTCAGGTCTTTCTTTTCCATCGTCTTCTGAAAGGCATCGCAGTCGGTAACAATTTTGATTTTTATACCTAAAAGGTAACTTCGAAATTTTTTCAAGGCCTTGACAATCGCAAGCACTTCAAGTTCATAACTTGATAGTTTTTCTTGTTGTGGTGACGTTTTCCTGCTCATGTAATGTATTGGATGTTGCTGTCCATCGTCTGCACGTTGTAACAACACTGCACCGAAGCCATGGCTACTAGCATCCGTATGTAGTTCAAGTTGTTTGTCCTGTTGGAAAATGTGTAGTACGGGGCTTTCACACAAAAGTTGTTTCAGTTTGTCAAATGCCTGCCTTTGCATTTGACCAAATTCGAATTCTACACCACTACCAAGCATGTCACTTAATGGTTTCGCGATTGTCGAATAACCTGGCACAAATTTTCTGAAATATCCTGAGAGCCCTAAGAAACTTTGCATTTGTTTAATATTCTTAGGCTCAGGAAAATTTCGTACAGCATTAGTTTTATTTGGGGATAGGCGAATTGTACCCTCTTCGATTACGTACCCAAAAAATTCAATTTTTCTTTTTATGAACTGGCATTTTTTTAAATTAATTTGCAGACCGTATTCTGCTGCTACTTTTAAAACACGTTTAAGTTTATCCAGGCCCTCTGCTTAATTATGGGAAGGTATGATAAAATCGTCCATATATATTACTACCGTATTATCTCTTATTAAATTCCTGAACACGTTATAAATAAATCTTAAAAATACACTTGGACTAGTAGATAAACCAAAGGGAGTTTTTAAGAATTCAAACAGACCCGAATGACAAATAAATGCTAAATATTTTGTACATTTTTCCTCGACTGGTACATAAAAAACCCCATTTTTTAAATCCAAAGTCGAAAAAACTTTTGCTCCCCCTAAATGATCTAATACTTCCTCCACTTATGCCATAGGAAAAGAATCTTTCACCACTTTTTTATTTAATTTCCTAAAATCCACACATAACCGATGTGTACCATCGCGTTATTTGCATAACAAAATTGGTGATGTATATTCCGAACACGATGGTTTAATTATACCCATTTTTAACCATTTGTCAATTTTTTGATCGACGATTTTTTTGTTCCACAAACGGCATTCTCCACGACCGTTGCGATACTGGGATGTCGTCCTTTAATATTACATTTAAACGCAAGTCTGTTTGCTTAGGCTGTTAAGCAGGTTCATATTCTTTAACTAAATGAGTAACCTGATCTCGTAATAAATTATCAGTGATATGACTAACGCCAAGTGATGCCAGTCAACCACCGATGAAAAAAATGGAAATTCATTAATAATTTGAGGAGAAAAAGAAATAGAATTCGATTGTTTATTTTGTCCATCTATCAACTCATTTTCTCCAAGAAGGTTAAGGCAATTTGGGGGAAAATCCCTTCCATTTCTAATTGATCGCTTATTACAGCTTGAATTTCGACGGGTTTACTATTTTCATTAAAACTAAAAGAGAAATTTGCAGTTTCTGCGGGAACCTCGTTACCAAAACAGCTTTTTATTAATATGTTACCGGAAGTTGGTTCTTTGGGAAAAAAAGATTTATTTATAATTATGAGCTCACTGCCTGAATCTCTTAGAACTTTTATTTTCTTTCCGTCTACGAAAATATCAATGAATTCTAACTGATTACGCAATATGCGATTTTGCGGAGATCCAATACCGGATGTATATATATAATAAATTCATCCCCCTTTTGACTTTACTTCCCTCAAACCTTTTTGGACAATTACGAGCGAAGTGAAACGTTTCTCCTTTCACCCCACAAGTGAAGCAGGTCCTCTGTTGTGTTAAATTTTGTTTTTTATTTTGCCGGTGTGACTCATTTTTCGTTTTCTGATTTTGGAATACTTCCGTTTGATTTAGGCTGACTTTTGGGTTGTTAATCTCAGCTAAAGATTTCCCTCGCGATGAAAAAAACAAATCCCATTCTGTACCTAATTGCGCTGGATTAAACCAAGTTTTACCTTCCCGAACACCTATATATTCCTTGGTTTTAAAATCTAATGTCTCATATAGTTTGTCTGCAACAATTAAATCACATAACTCTTTAAAGTCTTTTTGCACCTCTCGCACTTGACAATAATAGTCAAATGTTGCGGTTAATCTCAATGCAAACTGAATATGAGATTCATTCGGCAAGCGTTGGGCATTTTTAAATTTACCTAAGCATTCTCTAGGTGTTGGTTGGAATTCATTTAAAAATAACTCTTTTAATTTTTTTATAATTAGTTAAATCTTCCTCATTTGCGTACATTAAATTGGTGTTAGCTTTAACCCCAAGCAAATTAATTAATATCTCTGTCTGTAAACCTACCGGGACTTCTTTGGTAGCAAATGCTTTTTCTAACGAGATAAAAAACAAATGCAATGCTTCTGGTTTCTCAGGTACAGCAATCGTTAATGTTTTTATACTTTTTATAAAACTCTCAACACTAAGCGGTGTGTTCACTCGTTCACAAGGCAATGATTGCTTTTTTAATTTTTCTAGCTCAATCTTCCTTCTCGAGCTGAGCCAATTTAATTTTTTCACAAGTTCTAACCTAGCTTGTTCATTAGCAGCTTTAGTCGTCCGATACTCAACGATCGATTTGACGATACCACGAATAAACTCCTGGTCCGTTTGAAACGCATCTGAATTTTCAATTAATTTCTTAATGTCGAAAATTTTTGCATTATCAGGAACAGTCTTTCCTAGTTCTTCGGCAATTAATTTTAAATCAATTTTTCTTAAGTTGTTTAAGATACTCATTTTTCAATTGAATAAAATTTGCACAGTACCTTTTCAATGTAGATTTCTTCGGCTCCGAGCCCTCAGGTGTAGGGTGTCCTGGGTTGGTTTACTCAAACACACCACTTGAATAAAAGAATATCCATATATATATTTGGTGAAGATGAGGTATGAAAGGTTCATGAATGAGAAATATTTACAATGAAAGGTACAGTTCCGTTTTCCAGAGTTATAGAGAGTTCATCCATCTATAAACAGCACTCTCATATGTTAATGGTATATCTGGTCGCCTACTCGCGATCAGACAATTCACAGTTAGTCTCTCCTCGAGAGCCTCGGTTAGGTGTCTCTCCTTCGCGAGAGTTTCCGGTCCAACTCCTGCCTGTCTTAGTGATCTGCGGCTGCAGGGGGTATTAGGGGCGAAGGTGCTGCATTCTGGTGGAGAACTAAGGAACCAATTCCCATATATATATATATATATACGTGTGTGTGTAATTGTTGTATCTATATACACCCAACTCTTTTTTTTAACACGGTAAATGCGTTCCTTATAAAACCGTGCAAAAAAGCGGATACTCTCTTTACCCTGACTATATCTTCTGCAGATGGGTTTTCAAGTGATCTCGAAAGAAATCCTACACTATATGCTAGTTCCGGCCTGGTACCCACCATCAGATACATAAGGGGACCAACAGCTTGCCTATATGGAAAAACAGAGTTTTTGGTTTCAGACTTTTGCAATCTGAAATCCTTTAACATGGGTGTAGCCACAGGTTTGCATTCCTCAAAACCAAACCACATAAGTATCTTTCTGGCATATCCTTTTTGACTGATCGTTATTTAGTTGTCTTTATGATGCTCAATCTCAAGACCTAGAAAACAAGAAACTTCTACTGAGATCTTGAATTTGTTTTCAGCTCCTTGATGAACATTTCAGAATCCTGTTGGCCAGTTGCAGCAATTAAACCATCATCAACATACAACACTATTAGCAATTTTCTACCTTTTCTTTCCCGAATGTAAAGGCATGGATCCGCTTCACTTGCTTTAAAACGAAGATCTGTTGAAAATTGACCAAAACACTTGTTTCAACAGCGTGGTGATTGTTTTAAACCATACAGGCTGCACTTGAGTTTACATACTCTTTCTGAACCATCTTTGAAACCTTCTGGTTGTTGCATATATATGGTTTCCTCCAGATCTCCATAAAGGAATGCTGTTGATACATCACACTGAGTCAAGTGCATCCTTTCTTCAGCTGCAATGCTTAAAACTGTCCGTATTGTTCCTAATTTGGCTACTGGACTATATGTTTCACTGTAATCAATGCCCTGGCGTTGACTGAAACCTCTCGCCACAAGTCTGGCTTTATACTTGTTGATGCTGCCATCTGGATTTGTTTTGAGTCTATAAACCCACTTATACAGGGTATTGCTTTAGCCCCTACTGGTAGGTCTGTTAGCTCCCAAGTATGATTTTCACTTAATGAATTCATTTCACTTTCCATGGCTTTCTTCCAGTTTGTGGTATCCTTGGAGTTAACTACTTCTTCATATGTTTCAGAATTATTGTCATATAAATATGACTCTGCTTCCATAATATGATCCTCAAACCGTTTTGGTTAATGCAGAAGTGAGCGGTTCCTCAGCTGTCTATCTGATGTAGGTTCAGCATCTTCTTCACTATCACTCTCAGAATCACTTAAGTCTTCTTAGCTTTGTGTACTTTCTACAGGATTGTCTTCAATTTTTATGAGATGCTCTTCATACTTTCCATGATTTGTATCTTCTCTTATCCCGTCTTCTAATTTCAATTCTGTATGGTCATCACACTTGCCTGCTTTTTCTTGAAATATTACATATCTAGATAAAATTACTCTGTGTTCTTTCTTTAGCCAAATTCTGTATCGTTCATTTCCATCATATCCCACAAGGTACCCTTGGATGGCCTTCTTGTCCATTTTTCTTCGCTTCTGAGCTGGTACATGAGCATAGCATGGAGATCCTATTATGCGCAAGTGTTTTAACTGGGGTTTCTTTTTGAGCCAAAGCTCATATGGACTTACATTTTCTATTGATGACTTTCCTGTTCTATTTAGTATATATATGGCAGAGTTAACTAACTCAGCCCAGATGGCTGCAGGTAAACTGGTGTCAGGATTTGAGTACTTGAATGTTCTGGCCATTTCAATAGTGGTTCGCATTTCTCGTTCACTGGCTCCATTTTGTTCTAGGGTGTAAGGTGCTGTCAGCCTTTGAGTGATTCCATTTGCATGTAAAATTTCCAGAACAGCTTTGTTATCAAATTCTCCACCATTATCACAGAGGTATTTTTCACAGAATATCCCAATGTCCTTGTATGTGCAAGCATGTGCTCTAACACCTTCTTTACTTCTGATTACTCTTTTACTAGGTAACCATAGCGAAACTTTGTAAAGCTGTCTTTGAATACAACCAGATACCTTTTCTTCTGGAATGGCTCTTCAAATGGTCCACAAACATCTGCTGAAATCAGTTCACCAGGCACAGATGCTTTCTTCCTGGTGCCAAATGATGACCTGTGTGCTTTGCCATAAATACAGGGTTCACATAATTCTTTATCTAGCTTAATGTGGATGCCTAGTTCCTTTTCAAGCACGTTTCGGATGTGACGTTTATCTTTATGGCCTCATCTTTCATGATACAACTGTAGCAAAGAGCTATCTGCTACAACAGTATGAACTTCTGTTATTTCTTTGGGCAATATTGGTTCAATATTCGCTTTGAATAAGGAACCATTCACACTGAGAGAACCATACAGCACCGCATCACCATTGACTTTTAACCAGAACTCTGTAGGAGTTGACACAAATTCACTGTTTTGATTTCAGTCTTGAGCGTTAAATACAGAAAATAAATTTCTATTAATCTTTGGAACTTACCAAACATCTTTCAGATAAACTTCCTGCATTTTTCATTAATAGTGGATTTTACTTTTATTGTGCCTTTCCCCAGAGCAACTAATGTTTCATTTCCAGCAGCTTTAATGCCACAAGGACTATTAAATTTTATGAAGTCAACAAAATATGTGTAGCAGTTTGTGACATGCCCAGTAGCTCCATTGTCAATCCAATATGATGTAGGGCTAGTATCTGATGTACAGACTTCTTCATATATAGACATTAATGCTATGTTAGCTGACACTGTATTTAATTGTGTATCACTCAATTTATTCTTTGGTGGTCTTCCATCTGAAATCCATTTTCTGCAGTCTTTTACCCAATGTCCTTTTCGCTTACAGTAATTGCAGCTGTATTTTTTTCTTGACTTGAAGTTATATTTGCTCTCTTGTCTGGGTCTTTCTGATTTTGTAGCTATTAGGGCTTCCTGGGCTTTTTTGCTACTGTCTTCCACTTTGGTAAAATTTCTTTCGAACATACACAGCTGCACTGTTAATTCTTCAAATGACTTCTTGTCATCTCCAGCTAACAACATCCAACTGGATTTAAAGGTTTCAAACTGATAAGGCAAAAATATGTAATACTTTACATACTAACATCAAATCTGGCAACTTGCGGTCCTCTCTAGCCTGAAATCCATTATTCAGTTCATTCCAAAGACTTCTTAGCTTTGCAATATGTGTTGAGACATCCTCTCCTGGAACCCAGCTGAAGGCAAAAAACTCTGTACAAATTGTAAACAACTGATTTTTTGAAGTTGCTTCAAACTGCTGCTTTAATGATTCCCACGCATCACAGGCAGTTTCCTTGTCCATAATCTTCTGATACACAGCATCAGTGACAGAACTTGCGATCATTGATTTTGCATAACTATTTGCTTTTCTGTACAAATCACAGCGTTCTTTATACTGTTTTCTTACAGGTTCTTGAGCATCAGTATCTATGGATTCTGGTCTTTTCAGCTTGCCATCTATAATCTCGATCGCTCCTTCGTGGTAATCGAGTAGGTTTCGTATCTTCAGTTTCCACATCGGCCAATCTGTTTCTCCGGTCAAAGGCTTAATATGACGACTGAAATCCATACTTATTTCCTTTCTAGAAATTTAGATTTGCAGGTTTCATAAATAATTTGTTTTAATATTTCTAGGCTAAGCAACAACGGGCATCTTTTGCTTCTGCCTCGATCTCTTCAAAATGGCGGCGCGATCACGCTATCTTCCCGCCAAATTGCCGATCGGCGAAACTTTGCCGTGACTTGTTGCCTCCAAGAAATAAAGTTCTTTCTGCCTTTTCTATCGTAAAAGACTCATAATCTTTGATACTTCAAGCACGGTTAAAGCATGTGCTGGTACCCATAACCTGTTTAAGTGTTACGTAATACGAGAATTATCACAGACTTAAATTACAACCTACACACAAGGTGGCTAGAGCTGGAAGAAGTATTACATAAGAAAAACGATAAACACAAATGAGAGATACAGGCGCCATCTATTGGCATAACAACAAAACCATGTTAACATTCAATATAAAGTCATTATCTTTAACATGATTCAAGTTGATAAAATAGAAGTTGAATTTGAAAGTATAGAAGAGTATAAAGAAAAAATAGCCAGAAACGCGATTCAAAATACAAAAATTAATTCAAAAAATTAGTGAAGGATCCAACGCTAATAATTCTTGGCGAGATTCCAATATATCTCTAAACAGCTCGAGCCAAAACGAAATACAAACAAATGAAAAGGAACGCATCCCAAATTACCAAAATTTACTATCCCTAAATTCTATGGCGAAATTAGTGAATGGTTAAATTTTTAGAATGCATTTAAATTTGCCGTTCATGAGAATGATAATGTGAGCAAAATTGATAAATTTAATTATTTAAGATCATTTTTGGGAGGTTCTACATTTAGCTTAATCGACGGATTAGAATTAACAGCGGAACATTGTGACCACTCAATTGATATTTTGAAGCAAAGATTCGGTGATAAAAAAGTTTTAATTAATGTGCACATCAAAAATTTACTCCAAACCAACCCATTAAAGAACTATAATGATGTTAAAAGTTTCCGTAGCCTCTTTAATCATATACAAAAAAATATTAGAAGTTTAGAAAGTTTTATCTGTGAAAAAGGATAGCTATTCAAGTATTTTGGTTCCCATTTTAACAAAATTATTGCCACGTGACCTTCTTTTGGAATACAATAAATCACAGAGCAATATTTCTGATTGCGAAATTGATAGGCTAACAGACTTTTTGTCTTCACAACTCACTGCAAGAGAACAAACCTTTTTAAAAATATAAATAATTCTATTCCGGAAATGAAACCTAGTGCTAACATGAATCATACTGAATATCGGCGCCAACCTACAGCATCAATGTTAATTAACGAGTCTGTTCCGTCTAGGAAAATTGAAAACGATCAGATTTGTTTATTTTGTAAATCCAATAGACATTCTGCAGTTTCTTGTATAAATAATCATTTAAGTTTGGAAGAAAAGGTAGAAATTTGTAAGCAAGCTGGTACTTGTTTTAGGCGTTTGAATCATAAAATTAAAAAACGACATCTTTCTTCGTCTTGGTAGGGCAAATGTTAAATGCGATTTATGTTCTGGGAGACACGTGACTGTAATGTGTATGGGAAAAGGAAAAGCGCGTGAGGATTATTCAAAAACAGAAAATAATGACAGCGCGTTGAGTAATGCTTCTACTAGAAAACGAGTGATGTTACAAACGATTATTGTTAAGATTTCAGGAGCTAAGCAAAAACATATGATTAGATTAATTATAGATTCTGGCTCATCAGGTAGTTACATTTCAGAATTCGCGGAGCGTAAATTACATAGGACATGAAACTGTTGTGCATGGGTTGTTTGGGGGGGGGGGGGGTTGCAGAAAAGAGAGAAACATAAAAAATATGTTATTAATGAGTAATGTAGATAATAGTTTCGATTGCGCGCTTAATGTAATGGAACAAAAAAACCATTTGCGCACCGATTCAAAAACTGGAAAATATGAAACTTATAGAAGAAATTAAAAATTGTGGAATCTATCCTAGTGATATTTAACGGTAAATGAAAACTTCTGTTTATATTAAAGCAACGTTAATGAAATCCACGGATTGATAGGTGCGGACTATGCAGGGAAACTGTTTACAGGGGAAATTAAAAATCTGCGGAGTGGACTCGTTGCGATGAATACTTATTTCGGATGGACTATAATGGGGAGAACGGGGGAAGGTCGCAGCGCTAATGAAGTTCTTTTATCGCTTTATGTTAGTGATTTGAAAATTTGTGACCTATGGTCACTTGATTCGCTGGGAATTAAGGAACCGAGTATTTCTCAGTCGAAGTCGGAAATTGTGGAAGCGGTGAAGGAACATTTTGTGCGTTCGTTAAGAAGAGATGACGAGGGTAGATATCAGGTGTCACTCCCGTGGTCAGAGGTTCATCCTGAATTATCGAATAGAAACATTGCCGAAAGACGATTAAAGTCTTGCGTAAGGTCTTTACAAAAAAGAAATTGTCTACAGGAGTATGAAAATATATTTAAGGAATGGGTCTTTGAGAAAATTATAGAACCTGTGTTGAACCAGAGGAACTTGCTAGGGAAAAGGGCCATTTCTTACCACATCGACCCGTCTTTAAAGAAAACTCCACCACTCGAATCCATCCGGTATTTGATGCGTCAGCCAAAGAAAGAAATTCAGGGTCGCTGAACGATTGTATTGAAAAGGGGCCAAATTATTTGGAATTGATCCCTAAGCTTCTTAACAGATTTCAGCAGGGAAAATATGGAGTGATTTCGGACATACGACGATCTTTTCTCCAAATAAAAGTTGCTCCCTCTGATAAAAAAAATTTCTCCGGTTCCTATGGTGGGAGGAGGGTGATCCAAGAAAACTTATTTTTTAGTCATATTTGTCGTGTTGTTTTCGGAGTGAACGCGAGCCCTTTTTTACTTGCCGCGACAATCAGTTACCATTTAGAAAATGCGGACGAATCCCAAAGGGGAATAGCTGCTAAGTTAAAGGAATCTATGTATGTAGATAACTGCATTGTGAGTGTAAATACTATCGGCGAGTTAAACTCTTTCATTACGGTATCTAAAGAATTAATGGCTTCTGCTCAGTTTGATCTAAGGGGATGGAAACATAACCGACCAGGTAGTAATGAGGAAAATTCAATATTGAACTTGTCTGGTGATGAATTTAAGGAAATTGTCTGTCTTGGGACTTAAATAGAATTTATATAGTGATACCCTATCTTGTGAGATTAAAGAGCAAAACCAATACTCGCTTAGCAAACGAAACGTATTGTCTATGCTGAGCCAAATTTTTGACCCCATTGGGTTCACGTGCCCCGTTACTCTTGTTCCTAAATTAAACTTGCAGTATTGTTGGAGGGAGAAAATTAATTGGGACACAGAGCTTCCAGATATTTTAGGGAAAAAATTTCTAAAGTGGGCTAATTTGATAAGTTACCTAAATGATATAGAAATCTCCAGAAAACTACCTGAACTAAATGAGAGTGCTACTCTACATGTCTTCGTAGATGCTAGCAAGTCTGCTTACGCAGCTTCAATTTTTATTAGAAATAGTCATGAGTGTATCGTTAACTGTCAATTACTGCAGGCTAGGTCAAAGGTAGCGCTCATAAAATCGATTTCAATTCCCAGATTAGAAATCCTTGCGTGTACCATAGGAGCCAGACTCGCTTACAATGTGAAAGATCTTAACCTAAAAAACGTGCCAACTTTCTTCTATACAGACTCAATGAATGCATTATACTGGATAAAGAAACAAGACAATTGGGCTACATTTATAGCTAACAGAGTCAATGTAATACGAAAATTGACGGATCCCGAAGCTTGGCGACATATTCAAGGGAAATTTAATCCAGCAGATTTGCCCTCAAGGGGTGCAATCCTAAAGATTTATTGAAATCACATTGGTGGGAGGGACCCGACTGGTTAAAACTACCCCATGAAGAATGGCCAGCTAGTGAAATAAAGCCCCATATGGAAATAGTCATTTCCGAGAGAAGATGAACTGTACTCACAACTACTACTTTAGACCTTTGCAGGTTTACATTTTCTCAGAAAATATCCTCTTTTAACAAAATCGTAAGAATAATGGCATATGTCATTCGATTTTGTAAGAATATGAAAAGAAATCCTATTGACAGGAAAAAGAAAAAATTGGAAACAGACGAAATTAAAGCACCGGAAAAAGTAATTCTGAAGGAAATACAGAGAGAAGTTTTTTTCAGGAGGAGAGAAGTTGAACTTGCGAATTGTGAAAGACAGTGATGATCTCCCACGAGTTGAAACTAGAATTGCATCGAGGAAAGATTTACAGACTTTTAGATTTCCAGTACTGTTGCCCCACAAGCATCAAATAGACGAAAAATTGTTAATGAGCAAACACATAGAATTAGAGCATGCAGGTACTCAAACACTGATGTCATGCCTCATAGAATACTTTGGATAATTAAGAGCAGAAAGGCTGTGCGAGGCTTGATAAGAAAATGCGCCAAGTGCAGAAGATTTTCTGCCCGTCCATTAGAAGCCGTGAGCATTCCTCTTCCAGAAGACAGAGTCAAGGATGCTGCTGTTTTTAAAGTTACTGGCATTGACCTGTGTGGACCTTTGTTTCTAAAAACTGACAAAAAATGCTGGATAGTGCTTGCTACCTGTGCTGTTTACCGAACTGTACAGTTAGAGCCGGTGTCATATTTGTCCCCCGAATGCTTTATACTGGCTCTTCAGCGGTTCATAGCTAAAAGAGGACGTCCTTCCATCGTTTATTCCGACAATGGAAACAATATTGTGGGCACAGCCAATTTTTTGAAGAATATTGATTGGGAAAAGATCGAAAATTTTGCATCAGAAAAAAGAATTTCCTGGAAATTTAGTCCTCCTGCTGCACCCTGGTGGGGTGGCTTCTGGGAGAGGTTGATAGGATTATTGAAGAGCATTCTGAGAAAAGTTCTGGGGAGAGCTTGTTTGAACAAAGAAGAATTGGTCACTGTGTTATTGTGACGCAGAAAGCTTAATTAATTCTCGCCCTTGACATACCTCTCAGAGGATCCTGATGAACTATTAGCAATTACACCTTCTATGTTTCTCCAGAAAATTAGAGAGGTTGGTGTTCCAGATCTGGATATGATAGATTCAAAAAGATTGAACAAGAGGTGTGCTTATAGATTGAAATTGCGTCAAGATCTGCGAAACCGCTTCAGAAATGAGTATCTAGGATATTGAAAGATTATTCAAAAGTTAAAGGAGAGTCGTTCATTGAAGGTGATTTCGTTCTAATTGATGATACCAACAACAAAAGAATCAACTGGCCTCTAGGGAAAGTCACAAGGATGTATAAAGATAAAGACGGAAGAGTGCGTGTAGTGGAAGTGAAACACAATTTGGAAGTGTTATGAGACCAATTCAGAAACTCTATCCGCTAGAAGTGACTACAGCTGACTATTTGTCATCAACAGAAAGAGATGTAGAGAATGGTTCTTGCCTCGATCAAGATCAAATTCCTGAGGTGCAAGGAGTGCTCCGTTCTCGTTATAGAAGACTTTTGAAACAAACCAAGAGACTTGATAATCCATAAACTACTATGAACTCATGATTTTTTTATCATGCTAATTTTGGACTAAAATTTGAACTCTGTTATGGACTTTAATCTTATTTGTTATTGTTATTTTAATGCGCTTTTTAGTCTTTTCAGGTCATTTATTCTTACTCTGGTGACTGCTGTTTTGCACTCTTCTACAACTTCGAATCCAAAGGTGGGAGAGTGTCACAAACTCCCATCTGCCTCAGACTTTGACATTGAAAGTAAGGATCGCAAGTTTATCCTTGGTGAAGTCTAATGAGACTTGCTGGTATGGGCGGATTTAAAGTCAAGCGCAAACAAAGCCGAGTTTTTGAATTAGAATATTTTGAAATGCTAAATTTAACAATATAAAAAAGGCTGGCTGCTTGATGGCTACTAGAGTTGAACCCCACGTGAATGTATCTTTACAAGAACCAGCTAAGGGTCTTAGCTTCTTCTCCGATCCTAAAGCGAGAAAAAATAACAAAAACAAAGATCCCGAGGCCTAGACCACAGAGTCCCTCCCGAATGAGGAGAAAAAAACAGAACTTCACTGCGAGGGTAGCGAAGAGACACCACCAAGCGCGTTGATTGGTCAAATTAAATAGCACGTGCTTCCCCAACTTCCAGTTACGCATTTCTGTCCCTTTTCACGAAATCACTCCCACAAATCTCCAGCAATCGAGAGGAAAGATGTTACACATCAAAAAGTAGCATGTGGAGAGCCAAATCATTGAATAAGGAAGGATGCCCTATCACAGTAATATTTTTGTTGAACAAAAACTGTTTGACACACAGGGCTGTAAGAGCAGGTGCATTGTTTTGGTGCTACAGCCAAACATCACTCCCCTACTGTGGCCTTTTTTCTCTAATTTTTTCACGAAGTCTTTTCAGTACTTCAATGTAATAGTGTTGATTAACAGTTTGACCACTGGGGCAGGCGGACGCCAGGGACTCCAAGCTTGCAAACGTGCAACAAAAAGATCTTGAACCGATATTGTAACCAGGCATGTTTTAAGGCATGGGCCAACTGGCGCTTTGGCTTCATTGTTCTCGAGTCAGCCTTTATAATATGGTTCGAATAATTTTTAAGGTAAAATGTTATTTCCGAATGTATTCTCCGAAAAACTAGAAATTTCAGACTATATGTCAACTGGTAACAGTAGCAAGACTGCATTATTATATGATGACCGTTGTCCATGAATAGGCCTACGCTTACCACCATTACTCATTCAATCAAAAGACAGAGGTCGGTCGAGCTGGTTTGTGCAAATGTAAGTCATATACATTGATTTGTTTAAAGTTGCTGTTTGTACGAATATTTGACAACGTATACCGTGTATTATCTACTTTTAAGCACTGGCGTAACTAGTCATGAGGGGCCCCAAAATAACTTGGGGATCCTTAACATTTTACGATTTTTTCTTACACATATTGGGGCCCCGTATCATTGATACGGTGGTAACTATGCTTTTGCTTTTAAGGATCATAGGTGGGGCTACATTTGAACAGGGGTCCAAGACCTTAACTAGTCTTAAGACATCCCTGATTGTATAACCCCAATGATTTTCACTAATTTGAGTCGTGCTAGCCCTAGCCATCCTTCTTCCGTGAATCTGTATTGTTACAATCTGTGCAAATTTTTCGCATACGTTTTTTGAATAAATTTTCTATCGTACAAACGAATAGTATTAAAGTCAAACAAGTTTGTTTTTAATTCACAGATGTGCTTAGTTACTCTCCGATACATCTTACAATGATGGGGGGAAATTTCAGTATCAAGAAAAAATTATTGTAGTCTAATGTAACTTTGGCAATACATTTGTCTAGGTAGCATATTTAATTGACTCAACTTTCAAGGTAACAGGTTAATATAAGCGCGAGAAGAGTAATCTGAAATGATGATACATTAAAAACCGATGCAGCTGGGAGAATTTTAAATGCAAGTATGCATACATTGTGACGTACAAGTATGGGGTATCAGTTTGTGGGATGGAATTGCAAGCCTGTTGCTCTTGATCGGTCAATATAAGGTTGGGGATGACGCTGTAGTTTCCATCCAATGCTGCCCCGTTGGTGCTTGATTGGAGAAAGATCTGGTGATCAAGCAGGTCAAAGTAACACGCTGACACTCTAATGGAGCAGGTTTTTATCCTGTTGAAAACTCCTCTTGAAAGATGTTCATAAATGGCAGTGCAACAGTTTTAATCACCAGACTGACGTACAAGTTTGCAGTTAAGGTGTGTGAATTAACGTCGAGAGTGCTCCTGCATTCAAAGAAAACTGCTCACACCAGACCATAACTCGGGGTTCAGGCCCAATAAGTCTAGGGCACAGAGAAGTTGCTCGTAGGTCCTGATCTAGCCTTTTAATCAATATACAGCCATCATCAAACAGTGGCGTAAATGTACACCTTCCCCCCATCGAGGGAATGGCAGAACTTTTGGGGAAGCCTTAGCCTGACTGATGCCAAGTACGGCTTGGAGTCCAAAACCATTCTAGCAAATCATTGCAATAAGGTGAATGTGAATTATTACAAAGATCTAGTCTTCTAAAATCTCTAGAATATAATATCAAAAATTTCAGGAATGAATTTTTAAAAATAAAAATAGAAGCAACTGATTTATAAGGACTCTCGTTTGAAGAGGAAGCTGGGCAAGAAAAGAGACAATTTTTCGGTGAAAGTAAAAGAAGTCGGTTATGAATTTTTGAAAGAAGGAAAAATTTCATAGTGAATTCTGTTGTTGTTGCTTATGCCACCTGTCTGACGTAGTCAGATCGAGGCCCACGAAATTCATCATGGCAACGGGCTAGATCTACGCCTGCCGTTTGCCTAAGCTTTGAACCCCATGAAGGTGACAGTACGATTTTTGCTCGATAGATGGCGACACCATTCGGACCCACTGATTTAACGAGCACGTACTCCGTGTGTACTCGGAGGGTATTTGGTAACATCGAACCCAGGCCTTCGGTCTGGAGTCCGATGCTGTAACCACTAGGCTACCCTCGGCCCTAATATATGAATAGTGAATTCTTTTTGTCAAATGCGATAGAGCAAGAGCAGAACCATCCCGAAGAGCTTATATGTATTAAACTGTTATAGAACAGTTTACTGTATTTTTTGACGAGATTATACCTGAAATTAAGAAGAAATCTACACAAAAACTAAAGGGAACTTACAAAGACGATATTGAACCTTAATTTTGGCTATATTAACTCTATCAGCTTTTACTATTTTTATAAGAAACAAAGATACAATGAAGACCCCCCACTAGAAATTTATCGATTTGCAAGAGAAATCCTAATGTAGAGATACTATTAAAAATATTTTAACAATATAGATATAGAATGCATCAGGTGAGAGATCTTCAGTTTTAAACCGATTTAAAAATTATTTAAGAAGTACTATGGAAGAGAAGACAAATTGAACAACGTGGCCATATGGAACACAAGATGCTTGAGATTAAACAAATACGGCAAAAATAATTAATAAATTTACCAATGAGAAATCAAGAAGTAAAGTTGTATAGCAAAACTGTAAGCTCTTCAGTTAAGGTCTTAATTTCTTAAAATACAGTTAAAATTTTTCTTTAGCCATTGAGTTTTTTTTACATGCAATACATTTTATTTGGAGGTCAGCAAATCTCTTTTCATCATTTTAGTTGTTTGACTCTTGAGCCCATGCGCCTTGAATCTTTTATAGCCACGGGCCTCCAGCTACCTTAATCCACCTCTGCACTGGGGATTCTAGAATCTTCCTTTGCATCGACTGGCGCTCACTTTCTGGGTCATAGTTAAATCCACGTCTCATCACGTTACACAACAGATTCCAACAAATTTGGTTCATTTGCAATGTTCTAACACACATCATTACGGCATTGTTTTCAGTCATTGGACAGAACTTTTTGTGAACAACCTTCCCTATATGTAGTTTGTCAGTTAAAATGCGTTGCACAGCTTCCCTATCCAAGTTAACAAACTTTTCCACTGAACAAACACTTAATCTTGGGTCACCCCCGGTCATCACTAATTTGGCCTGTAATCACTACGTGTCCAGCACGTTCCTCATCTTGCACACTGTTGCTTCCCTCTGATAACCCCTTATGCCACTCAAGCATACGAAGTTTCATCTCCTTAAGCCTTGCTTAACATTTGAAATGCTTTCATGGCTGATTTCTTTAGTTTCACAAGAAACTTGACGTTGATTCGCTGTTTGGTTTTTATATTATAGATTTTTCCGGCAGAATGCAGTTACACATGTTCATTCAATGGTGCAGTACTCCCAATTGGCATGATCAGTTAAGTTGAAACTGGCCACTTGGATAGAGGTATGCGGGATGTCACCAATAGTTGCTGTCAACTTTACAAGCTCGTTATTTTTGTATCACATCTTGTATGCAAGTATATTTTAAGCCATGACTGTAATATATATTTCGATTTTTCAATGTTTTTAAAATAAATTTCATTTAATTTTTAAAATATAACTTTTTTGTAGTAATATTGTTTTTTAATAAAGCTTATAAAAATTAATTTTTAAATAGGGACCTTAAGTAGCTAAATAGAAGATGAAACGTTGTAATGGGTCTTTCCATGAGCTTCCTACTAATCCTCTTGGGAAAAACTATTTCTTTTAATATTGTTGTATTTAAAACTTTCTCCCAAAGAAGTTGCGGTTTTATGTAAATGAAGGCTTACATTTTTAAGCATTAACTTTTTGGTTTGCGTGAGAGGAGGAGATTAGGAGTTAGAATGATAGAAATTAATGATTATAGTGCAAAGTAATGGAAAGCTAGCCGAGAGCGGCTCGACGATTAATTGCTTAATATTTAAAGACCTGGTTTAATTAGCAAATAAGCCAATAAAATTTATAATTTAATAATATCGACCAGAGATTGAATTGCTTGAAAAAGGAATTATGGTTAATTAAGACTGTAAGTAATCAAAGATTGCTAAAACATAAGTTGATTGAATCTTAGCAATTATTAAATATACCTTCTACCTTGCTTTTGTTTCTAAACATAATTAAAGGTACATTTCCTACCCTAGGTTGTAGATTGTTAGTAAGAAA
>BMAO01005085.1:0-14279 GCA_019973975.1 Trichonephila clavata | reverse complement strand
CATGATGATCGTATTCGTGTTAGACGCTATACCGATGAGCGCTGCTTTCCAGTGCGTTATCGAACGACATAGTGGCCTAACACCTTGAGTTATCGTTTGGGGGGCGATTTCGTATCATGGACGATCGAATTTGCTACGAATTGAGGGTAATCACAATAGCAGCAGGTACGTCCATGAAGTTCTACAGCCCGAAGTCGTTAACTTCCTTCAAAACATCCCTGGAGTTATCTTTCAGCAGGATAATGCACGCCCACATGTTGCAAACACTGTTCGAGACTTCTTTTCAGCCCAACACATGCAAATTCTTCCTTGGCCTGCTTATTCGCCGGATATGTCACCTATTGAACACATGTGGGATTTGATTGATCGGCGTCTCGCTCGTGATCCGTGTCCTGCAGCTTCAAAAGACGAACTTTTGCTGCGCATACAAGCAATATGGAATTCTCTTCCACAAGCAGACGTTCAAAATCTGTTTGACTCCATGCCCCGTCATATAGCAGCACTTATTGCAGCGCGTGGTGGCTGCACTAAATGCTAATTACAGACATTTAATTATTATTTTTTTTTGCTTTGCTTTGAAAATTTCGTCATTAATTTGTTATAATACAAGTCGTTTGTGCATTAAATTCCATTTAATTCTGATGATTGCTTCATAGTGTTGCATTTTTCACAAACAGTAGTATAATTTGTATATACACTGGTGTGCAAAAATTAAGGACGAGATGGTTTTTTCAATATAACTTTGTACAAAAGCATTCCAAATCAACACATTTAATACCGTAAGATCCCCACTACGTAAGGACATGAGTAATGTAAGCAACACTTACTAAAAGAGAAATCAGAGGAATAAAAAGAAGCTTTATTTAAAAAGTAGCTTTTAGCGCAATGCGACTGAAGGCCGAAACATCCCTGTGATGGGTGTCCAGCAAGAAATATCCGGTCTTTAGTACAGGATATGATCTCCCCTGACTGCTAGGCAGGTTTCACAGCGTCTGCCCATGCTGAGAATGAGGGTGTCAATGAGTTGTTGAGGCATTGCTGCCCATTCGTCTTGCAGCGCCAATGGAAGCTCCGGAATCGTTACTGGTGGTAAGGTATGAGCTGCCAAGCGTCTGCCTAGAAAATCCCATACATGCTCGATGGGATTGAGATCCGGAGATCGTGCCGGCCAATCCATACATTCAATATCCTCACTCTCTAAGAGCTGTTCGGCAGCTACTGTGCGATGACATGGTGCATTGTCGTCCATGAAAAGGAACTGCGGACCCATAGCGCCTCTAAAAAGACGCACATATGGAAGAAGAATCTTTTTACAATAACGGGTCCCGTTGACTGAACCTGCGTCGAAGATGTGAAGGTCTGTACGACTACCAAGCATGATGCCTCCCCAAATGAGAACACCGCCACCACCATACCTGTCCCTTTCAATGATGTTCGAGGGATGATTGCAGCTTCCCCGCTCTCTCCAGATGAGTATGCGATGAGAATCGCTACTCAGACTGAATCTGCTCTCATCTGTAAAGAGTACTCGTCCCCATTCATTGTCTCTCCAATTCCGGTGTTCTCGGCACCACAGAGAACGCCTGCTCCGATGGGCAGGAGTTAGAGGTACACACCGTACAGGGCGTCATGCAAACAGACCACCACCGTGCAGTCTTCTGGCCACTGTAAAACGCGATATCGGTCGTCCAGTCGCCTGTGTCGTGTGTCTAGCGATTTCTCCCGCTGTCTGCCGCCTGTTTCTTCTGGCCTGTGAGGCAATATACCGGTCATCTGCAGGTGTGGTTCCTCGTGGACGACCACTACTGAACCCCCGGATAGCTGTTC
Source organism: Trichonephila clavata (assembly GCA_019973975.1). Lineage (NCBI taxonomy): Eukaryota > Metazoa > Arthropoda > Arachnida > Araneae > Nephilidae > Trichonephila > Trichonephila clavata. Next base: position 12,452 of record BMAO01005085.1, on the reverse strand, counting down.
CTGCAGTTTGAAATTGTCTCCAAAGTCGTCAAACGATGCTGTGAGCAATTCTGAACTCTGCAGCCACACTTGTCACACTGCGACCTTCCTCCAACTTCCCAATGATTCGACCTCGGGTAAAAGCATCCAGATGTCGTCTAACAGATTGATTATTCGCCATTTCTCGCTGAGGCAGCAACTCGGTGTGATTTTAACTGCTATACGGTGTGCAATCTCTTTGCCAGAAATACTAATCTTACACCGACAACATGCTTTACTACTCAGACACTCCCCCATTACGTCTACCTGCATATCTGCGCATGTGCTACCGTACATCACCTCACTTAATCTCCTGATTGGTCTTTCTGTCCGCTCTGCCTCTTCGTTCAGCTGATATGCTAATTTTTCGACTTTGTCCTTAATTTTTGCACACCAGTGTATTACTGCATAGACACCATCAATGTATATGCAATCCCTGAAGATAATGTCTTAAAATTATAAACTAGCTTGAAAAAATGTTTCTGAAGTAATTTTCACTAATCAAATTCATTAGGTTAAAATGTCATTAATTTGTTTATTAGTTATAGTTTTACAATTATTTACTTCATTGGAATTTTTAAATTTTTTCCCTGATATCCTTCAAATTTATGTCTAAATGCTCTAAAAGAATTTCATGGCATTCTAATTTATTTTTTAAACTTATGCTTGATTCTTTCTTTTTATTTTGAAACATAATTTTTATCTCAATGGCATCCAAACAATTGTTTTAAAAATACATATGAATGTTTTGAAATTATTTCTATTGACAAATATTTATAAAACACTGATTCTTTTTTCAGGTAAGCGAAATCTTTCTGATGAAAGTTTACAAAAACCCTTTAAATTCATCAAGTTTTGCTCATCTGCTGTGGCTAAATCATCTGAAGAGTCAGCAAATATTAATGACTGCCCAAAAGCATCAGATATTTATGTGTCTTGTGAAGCTGATTTAACAGCGAACGATACTGTTGTACCTAATTGTAAAAATCAGTTAACAGCCAAAAATACTGTTATTTGTATAGATATGGAGAAAAAACACGTGTCATCTAAAAATTCTACAAACGATGAATGTATTATTCATTCTTTAAGACAATTTAAAAATGTTAAATTGTTGAGAGAAACCGCAAATGTGATACCTAAGAAAAAACCCTCTTCTTCGGAATTAAAATCTATTATGGAATTACCTGAGTTCAAAAATGTTGCTAAGTATTGTTTTGTTCATGAAAGTAAATCTGTGTGTTGTTGTCATTTTCATATCGGAGATATTTTAGTTTCAACTGGACGAAACTCAAATGAAAAATTGGCACAGTGTCAAGCTCTAGAATATGGTCTAGAAATATTGAGAAATTTATCCAATTTACCTGATAAAACTCTTAGTGATATTAAATATGAATGGCAGGAATGGAAAAGGATTGCTAATTATAAAGAGTCTTTGTTTTCTGATGGGAAATTGAAATCCGATGCACTCGGAAGTGTGTTATCTGAAATGAAAACCAATCCATTTTTTACTGATTTGTATACAATCTTGACTGCAATAGAATACTTTCAAACACCTAGGAAGAAAAGTATGTTAGCAGTGGATAGAATTGCACATGCTGTAAGCAAATCAAAAAATGGCACAGATGTTTTTTATTTCAATTTTTGTGAAGAACCCAACACTCCTCTTCATCCAAGGTTATTTCATTGTGATTTAGTTATAGGGAATGTATTAATTTGTCAAGGGAAAAGTTCTAGAAAGAAAAATTCTAAGGCTGAAGCTGCAGAGCAGGGGATTATTTCTCTGACTTCATTTTTTGATTTTAGTGAAGAAATAAATCATGGAACTGAAAATTATGTTCAAGTACATTCATCCACGAATATTAATGCATGCACTTCTCCTATAAAAAATATAAATAAATCAAGTTTTCCAGATCTCTGTTCTAGTTGTGTTGCACCTTCTAAAAAACAGAAATCGAATTTTCCAAGTCATGAAGAATCTGATTCTGTTTGTTCATCAAAAGTCACCAATAGTTTAATTAAAGCACAGGAATATACTCTTCCCCAACCCATTCCAACTCAAAATGGTATTCAGAGATGTAATGAATACCGGGAAAAAACAAAATTTAAAATAAATGAAAGATTATTGAGAAATTCCTTAGAACAAAATTTTGCATTATTTGATTTTGGTGAAGGTGGTCGTGGATTTCCAGAGGTACCATCAACAATTCTACTTCATTCAATGAATAAGAATTCAAAGGCAGTTAAATATGCTTTTAGTCAAGAATCTGAGGATTCAGATTATAGGTTTGTTTATTTATGTATCTTTAAAGAAACAAGCATTATTTGGAGTTATTTCTCATAATATATAAATTTTATAGTTTTAAAGACTAAATTTAAAACTTTAAATCTTACAATGCACAGTTAAGGTAGTATCTCACGTAAAGTTTCAGCGCAATTTTTTCACCCAACTTTTCGCCGAATCAGGGGGAAGGGTTACCGTAAACAAAACGACATGCTCTGACATCAGCCACTCTCTTTCTCCACATTGAAACATTACTCGCTGATTTTTCTGCTTCGAAAACGACCATCCAATGTTATTTCTTTTATTTCGCTGGCATTTTTGTTTATGGGGATAAACAGAAATGGAGCATCATTATATTTAAAATATTATACGCCGTTAAAATATTGTACACCATTAAAATATTATGCGCCATATCTGATGCGAAGCTACCATTATTAACGCCATCTTGTTTATGACGTAGGGCGCCGAAGAACCCCATTGGCAGGAATTTCAAGCAACTTTCTCAGCTCACTAGCAAAAAGTTGTTCCAAAGCCATTGCTATGGCAACGGAGTAAAAATTGCACGAATTAGACCAAAACTTGCACCAAACGTGTACGTGTGATAAGGCCTTTAGTAATTAATATACTAAGAATCTTCTTTTACCCCCTTAATTTAGTTGTACTTTCATATAGTTTTTTTATAGTAATCATAATCTTTCTAAAAATATTTGCATTAGATGGACATTTGACATTCAGAATAATTTAAAATATTGATATTGATCCAATTATTCATTTGATTGCCAAACTAATGGAATTTTTGTCATGTGTTTTGTTATGTTGATATAACACATAAAAATAAGTATACCGTCAAAAAATAAGTATTATAATTATGAATTTACTCAAATCTGGACTTTAAAGATATATCTTTCTTTATAATTTAACTATGGCAGTATTTGTTAAGGTAAATTTCTAAACACTTGGTATAAAGAGCTGATAAAATAGATCTTGATTATTGCTTAAAATAAATTATGAAATCCCATACAAAAAATTCAAATTGCCTAAAAGTAACACACACACATATATATATAAATTATTAATATCGAAGTCCTAGTATTAAGAATTCGATTGTATTGAAAAATATACTTACACCTGTAACTGTCGCCTCTTAATAAAAAAAAAAGGGAAGAACTCATCTAATTTATATTTTCAAAATATCTCTAAATTGAAGTATATAATGATGTTTGCACTTTCGTAACCCTATAACCAAAGGGATTCCCGCAAAACCAATTTTCGGTGAATCTCTACTCTGTAAAATGACCATGCAAGCCAAATTTCAAGTTTAAATCTAACAGAAAAAAAATGAAATTTTTACTATCAATACCCCCGTAATCCCTTTGAAAGTCGTTTTCCAAAATTATCGTTCTTGGCGGATAACAAAAGAAAAACGGAAACCAAATTTCATTATTCTAGTCCTTGTAGTTCGAAAAAAGGAATTTTTTGTCAGTACGCCGCAGTAACCCTCCCTCAGGAGTTGATTTCCGTAAAGTGGGTGATTAAGTGGGGTTGATTAAAGGGTCCATATTCAACAAAAAAAAACATGCTTAACAAATTTCAAGTATGTGGGTCTAACAATTCAAAAACAGGAATTTTTTTCTATAACTCCTTTTCACCCCTCGCAACCCTCCTTGGGGTCTGACTTTCGTTTTACTCTTTATTAGAGGAACTCTATTCCATGAAAGGAACATGCCTACCAATTTTTAAGCAGGTAAATATAATAGTTTAAAAACGGAAATATTTATTGATTACGCCCCTTGTGCCCACGCTTCTTGGGGGTCTGTTTTCACAAAACTCATTTTGTAGGGGAACTGTATTTTATGAAAGGAATCTGCTTACCAAATTGGAAGACTATGTGTCTAATAAATTTAAAACGGAAAAATTTTTCTATAATGCCCTTGAGCACCGGCAACGAACCTAGAGGTCAATTTTCACAAAACACATTACATAGGGAATTTTTAATCCATGGAAGGTTTCTGATTATCATATTTCGACTGCACGTCCAGTAGTTTAAAAATGGAAATAATTATCTATGACGCCCCTTAACCCCGCAACGCCACTTGGGGGTCAATTTTCACGAAACGCATTTTGTAGCGTATCTCCATCCTATGAGAGAAATCTGCTTACCAAATTTCAAGACTGTGGGTCTGATAGTTTAAAAATATGAATAATTATTTATATCTCCCCTTAATAATTATTTATATCCCCCCCCCTGCAACACCCCTTGGGGGCAATTTTCCCAAAACCCGTTTTGTAGCGGATATTTATTATATGAAAGAAACATGCCCACCAATTTTCAAGCAGGTAGGTCAAGTAGTTTAAAAACGAAAATATTTATCTATTACGCCCCTTAATCCCCTGCAACGTCACTTGGGGGGGGGCTATTTTCACAAAACCCATCTTGTAGCTGATCTCTACTCTATAAAAGGAATCTATTTATCATTTTGGAGTTTGTTCAAAGCTTAAAAAATATCCTTAACTCAGATTCTGACAATGAAATGAATAATGCAGCTCCTGTTCCCGCATCATTCGAAATAAGGAACGTCATGAGAAGTATGTTCAGTTATTTAGATGCATATTCCAATGGGGAAATGAATAAAAAAATGAACGATATCGAACAACTCGATGCTAAAAAACAATGCAAAGAAAAACATCAAATTACTTTCAAAAACTCAGTAAACGTTTTGTTTTTCAAAAAATTTGTAGTGATTTTTTAAAAAAATTCTTGTGAATGTTTTAGTTTTGTAGATTTTTATTAAAAATACGCTTGTATTCATAAATAAGATAAACTCAAAAAACTTAATTTTGTTGATGTATGGGTGTTTTTACAATATACTTTAACACGAAAAAATATTCCAGTCTTTCAGCCCTGTGTTAAGCGATTTTCATTGTATATCAATAATTTAATTAGAATTAATTAAAAATAAATCATTGTTAAATTTTAAATAATGGTAATATAAATATATTTGTCAAGCACACATTCTTAGTGTCTCAGTAACTGTTGAAAAATCTCTACAATGTTACTCTTTAAGAAATAATTCTTCCATCTTTTTAAGAATTTTCTCTTCAGTGCTGAGAATCTGTACTGTTCCATATTTTTCTTGTACATATTCAGCTTCTTATATTACTCTTGATTATTTACTTCATGTAATTCACATAATTTTTATTGGTAATATGACGAATTGTAGGACTTGCGTAGAACAGTTTTTCCAAAAAATAATTTTTTTAAATCTTTATTATAAGCTCCTATCAAAATTATCTATGAACTGTAAAAGGAGAAAGGGTAAATTCTTAAAATTTTGCTTCATATAAGTTTAGTTTTGTTGATGGTTTATTTATATATATATAAACTTAGAGAAAAACAAGTAATTTGAGTGGTTTGTGCATTTATTTTCTTTAATGAACATTTCAGATGTACTGTGTTTGCAAATCACGAAGCTATTGGAGATGGAATTGGCTCTTCACAAAAAGATGCAAAGCTTAATGCAGTCCAAAATGCTATAGAATTCCTGCGAAACTCATACTACACAATTAAAGTATGTTTTTACTAATATTATAATTATTTTTTATTTTGTAACTGTAAATGATTTTATAAATTATTTTACTAGCATCAATTTTTTAAAAATTGTAATTTTAAACTTTAAAATAGCAAAAAAAATATAAATCTACTGAAAAACGATATAATTCCATCTTACAGTTAAATTAGACGAGCTATATTAAATTATGTACCGTGCTGGCCACACAAAATGCAACACCTGGAAGGACCAGAGATATCATAGCGAAATTTATTTGGCAGGTAACATGTTGTACAAAGTTTGTCATCATCCACATGTTGTTACATATGGATGATGACAAAATAAGTAGTTAGTGTTGTCGCTGCTGTTGGATATAACCGCTGCCACACACCTTAGCATAGAATCAAAGAGGTTTTGTATGTATTCTTGGGGTACAGAGCAGTCCATGGGTTTTCCAGATATTGCCAAAGTTGATCTGGTGTAGCAGTTGGTAGTATATCCCGGGCCAGTCGTTGTGTAAGCATGGACCATACTTTTTTGATTGGCGATAGATCTTGAGAACAAGCAGACCAAGGAAGCAATTCAATTCTGATGGGTAAAGAACTCTAGAACATTGCATGCCACGTGTGGTAGCGCACTATCCTCTTGGAATATGGCGGTTGGAAAAGCCATTTTAGATCTCCTGTCCCTTCTATAATTTACATAAACACGCGAGTTGCGTAAGAACTTTTTATTTCCATGTTCATCACAGATAAATATGCAAATTTACAGTAGCACTGCCGATAACATCATCGTAAGACATATTTGTAAATGACGTCATAGGATTGCTGATTGGTTGTGTATTTCGCACGGTACACTTGTGACGTTTAATTTGGTTTTTTGTTGCATATATACACCTATTTGTTCTTCGTTTTTTTTCAGAGGTTGGCTTTAAAACTTTTTTTCACCCTCATCAAAGCACCTTTATACACAATTTTTAAAGTGCATCATAGTAATGACAATGGTTATGGACCTCAAGTATCGTTCCACTTCAGCATTTTTAGATTTTTATTTTAACAGGATCTGAGCGACGGGGTCCATCCTAAAGTTTAAACGGAGACAACAATTTAGAAACTCCATTCCACCAACTATGCCAGTTGGAAAGAAAATGTTCTAGTCCTTTTAATAGATCGAAATTGTTGGAGAATCCTATCAGAACATCAAGTGAAACCCGCCAAGGAAAAACGGAATTTCGACTCTCGATGGGATCAGGCATATTCCACCATTTATCTGAGTATGGAGGAGGAAAACCGAAATTTGATTTCAGATACCAGTGATCCTACAGTTGCCTGGGAGAGCCCGTGTCTTTGGACTGTTAGATGAATTTTTCAACAGTCGAATATTAGAAGAGGAGGAAATCGGTCTTTATGCTTCTCGATTAAGATCTGTCGTTGCACAGCTAAAAGACATCGGATATTCTTTAGAAGACATGTATCAGGCCTTCCAGTTAATCAAGTATTTGCCTGAAAGTTATCAAATATTTTTCAATCTATTTATCGCTGGAATGGTAAGGACTTTAAATTCGAACAAGTCTTATCAGAACTCCTCGTTGAGGAGTGTAAAGCAATTTAGAAAAGATCTAGATGTAATAGATACAAATCATTTTGCTCTTAAAGCAAAAGTTCATAAAAGTAAAAATATAAAACATAAACCTGTAAATTGTAAGAAATCTGAGAGTAAAATAGGACCCTGCTTTAATTGTAATAAAATGGTCTTGTAATTGCAAATAGTAGGGAAAAACTTAAAAGTGGTAAAAATCAGAGAAACAGCAATTTTGTAATTAAACCTTGTATTAATCAGGAAGTAAATACTGATGATTATACATGGGTTTTTGACACTGCAGCTTCAACTCATTTTTGCAATAATAAGTTGTTTCTTATGTGAACTAAAGAATACTACTACGTCATTTGCTGTGGGAGACATAACTAGCCCAGTTGAGGGTGTGAAAACTGTTAAGTTTTATTTTGATAGCAATAATGGTAGAAATAATTTTACTTTACATAATGTAATTTAATGTCTGGTCCAGCTTTGGATAAAAATGGCGGTACTTTTGTGGGAGGTTAAGGAAAAATTGAGAATTTCAATGGCGATGGTAGAAAACTTCTTTATGCTGGAAAGATTAATGGGTTGTATTATTTTAAACCTAAGTATCCTAACAATATCCTCATCAAAAAGTTTAATTTGACCACTTCAGAAGTAAAAAACTTAGAACTTTGGCACTATATATTTTGTCATATCAATAGTTGATATATTTTAAGGTCTAGTCACAGAATGAGAGTATTAGAGGAATACCTAAATTAAAATCTACTAATATGGACTGTGAGGATTGCAAAAAAGCTAAAAAGAGACGAAAAACGATTCAACCAATTTCAAAAATCAGATCAGAGAAACCACTTGAGTTGTTGCATATGGATGTTTGTTCTATTCCCGAAACATCTCATGTTGGTAGTAATTATTTTCTCACAATAACTGTTGATTACTCTAGAAAAGAAACAGTTTTCCCGATCAAAAAGGAAATCTGATGTTTTCAATTGTTTTACCTGATATCAAAAAACGAGCAAAAAAGACTCTTAAATACCAAGATAGTGAATATCAGGATTGACAATGGACTTGAGCTTATTCACAAAGAATTTTGTAAGTTTTTAGATTCTCAGGGAATTAAGATGGATAGGACCAATACATATTCGTCTGAAATGGTTGGGGTAAGTTAGTGTTTTAATTATACAACTTTAGATGCTGTAAGAGACATGTCAAGGATTGGGGGTTTAAGTTATTAAGGATTAAGGTGGCTTAAGGATTTTATAAACCACAAAAAACCAAATTATGTTTGCTTGCTAAATAAAGCTATTTATAAGTTCCATCAAAGCGTTAGAGTGTTTTTTCGAAATTCACACCAGTTTAGAAGAGTTAAATTTTAAGAAAATAAATTGTGTGTGGTGTAACTGTGTTTATATTTATAAAGATAGTGTTGTATTAATATTGTATGTTGATGATATTATGTTTTTTGGTAAATCAGATAATATATAATATTGAAGAAATAATAAGGAAAATAAAGGGTAAATTTGATCTAAAAATTATGGGTAGAACTAAGAAATTGCTAAGTGTTGAACTTAAAGAAGTTGATGTAAATTATTTATCCATCAAACGTACTATATAAATAAAGTGTGTGCAACCTTTATAGAAAGTATAAATTCTCAATTTCAACATTACTATCAGCTAAGGCAGTTATGCTACCTAATCTTAAAGGATTGCCCTAATTCAGAAGCAGAAATCACTGAAATGGGAAGTTTACCATTCCGAAATATAGTTGGCTGCTTATCTTACTGAGCAGGTCGCACTAGACCAGACATAAGTTATATTGTAAACATACTTTCCAAATTTCAAGAAAATCCAGGTTTTGCTCATTGGAATTGTTTACTAAATTTATTAGTGTATATTAAAAACACAAAGCATTTTAAATTCAATTCATCTAACATTAATAATATGAATGTCAAATGTTCTAGTGATTCGAATTTTACTGCCAATAAGGATCACAGAATTTCAATGGTTGGAATCGTTTTATTAATTGATTCTTTACCAATATTCTGGAGAACTTTTAAATAGAAATGTGTAAGTTTGTCAACTATGGAGGCAGAATATGTAACTTTGTGACTGAAGCTTCCAAAGAATTAATATGGGTTATACATATTTTAGAAGAATGTAACAATTTAAAATTATTTTCCACTAATTTAAGTAAAAGTGAATTAGTATGTGATAAAAGGGTCGCAATTGACTTTTCTAGTTCCCCTATTGAAAATATTAGAACAAAGCATACAAGCAGTTAAATACAAGTAGTATATTTATGTATGGACATGAGATGGAGGCCATTGTTGGAAAAGACATTTAATTTAGATCTCTTTTTACTTCTATAATTTGCACAAACACGCAAGAGCGTTTTATTTGCATGTTCATCATAGATGAATATGCAAATTTATACAGTAGCACTGTCGGTGACATCATCGAAAGACGTATTTGTGAATGGCGTCATCGCGTTGCTGATTGGTTTATTTCACAAGGTACACGTGTGACATTTAATTTTATTCTTGTTGTATTTATACCTGTTCGGTTTCACAGAAGTTGGCTGTTTATTTAAAAATCTTTAAAACTTCTTTTTTTTTGCCTCTTCAATGCTGAATTAATAAGCTCAATTTTTCAAGCGGATCATAGCAATGGCAATTCTTCCTCGGTCGAATTCAGAAAGTTGGTCAAAAGTCGCTCAGTATCTTCCATGAGGCATAAGTAAAAGCTTACGCCAAAAAAATAAAAATAAAAAATATATAAAATTGCCGTACTTCAAAACGCCAACCTGTTCCCCTTTTGTATTGCGCTTGTGGGTGGCGCTACGGTTGGCTGTGATGTGTGACTGCGCTATAATGCTAATGAGTTGCGTATTTCATCGCTGCCTTTGCTTGATGTTAATTTCACATGGTTTGCATGTTTCCTTCAGGGTGTTGCATTTTGTGTAACCAGCAGTGTAGTTCACTCTTTAATTTAAACATTGTATTTCTTAAGGTAGAAGGGATTAACAAGATAAAAATTCACTGATTGATTGTAAAAAAAATATAAAACAAATTGTTTGTCTGTTTTTGAAAGAAAAAAAAAACGAATTGTGTTGCATTTTTTCAAAATATTTTGCCAATTTACCTTCTATTTGCAGTACCATTGAAAAAAGTTATTCCTTTGAATTGGAAAAAATTAATGGTTGGATTTGATATTATAGATTATTCTGTAGAGTAGCTTTTTTTATTTAAACAACTCTTAAACTGCTGTAATTTAAAACAAACAATTTAGTTAATGTACAAAGGGATTCAAAACTTATTGTTCAAATTTTGTGGGGAGGTAGAGAATACGCCAAGAAACAGATTTCACATATGAAAGCGTTTTTTCTACAAACGTCATCTACATGAACAAAATGGATATTTTAAGTGAATACGAGGAAACAGTACAGTTAAGTGGTAACAAATGTGACATTAATTTCAAAAAGGTACAGTACAGGTTCGCAGTAGGTGCTCAAAATTGTTACCATTCCCACAAACACAGACTTTACTGCACCGTTGCATTGACCTCCAAAACATTTTCAAAAATGCCTGGCATATCATAGACACTGCCTGCAGTGGCCACTATTCGTGGAACTAGGTCAATGTCGATGGGAGCATGGTCTTTCATGGCGCTCTAGATAAAGAAATTCAAGGCCATATAAATTAGGTGACCTGGACAGCCAAGCGATCGATCCACCTCTGCCCATCCATCAAACTCTAAATGTTCAGTACAGGTAATCACCTACAACAGTTATGCTATTGGTTGGAGCACAATCAGTTTTAAAGCTCAATTCTCGGCAGATATGTGCAGGAACAGCGCCCAGAAAAGTCGGTAATGCTGTCTCAAGAAAGTTTGGGTATTTCCGGTCGTCCAATTGGGGGGGGGGGTAGCAAGCAAGGCCCCAACAAATAGTAACCAATCATTCTATCCTACACATTTACGGCAAAACAATATTGCACTACTTGACTTCTCTTATGCTGGTTTTCATAAGCCCACATGTGTGCATTAAACAAACCTTCACGACTGAATGACATTTCATCTGTAAAAAAAGCAGAAGCTGAAAAATTGGGGTCCACAGCACCTTTCTGCAGGAGCCATATACTATAAATAAGACAATGAGAATTGAATGAACAGAATTAAGCTTTTAATAACTTAGAAGTGAGGTCACATGATTGCTGTTTACAGACTGTCTCATCCAGGCGTTGCCAATACAGAAAACAAAATTAAGTGATGCCAGATTACATAAGAATAATATGACATTTTTACCCCCCCCCCTTTAATTTTAATCTGGATATTTAAGTCTCTGACGTAGTCCTTCAAGTATGCAGAGGAGGTTGCCTATGGCGAGCTGTACGCAATGCTAATGTGTCTTGTTCGGTTCAGTCGAATCTTCTAAAGTGGTATCTGAATCTGAGTTTATTGGCTGTAGATCTGGAAGAACTTGAACACTTTCTTCTGTACCCTTGTTGCCTTCAGAGCTGGTAGTTTCTCCTCTTGGAGCTAAGTGTCTTATAGAAACAGTTGTTTCCCTTCCATCGCCAAGTTTTACATGTGCATAGTCAGGGTTAGCTTCAATTAATTCCACTTCTTGGACAATTGGCTCATATTCGTTGGCACGCACCTGATTTTTCATTAGAACTGGACCAGGCTTTGTAAGCCAAGTAGGTATGGAACAGCCGTTATGGGATATTCGAGGGGAGAAAACATTCGTTCATGAGGAGTGGCATTTGTTGCTGTACACAATAAAGAGCGAATTGAATGCAGAGATGTTACAAAATTTAAAAGATACAATTTAAAAACTTTAGGCCAGAACTTAACTCTGTTTGGATAACACATTCCCATTGTTCAATTTTCATATTATTGGATCTTAAAGCAAGTTGCATAGTTTTCCAGATTATTCCATTATAACATTCAACTTGTCCATTTCCTGCTGGATTATAGGGAGTAGTACGACTTGTAGCAATTCATTGAGATATTAAAAATGATTT
>BMAO01005084.1:0-52720 GCA_019973975.1 Trichonephila clavata | reverse complement strand
ATATAACTACGTCGCACCCTAATAAGCTAACTTCTAATTAATCAAGCTCAAAATACCTGTATTTTTTTATGAATCGGATCCTACATTGGAAACTTGCAGGTGATCTTTATCGGGCTTGGTCAACGTCGTTGGAACCACGTTCCGTAATCCTTTTCCTGGACAACTCCAAGATCTCTTACTAATTCCACTATCTTTCTTTCTTCAACTAACAAACTCACTCGCAAACTCTATGTTAACTCCTACTTGCCAACTCCAACGTGTCAACACACAAACTCGCGAAAACAGAATTTATATAATATACTTCATTTACATAATCACGCTTTCTTGGTCGGCGAAGGTTGGTTGAATTAATTATTTTTCCCCAGAATAGTCCATAAGGTGTTAATAAAGTCACGGACAGAACCGTCACAGTGTTAACCAGAATAAAAGGAAAGGACATATTTTACAATAAATGAAATTCCCGTCTTTTCCCGCTTTTAACCTCAAATGCTTTTCTCGGAATTAATTACTTTAGGGCAAACTTAGATTCATAGTTCACCTTATTTAGAATTTAGGCTAGAATTTTGGGAGGATTAGCAATTCCCCAATAATAACCTTACAACTCTTCTTTCCTGCAAATTATGTGTAAACTCAGCCACTAATGTCCTCGTGACTTTAAAAACTCATCTAGAAGTAAGCAGTTTTCTCACAGAAACTTAATTATTCCGGTAGTCTCAAGTGACTTTATAGGAAATACAGTAGGAACCTCTAAAAAACATTAAAAAGACAAAGCATTTTTTTTTTCTCATTGAGTCGATGCTACTATCAGTGGGAGTTTGGAGCCTTAGTAAAGGGAAGAAGCTTTATAGATCTCTTTTTTCAATTCCTACTATTAGTTCACATTCTCCCTACACACACGTGCACATATATATATCTATATATATATATATATATAATATATTTGAAATGCAAGAAAACTATGGTAATCACTTGGTGCCAGGTTTGGACTATATGGTGGATGCATCAAAATTTCCTAACGAAGCTCCCGGAGATGAGTGTGGCCTGGTGTTGTCCTGATGGAACACAACATCAGGCCACACTCATCTATATAAACTCCGGGAGCTTGGTTAGGAAATTTTGATGCATCCATCCTATAGTCCGAAGCTGATACCAAGTGATTACTATGGCTTTCTTGCATTTCAAAACTTCCTTAGTGATAAGAAATTGACATCAAGAGAAGATTGGGAAAATCTATTACCTGAGTCTTTCACTAATAGGGACCAAGGCTTATATGAGTGAGGCAATATGAAACTACCTTTAAAATGGCAACAGATTATAGAACAAAATGGTGCATATATGACCAAAATTGGTAATCCGAAACATGTTAAATAAAGTTTTAAATTTCATGTAAAAATAATGGATTTCTTTTTCCAACTTAATATATATGTATATATATTGTTCAAATTTTCAATCGCGTTAGTAAAATACTTTTTATATTCATCCACTAAAGTTCAAATATAATTTTTAAATTTGTAGTGGATTACACTTGATGTTAATACAGTTTATTCAAATATTAATTCGTTAATTAGATTTAATTAATGAATAAATAGTAAAAAATAAAAATAATAGTCCAACACCATATATAAAAAGGAAATCCGTTCGTTGTGTCCCCGTAGTGCAATGGATAGCACGTTGAACTTCTAAACCGAATGTCGAGGATTCAAATCCCACCTGGGGGGTGGCTAAATTTCTGAGAATGTGATTTCTTTTTACTATATTATATATTGGAATAATTAAATTTAATTAATGAATAAATAGTAGCAGACAAAAATAATATTCTAACGCCCTATATATAAAGGAAAATGGAAAATTGCTTTCTATTTTGCCCCTTAATATTGTGATTCTCTCATATGTATATACATATTCATATTAATTATAATTCTTTAATAAAAAGTAACTAAACTAAAATTTTTCTTTGTTGAATTTAATAGAACAATTGACTTTAAAAAAAATTTACATTTCTTGGTGGTTTTTTTTTATATATACTGTCGAAAGAATTAACATGTTTATTCTCATATAAAAAGTACAAGAGAAGTTCCGAAACTAAGTTTTGTCATTTTTTTTACTCTGAAAACTTTCTTACTAAAAATATTACATCGTGGCACTATTTTTCGACATAGTCATCATCGACATCGAGACATAAGTCGTAGTGTACAATCAATTTGAAGAAGCATCTCTGATAAAATTTGGATCCCTGCGATGAAAGGAATTGTAATACAGACTGATTCACACACACACACACACACGCACACTTCAGCACTAATTTGTAAGGATTATTTCTTCACTGATGAACTTGGATGCTTCCGCGTCATTAAAAAAAAAAAAAAAGGGCCCTGGTTTCTGGGATAATGAGGTGCACCCTTGTCTCAAGGCCTGTGAGAATTCTAAAAAGAATTCTTTCGATACTCTCTTTCTTCTCACTTTTCAGTAAACCTAAACATCATAGATCATGTGATGGACCTGAGCACGAACGATGCGCAGTGTGCAAGCCATTTCGACACATTTGTGCGCCTGTACGCTAAGATGTCTTCTACTCTAGCAATATTGTTTTCATTTGTAGATGTGGAGAAACGTGCACTTCGATCTCCATCCTCGACATTCTGCCTTCTTTTACTATTTGTCCGTTCATACTGCAAAATAGCACGCCCTTCCATTGAGTCACGTTCTCAGTACAAGTGTGACTACCATCGTGAATTGTACTGAAATAACCTAGGGCACGCCAGTCTGCTGCTACTCTCTCTTCTTCGTCGATCTACGTATGCGTTATTCATTCTATGCTGACGCTATTTCCGTCATTTAACCAGCAAAGGATGTCGATTCGTGTGGTGATTATTTGCTCCATCTGAAGTACTATCTTATCTTCCAAAAAATGACGAAGCTTACTTTCAGAACGTCCCTTGTAAGTCTGGTATACAAGACTTAATTACTTCAAGAATATTACCCACCTAGATAAGTATTATGAAACCTCTTCTCTTATTAGAAAGGTTTTACGATACCCTCTGTAATATATTACCGGCACTAAAAACCAAAGAATATTCAAAAGAGGCAGACTTACATTTACAGTCAGTGGCGTTAATCTTGGCAAACTCCGGAAAACACTCGCAAACTTCTTGTATTCCATCCTTCACGCATCTTCCGTTTTTACATCGACACTCTACAGTAAAAAATAAGTAAAATAATGAATAATATTTGTAATTTTTGTATAAATTTCTGTATTTGAGGAACACTGAATCACAAGAACAAGAGTGTAAGTTAAAAGGATTATTTCGGTCACTTTAACTCGATGTTACCATTTTAAGGGAGAAAACTAAAAATTGATATGATGGTCATTTGTTTGTTAAGTGGAATCATCCACTAGAAAATTTTTAATATATATATATATATATATAGTATAATAAATTGAAAAAATAACAAGACTAAACTATACAACTAACAAAGCTAGATGATAGAAACCAGATTTTAAGACACATAACTATAAAAATGGTGGAAATGTATATTGTACACGATTTAAATAAACGTATGTATAGCAGGAAACAGAGTTAGAACTTTAAAATGGAAGAAACCAAAAGAGTCAATGGACTAAAATGGTGACCTATTATGATTTCTAAAGCTGTTAATAAATTAGGACTAGCAAATTAGGGTTAAGTCTACTTTAGGGATCCACCTTCCCCACACAGCAGAAATTTTCGACATAGTAGAAAAAACAGAACCATATTGAATAATTAGGCCTAAAACTAACACACGTGTATTATGCGACAGAAAAATAAAGTTAAATTAAATTAAATTATGAAAGGAAGGTTTCCTACAAAGAGATGAATATAAAAATAATTTTGTTAGGAAAAACTAAGCAAAAACCTACATGTAAGAATGCTAACCATTAGAGAAAAATGGCATGTACCTTTGTCTTGCACGCACACCAACTGACGTGTTAATATTGGAGTGTTAAACCAGAAACAAAAAATAGTGGCGCCACCGAGATAGTTTCATTGTAAACAAACTAATCAAACGATATCATATTGAAATTAATAAAAAAATAGAAGGAGAAAAATTAACAAAGAACAATACTTAAAAATTAAAAAGAAAGAATTAGAAAGATTTAAGATAACATAGCAATATATTTAAAAATGAATTTACTTGGATAGTTGTAATCCAAGCAATTATTGCAGAACTCCTTAGAATTTCTCTGTTTAAAATCATTATCAGTAACTAAATCATTGTTTCCTTTATATAAAATTTAAGATAATATTTCTAAAAATAGATAGGTGTAGGTTACTACACCAGAATAGCATTTTTATAATGTTAAAAACAAAAGAGTCTCTTTTATCAAAAATATTACTAATTATTAGATTATTCTTAGCATTTAATTGAAGGTCTAAAAAGTTTGCACACTCATTATTGTAATTGGTTTTTAATAATTTCAGATATTGCAGTTAATAATTAAAATTAGGAACATAATCTACTATATTACAAAAGATAATTAAGTCATTTATGTATCTAAAAGAGTAACAAGATTTGAAATTAATGCTATCATATTCATAAAAAAGTGCAAGCAAATATTGGCCAAACAATTACCTACAGGCCGTCCTTGAGGAAGACCTTTAATTTGCTGATAATAAGAGTTATTGTGAAAAATATAATTTTCATATAGTACTAATCGAATAATAGAAAGATATTTATCATACTTAATTAGTTTATTTAAAGAATATTTGTTCAGGTTATTTTGAGAATTTTAACCATGTCTCCAATATCTATGGAGTTAAAAAAATCTTCAAAGTCATAGGTATGGATAGAGATAATTTTTTTACCTTGCATGTACTTAATAAAATCTTATATATTATATATACAGAGCGAGATGCCCAATTTACTTTTTACTCTGCTTAATTTATTCATATTTATTGCTAAATATTCAGATTATGAAAAGCCCAGTATATTAAATATTTTTTTATCAAAAATGTTGCTTTGTATTTCTCGATTAACAATTTAATAGATACATTTTTTTTATTTCTAAGGGGCTGCCTGTTGGTGTTTTACCATCGCAGACATAGTACATTCCCCGGAAGTTGGTATTTCTTTTTTATTGTGGCACCCTATAGCCAGATACCAATCGCTGCAAGTAGTTTTGACGCCCAGCTTCCTCTAGAGGGAGGCACTTGAACCCTGACGATGCGAATCTTTAGTAGGATTTAATTTTGCCGAGAACACCCAAGCCAAACAGACACTCTAGGTATACTTTACATGCAGTATAATTATACGACATGGTCGCTGTCGATTTTCTGCATCATGAAAATCCATCGACTTGGACCGGGGTCGCAACCTTTACTGCAAAAGGTCAGCGACAAACCAACCACGCCACCCAGCCGACATTTAATAAATGCATTGAACGAGTTATTAGATCTTGATAATATTTTTGACTAGAAATAGTAATACGATGACGACCAGATCTGTATCTATATCTTATTACTAAGATCAGGTCTGTGATAGAGCAGAGGTTAAAGTTGTGAACTTAAGAATCGGCATCGTGCAAGTTAGAAACTGATTATTTTTCTAATTCTGTTAAAGGTTTATAGTATAGGTTTGTGGTGGTTTTTACATCTTTAAATTCAGCTAGGCAAAATGTGACCAAATATGAAAGGCTAGAGAGGAAAGTAGTAGTTAAGGTATCATTTTTCTCATATATCCCTTTAAAACCCAGATCGCTAGGTTGTGCGAATTAGACGTAAGGTTTTGGTTTTGTAAGAAAAGGCCGAATCGAACGATTAAGCGGGTTTAAAGAAAGTAGAAAGTACCACTTTTTATCATTAGATGGCGGTTTTTCCTTCATAAGACTATTCCAGAAGTAAAGATGATGATGATAATAAGATAACCCGCACAATCGAGCGAGCTGGTAAAAAAAATAGCAAAGCCCATCTTCAGAATATCCTTAGAATAGCTCGATAATCTTCTGTAACTCCGTGTAATATCCAACAGTAAACAAAATGAGGATCTTGCACTTGATCTTGACGTAGTGTGTAAGAACCACAAACAACTCACAGTCTTTCATGGTAACATGTTTTTATACATACATACATCCTCGTGTGTTGTTTTCTTTGCGGTTGCATTTTCCTTATGGAAAGCTGAAAATGATCTTGAAAAGTAAGATTCTGGCAACACTACAAGAAGTTATCAGGGTTACCAGATTGGCTAATTTATTACCCTTAGCTGCAAATGATATTGCCAAGGAACCATCGATAAGTCTCTGGGATCAACCCTTCTGGAAATTTCCATTTGGCTTTTAGGAACCTTTGACACAACGGTCAAGTCAGCTCTAAAGAGATTTCGGTCGTCTGCGTTGACTGTGATAAAAGAAAAACACTTTATCTGAGTTTCTACTAGTGGAACTGCTTAGAAAGCCTCTTCTGATAGTTGTAAAGTTTGATTATAACGAGTATGTGTGTGTGTGTGATATGCAGCACTGTAAATAATTTGTTATATTTCTTTGTGCATACGTCGATTTGTCTTCATGTAGTCAACTATTTGCCCTTGTCCTTTAATAAATCTGTTATCATTTTAATAATTAGAATGATCGGCTGATTTCACCCACGGGAATATGCAACAGTATATATAGTTATCAAAATAGTAAAAACAGTTATTAGTATGTAGTTTAAGAAAGGGTTTAATACTAATGGCATATAAATAAATGTAACAACCAGAACTCTCTTTCATGCAAATAGTGAATATGTTTTTTGCTTGTTATGAACTGGAGAGCGGGCAATATATTTACCCTCGTATATTCTCTTAATACTATAAAAGCGGCAGACACGAATTTCTATCTTTTATATCTTTTATATTTCAATTGTTGACAAAAGGTGACAGAAATTCACTTTATTTGCATAGATACAAACCATTACAGAGTATATTAACCATTTTTTGCAAACAGAATTTAAAACACTAGGTTGGGGGAAAAGAAATCCATTATTTTTACGTGAACTTCAAAGCTTTATTTAACATGTTTAGGATTACCAATTTTGGTCAAATATGCACCATTTTGTTCTATAATCTGTTGTCATTTTAAAAGTAGTTTCATAATACCTCTCTCATATTAATCTTGGTCCCTATTGGCGAAAGACTCTGGTAATCGGTTTTCACAATCTTATCTTGGTGTCAATTTCTTATCACCAAGGAAGTTTTAAAATGCAAGAAAAACATGGTAATCACTTGGTGCCAGGTTCGGACTATATGGTGGATGCATCAAAATTTCCTAACAAAGCTTTCGGAGTTTCTTGGAGTGTCTATAGATGAGTGTGGCCTGGTGTTGCCCTGATGGAACACAACACCTCTCTTTTTTTGCCAATTCTTGCCGTTTCTGGTCAATTGCTTTCTAAAACGGTCTAATTGTTGACAGTATAGATCCGAATTTAGTGTTTTTCTTGCATTTCAAAACTTCCTTGGTGATAAGAAATTGACACCAAGAGAAGATTGTGAAAACCGATTACCAGAGTCTTTCGCCAATAGGGACCAAGACTAATATGAGAGAGACATTATGAAACTACTTTTAAAATGACAACAGATTATAGAACAAAATGGTGCATATTTGACCAAAATTGGTAATCCTAAACATGTTAAATAAAGCTTTGAAGTTCACGTAAAAATAATGGATTTCTTTTTCCCCAACCTAATATTATTTCCAAAACGGGACTTGCAGAAACATTACAGGATTTACACGAGAATTCAGGTCATATGCGTTTCTTTGCATATCGTCTTCAATGTGTTAAAGGTTAAATTGTCGTAGCGTACATACTTGGAACATCTGTAACCGAAACTGCCATCATTGTGAGTGTTTTTTCGGTTACAGTATTGAAAATTATGACTGTATCTCATACATGGGAAAATAACATCTGCCAAGTATAAAAGTGAACGAAAACGAAAAGTAAATAAAAAAGACGGTCTAATGCTTAAGCGAGCTGTACAGTTAAAAAAAGGACGAGTACAGCCACAAAACTCAATTAACATCTGCAATTCCTATAAAGTTCACAAACAGCAGAGAAATCACTCGGTAACAATTCTAAAAGCCCTTCTGATGAATGTGAATTCTAAACATTGTATCTAGAGATTGCAATATCGGACCAAAAGTTCAATACCGGTATTGCTTAGATCTTAATACCGGAATACCGGTAGTAGAAATTTTAGAAAAAGAAAGCAGATCTTGCTTTGTTTTATTTGCCAGTTTTATTGGAGAATGTAAATATCACAAAAAATAATTTGTAACCTATAAATTATAGCAGTATATAAAGAATCACAAAAAAGTAAAGGAACATCTTATTTATTTAAATCACACAAAAAAGTGCAAATATCACTATTCAATCTGTCGTACTATTACAAATATTTGAAATGCGATCTTAAAAAATTAATGCATCATTTGTACTGTACGATATACAAATACAATGTGAATAACTAACTCATCAATTTTAAAAATGTTGAAATATTACACAACTTTTTCATAACTACAACCTTGTTTCCACAGGTACGAATATCAGGCTACGAATCCTGCGTGTGTTCAGTATCGCTCTGAGCTGTAATAGGATAGTTTTTGCCCACCTCCGTGAATAGTTCACATATTTTATCACTTCTCTTGATTGTACGATGCAAGTTTATATTTTCAGTCTAATGAATTTCACCCGTTAGGGTGAAATTAAAACTAAAACGTATAGTATTTTGCTATGTTGGTGATCTCTGAACATATACAGGAGACAATTTAAAAAAATTCTTGTAAATACCGAAAAAACTGTATTTAAACTTGTGAATACCAGTATTACAAGTGGCTCAAAATACCGGTATTCGGTATATCGGTATTGCACTCCTTAATTGCATCAAATGATGCTGAAATTGTATCAATACCACTACGAAATCCAATCATATGATGCATGGGATACAAGTGATCTTGTCCTATGAATTAAGGAACTGGGAGCCAGAGTGGATGAACCTCACCCGTTATTTACGTTTGTGCAAGTTTAATTACTAGAGAGATCAAGCTAAAAGTGCTGCCATCTTGTGGGTACTAAAAAAATGCATTGTTTTCTGTCTTAAGCCAATAGAGGTCTTCACGTTCTGCTGAAAAATAAAAGAAAACCGTTTTGTTATTTTTTGTGGGTTGTTTCACACTGGTTCTCAGCTCCTCAATTGTTGCTTGCATCGTTACCTATATTACAATGAATGTGCGTGTGGAGAACTCTTTCATACGCGTATCATCCGGAGATTGCTCTTTACCAACTAAAAAGAATGGAAGTGGTTCCATCAATTTTACCAATGAACTCGTGATTTTCAGCGTTACCCTGAAAGAAACAATGACGTAACGAGTGGTGGAACAGGTTAGATAATGTGGTAACTTAAGACACAGGTTTTGGACAGTAATTTCATGATTTTTGCAAGCCCTTCTGTTATCCTAGAAGTAACGATGACGTTACGAATGAGGACATAGGTTACGTGATAACCTAAGAAGAGACATTACACAAAAATAATCAAGATGTGTCGTTCCCGTAACTCCGAGGATATATGGGAATATTTAACCGACTTATTTTTCAAAATATTATATCTTTTTGGGGGGATATCACTTTCTAGATAATGCTTTAAGCCATTTTTCTATACTTGTTTAGGTATATGATTTGAAGAGGATACAGAAGAAATCGCACGTCTCTGTTGACCGTCCAATACTCGGCTCTAAACATTAATGATATGCTCTGGTTTATTTTGAAAAACAAAGACCACACATCCTAATGATGATATTCAAGTTCTCCTCTCTACGTGACTCTTCTGAGAAACAGTTCAATATTCAAAGAAAATGCAGACATGGTTTTTAAAAAAATATTCATGGAAAAATTTCAACTACGTGGCTTGGTTGTATTATTCTTTTTTAAATGATATTAAAATATTTCTAATAATAAGGATGATTGTTGCACCATCTATAGAAAGCGCGTTACTTTTTTGCATAACTTTGTATGATAAGAATGGCAACTCTCTTACTGGAGCTCGGAAAAGAGATGTGTAGCGCCGTCGGAGGAAAAACTCCTGATCATCACTATCACCACTTGACCCTATGGATATTGTTACGAATTTTGTATACAATAATGTAAATAATTTGTATCTGGATGTGCAATGCCTTTATATTACTCTATGCTATATTTATTTCATGTTAAAGTTGTAATATTCACAAGCAACGCCGCCCCTTACGTTATAATGGCGATTCAATGGGAACTTGGCGAAATATTGGCGATAGAGCCAAGTTGGCATCATTTTTGGAGACCAATTTGGCAACTTTGGCGACCAACTTGGCGAGTTCGGGACCTTCTGGATTCTTCTAGAAATTAGTAGAGAAATCCACTAATTTCACGATCTATGATGCGAGCGCATCTTTCCGGAACTTTCGGTCCCGGCTATAAATAGAGTGATACTCGCCGCAAGAGTCAGTCTGGTTTTGACTAGCGATTAGTAAACTTGCCTTGACCGTGAAGACTAGCGATTATCTCGGCTGTTCAATATTACGAGCGGTGCTTGTGAATAATCTTTTACGTACGTGTATTGTAGACATTGCTTATTGTGTCTGAGTGCTGTTGAAGGTGTGAAATCCTTCTGGTATTTATCCTGTGAATTTTGCTGTTGAATCCTGTAGTTTTAACGATTGATTTACGCCAATAAATACTCATCGCTCTTAAAGAACTGTCTTGTTGTTTACGACTGATTTTCCATAAAATCCTCGAAAATCGATCTACGTAACAATATTATGCATTATCAATACGCTTTGTGCGTACTCGTATACTTATAAGAATCGGAAAACATTTTCAATTCAGTATTGAATAGAAGTTGGTTTGCACTATACTGTGCGGTTAATGTTTTCTTCGATTTAGTTTCTGGGTTTTTAAAACCTGTATGTTGCATTTACTAATACACTTTTCTTTTAAAATTTAATTGTAGCTCTATTTAAACATGCTCAGTATAGACGTAACGATCCGACTTAAACAAATAAGAAGCTGTAAAACGCTCTTTTTTGTAGTAATAGATTATTACATGTGTAAATGAACGTTAAATACCTTAGAAAACAAAACTTCATGCTGTCAATTTCAAGACAGCCTTTCATTAGATCAATAAAACAATCATGGTTCGAAGACGATATTAACCAATTTTAGATTTTGCTCTGCTTTTAAACCTTAGTCATTAAATAGAGAAATATGTTCGGTTTGTGTTTTATGAGTATCCTGTTTTGTTCATTAGAAAATTGCTCTGAGCTAAAGCTAAAATAATTTCAGTTTTTTATATTATAGACCATGAACAAATATATTCAGATTCCCCATTTTTCCAGAATTGTTAGCTTTGAGAAATAAATCGTTTATTTATTCTGTTCGAAGTCATGTAAAATTAAAAAATTTCTGAAATTAATACTCCTAATGTGTGTGTATGAAGTAACATTATTTTTTTCCTTCCTTTTATTTTTGTTATCAAAAAATAAAGCTCTCTTCACGTATTCTATGTAATGTCAAGGAATTTTCGTTTCACTTGAAAATATTCCTGATAAATTATTTTCTTACTTTAGTGTAGCTAAATTTTCATAAAAGATTACCTTTTTAAAAGTATAGTGCTACATTTGTGTTAAAACATTCATTCGGAGTCAAGTTTCAGTATATCTCAAAATATGAATCTTTTAAATCTTGTGTAATTTCTCCGTTAAACTTGCTGTTATTACTGAAAAAACAAATTAATGCCCATTTTAAAGACATTTATTTGACAAACAAAAAATACTATTTGTGTAGTAATGCAAATTCAGTTCCCCGTAAATTAAATTATTTTTTAAGAGAAAAGTTTAAATTTATGTAATAAAACAAACTTTTCATGGAACACCGTTCAAGTACAGATCAATGAGAATACTCTGCTGCTTCCACTCTCTCTTCTACTTACTACTTAATTTGCAATTAAAAATAAATTATAGTTTTAAAAAAAAACTAAATAACACGCTTTTATACTGATTCGAACTAAAAAAATAAAAAAATAATTCTTAATATAAGAATAAAATGATGAAGGAGAAAATTAATGTCATTTGGGGGTAAAAACGTTGGATGTGTTCTATAAATATATCAATTGTTATAGTTTCTAACTTCTATTCCGAAATGCTGAGTTAGTGTAAGAATGTAGTACAAAGCACCCCGCGCTCTTATCCCAATGACATTAATTTTCTCATTCATCATTTTATTCTTATATTAAGAATTATTTTTTTACTTTTCAGTTCGAATCAGTATAAAAGCGTATTCTTTAGTTTTTTTTAAGCTATAATTTATTTTTCATTTTTTAGTTCGATCTACAATAAAAGCGTATTTTTTAGTTTTTTAAACTATCATTTATTCATTTTTGAATTTATCCTTGAGTTTGATACTTGGAACCGGAATTACGTGAATACTGGAATTAGTCTTGCTCTTCAATGGATATAAATTAAAGGGCCGGAAGTGTATTTATTCTCCCCGTTTATGGGGCCTCCGATGAGTCCCATACTGTGGTATTAGATTCTGTCTCTATAGAACAGGTCAAACGATTAAAAGTGTGTCAAGTAGAAAAAGTTCAAATGTAAAAAAATTTAATGTACCATGTTTTTATAACGGACTAATAAGTATAAAGTTCCTCCTTTTCGGCTTTTTTTCACATTTTCATGCATTGCCATCCACTTCTAAGCTATGGTCCAAATTTCAAGTCTCTAGCTCCACGGAAAGTCACACAGTTTAAAATCAATTACAAAATTCCACCCAGGCAGACATTGAAGAAAGCGAGTTAATAAAAACGTGGTAATATTAAGTGTCAATCGTTTTTTTTCACCTTTTAAACGTGTTCATGTTAATTCGTATCATCACTTCTAAGCGTATTGCTTTTTAAAAATAAAAAATATTTAGCAGTTCGAACGCAAATTATTTTTTTTTTCACTTGCACGAGCCTTTTTTTCATTTTCATTTTCAGAAAAATGTTTATATTATGGGTAGAAATTGCTAATACACACACTCTCTCCACTTTCTCACATAAAGAACACTTTTTTTTGTTTGTCTTATTTGTATTAACCACAAGTGTATTTTACGCTTGCATATAATTAGCTTTAAATTAAAAACACTTTAGGGTTACACTTGTTCTTTTAGTCACCAAATCTGAAAGTGGTATATGGGGTTAATCGCCAAATCTGAAAATGGTATATGAAATTAGTCGCCAAATTTGAAAATTGTATGTGCAATAAGTTGCCAAATCTGGAAGTGGTATATGGAATTGTTGCCAAATCTGATTATCGTTATTCCTGATGATCTGATAAGGACAATGGAATAAAATTATAAAATTATTGTATTGTCATCGGTCCTTGACAAGTGTGCAAAATTTCGAATTAATCCGATCTTTTAAAGTGGGTAAAAATCGAGTTCTAAGATTCCGTTACATGCAAGTGAACTTATAAAAGCGTGTTAATAACGACGATTATTCATAATTTTTATTCTGAAATAATTTTCATTTTAGCTATCTACATATAAACTAAAACAATAAAAAAAATGCAGGCTTTGTATAAGATACACTAATATCTCACAGATATACATATGCGTATTGATAACAACATCAACACTTTTTGTTGACTCATTGCAGATATCTCTAGGAAATTTTGATATTCTTTCTCGTTCAGCTGTTTTCATTTTAGATTCAGTGTCAAAAAGTAGAGCAAATAAAATTGAAAATGCTAAAGATTCTCAACATTGTATTAACTATCATTATGCTTGTTTTAGTTAAAATGTTTATCATTTTAATTTGATTCAGTTAGTTTTCCATTTTAAATTTGTTATTCTCCTTTATATTACCTTAAATTACATATTAATAAAAACAAACATCAACATTTAATATGAGAGTAACATAATACTATCACAACCAACATAATATCCATACTCTCCTTTTTCAGCGCTGTTTAATGTGTGTGTGTATCAATTTAATTATAGAAGTAATTTTTTAAGTATTTTTTTTAAAAAAGTGCTTAAACATCCTTATAGATTATGGTAAATGTATTTAACACAGAATGTTTAATATAGTACTACTCTCTTCCCTTTCTCTGAATATGTGACAAAGTAGAATTTTTATATAACTTTTACATCGGTCACACATCATTAATTAGGGGAAATAATTACTATTTAATAAAAAATATGAATTAAATATGTACATCTTAATTTTTTAAGAGCATGAAATTAATTTAAAATAATTGGTTTTATTCTGCATTTTTTTAAGCAATAATACAAAAAATCATAACAAATTTATGATAGAATATATCTCTGGCCGCTACAGAAACACTAACAGCAGGTTCTCACGCGTTTTCAACTAAACTATAGGGAATCTATTTTGTTATTTGCTTGATTTGAAAAATTCTCTTTCCAATGGATCCCTGATATGTGGAATTGGATTGCTATTTAAAGTCAGCTGAAGTAAGAAATAAAAATATTATACAATGTTGTAATTCGAAATATAATGACATTTGTTAAACTTCGTGTGTCTAATGCTCTGAATTATTGTGGAATTTCAACCTTCTTAACTGTGACTCGAAGCCCTTTTTTGAGATTGAAGGGAATATTTTATTATTATTAGTTAAGATTCAATGTGCCTTTCTGTTCTATTTCCATCATCCCTTTAGATATTGTGATAAAGTTAAATAAAACTTGTTGAGTTTTACAATTTCTGTTGATTTTTCCCCATATAGCATTAATACAAGAGCTCCTGTTCGTTTTAACCTATACAAACAATTACCCACAAAGAAGCTGTAAAATTCTTCAGAGGCCTATAATTTGTATTCATGCCATACATTAAACTGCTAATCTTAGCATTAGTAAAAAAATTAGATATAATCTATACTAGTAAAAGAAAGGGTTTGTTTGTGTGTTACAGCTGTTTCGACGAAATTATATAAGCATCCCAAAAGTATGAAACTTGGCATGTAGAAGCTGTTGGTCATTATGCTATTAACCTCGAAGAGTTTTTTTTTTTTCGAAACTCACTTTAGACTTTTTTTTAGTTCAATTTTTTAAGCGATTTTCCAGCTAAATGGACATATGACGTCATCAGACGTGTCACGTCTTAACTCTGCGAAAATTAATGCTTCGGGTAGTTTTCTAAGAGATTGTAGAACATTTTATTGTAAATATATTTATTTATGGTTGTATTTATTCGGGGTTTTTTTTTCAATTCTTTGTGGAGGAATTACTTTTGTTTTTCGAATAAATGATCATAAAAAATGTTTTTTCTAAGTTTGGTTTTTCGTTTTGGCAACACGGGTTTATTTACAGTCGAATTTCGATGTCTTACATTGTGTGAATTGTATTTTATCCTTTTCCGTAATTTCAAATAAGAAGGCTGTAATTTTTCAGACAAAATAGGCATGCTATATGGATGGAAGTGAGCAAGATGTACTGGTAAACTATATTGATATTCAGGGGAGGAGATTTAGTTCTAAGCTTAACTTACTTTGGCGCAGACAACCGTCTGTGTCATGATATCAACATCAGATGGATTATAACCCGCCAACGTGAGAGGAGCCTAGCTACTGCATTAAATTTATTTATCTGTGTTGTTTCCTTTATGATTATTTCTTATATACTTTTGTGGGTTGAAATAATGTATGTTGATTGTGTACTAGAACAACTACCCATCTTGCAAGGTCTAATGTTATTAAAGCTACTATTTTTATTGTGCTGGCCACTTTTAAAGATATTTACTTTCATAAAATGTTCTATTTCATTTTATGCTAATGATTAATCTTCGCTGTACTATAAATATCAAGAAAGCCTGATTACACTCTGTAAACCTTTTTGCTGTGCCTGAGAAATTTTTGCTTCCCCCATTTTAATTATGTTATTTTTTATGAGTCAAAAATGCATAAACATTTGTACTTATTTTGGTACTAAACAGTTGTAAAAACCTTGGGTTTGTGGTTGCTTTTCCTTATTCACACAAATCTTAATGTTGGTGGTATCAATCTACGGTTGTGCTTGGGCTACAATTCATCTGATGTTAATATCACGACGCAGATAGGTCATCAAAGAAGGCAAAATCAGTCAGATTCTGGCAGAAAATGGTGCGATTCATGAGGTGTCAATTTGGCTGCGGTGACGTTAATACGTAAGAACTGATAATAATTACTCATTCATCAACACAAATATCAGTGGATTCTTTAAACAATGGAATTGCCTTAACTTCTTGCCTGCTTTTATATTTATGTTTTAAAAAACTGTTACCAAGCTTTTTTCTGTTAGAAAAAACTTTATTGATTTTCTTTGCTCATCGGCAAATTCTAAATCTCGCTGATTCTAATAATCAAGTAGAAATCCTAGCTAGCAGTATAGCAAAAAAAATAGTACTAAATTAAAATTATATTGCTATGAACAGATTGGTAATATTTGAAAAAAACTACTTTCTATTTTTGTCATTTTTTATTAAATAGATTATGACATATTTTCTACTGTTGCTTTTTTTTTTGGCCTCATAGTTTCTATAACCAATAAGTACTCATATTTTAATCTCATAGAAAGATGGTTAACTTTATTCATCAAGAAGATCTTCACGGAAACTATTGATGTGATTGAATGCACAACAAAGTAATTTTCTTTTGCACTTTAAAATTCGGAATTAATAAAAAATTTTGTTGTTTCATGTTTTTTTTCCTTCTGATAATCTGTTCTTCATATAGATTTTTGAAGATATTATACATATATTATAATACATTATTATACATTTGTTACATATGCATACATTTCTATGACATTTTCTTTGGTTGAAAAAAAATATTATTGATTTTCTTCCTTCATCCGCAAATACCATGTTTTCATTATTATAGGAAAACGGATCAGTATGCTAATCAATATTAATCAGAGTTTTTTGTCACATGGCATCATGCATCAATTTTGCTTCTGACAATCTTCAAATATATAAATTTGTTTGTAACATTTGTCATCCAAAATGTTTGTGGAAAAAAGATGCTGCTTGATACAATTTTCTCATATTTCTCTTTGGAATTCTTTAAAATCCAATGTTGATGCGATTTTACTTTTCACGTCATCACGATTTAACTTTGCTTCTGATAATATGTTCGTCATTTAGTTTTATGAAGATAATAATTTATACCTATCATACTGTCCATATATGATATATATATTTCAATTATCACTAATTATTTATCATTGTATTTTCTCATTTGTTTGTTCTTTGTGACTGAATAACAAATATTTTTAATAGAAATATTGCAAAAAAGTATTCTTTAAAAAATTAATTTTTAATCAACAAGGTTTATTATTTCTTTCATTAGGCTCATAATTGTTTTTTTTCAACGTAGGTCTTTTCAATTTGTTTTACAATTTTTTTTTTTTATTTTGGTCCATGCTAATTTAATTTTTTCAATATTATATTACATCTAAATATTAATTTTATATTAATTGTAATATAGATCTTACATAGAATTACATTCCTTCCTCATTGTAATTTAATGCTGCAGTGAATTTAATTTAATAGTTTATTACAATATAGGCCTATATTAGATATTTTTTAAAAATTTTAGTTTGTACTAATTTAATTTTTTTCCCGGTTGAAGGTTTCTTAATATTTTATTTATGATAGTATTTTAGTGAAATGGTTTTTCATAATTAATTTTTTCATCTGGTTTATATATTTCATGTTATTTTACTCATAGTTCCCATAGCAGAGATAAACTACAATTATTGCTTTTCTGTTATAATTGTTATTTATATTTTCATTCTTTCATCCTATTTACCTTTTTAGCATGATAATTTTCTCTCTTACATTCAAATATATGTTTTTATGACATCACTCTTTACTGTTAAGCAAAATTTCAATGTGAACACTCATAAAAAAAATTATTTTTAACTTTTGGATACACTACTCTGCAATGGCTCAGTCCTCTTTAAAATATATCATGTTTGCAAAAAAAGCTGAATTTTATTTTATTTTTTAATTTTAATTGCCATACGGATTTCTTAACCCTCCACTTAGCCAGGTGTCGCATGGGCTTTTTCCGATTGTAAAGCTCTTTTTCACCCAGGGATAAGATCTTCCTTAAAATTTCTCTTTTTTCAATTAATGATTTATAAAAACAGTACTGCTTTAGTTAATAAAAAATGTTAAGTTATAAAACAATAAAAAGGAAACGTTTCCAATGTAATATATTATACAAAAAAACTAAGCATATTCATTACTTTTTAATAATAATTACTTTCTCGGAATCTAAAATTATAAAATAGTTTTCAAATTTTCATTTACCAATGAATTACTACATACCGTTAGTTTAAAAATGTCTCTAAAAGCAAATTAGTTTTATCCACACGAAAACATACAATGTACGACTTTATTATTAAATAAATAATTTAGTAATGAATATTAAAAAACAATACTGCTTTAGATTTTTAAAGAAAACATATTTATTTAAATGTATTATGGTAAAATAAGGAATCCAAAAAATATTACTGTTAGCTATTGAAACAACTACAATTTTCTGGAAGTTTGAACACTCGATTAAAAAAAGATGTAACAATAAAAAAAGAGCTATGAAAGGAAGAGCCTTGAAATTTGTTTTCCTTCCTATACATAAAAAATCATTCCAAAAAGAAAATAGTACTATCTGATTAAAACATTTCAGCCTTTTCTTTTGTATTTTTAAGTTTTTCATTGCACTGTTTTTTCAATGCATCATTTTTTTACGAATGAAGAGACTTATTAGACAATCAATAGTGATGTGTTATAAAGAAATTAAGCTCCTATTCATCATTTCATACATCTAGCAATAACTTTTTTCTTAGAATTTAAAATAATAAAATGGATTTGTGTGAAATCCTCATTATTTACGTTCACTATATAAGAAAAATCATTCAAATAGAAAACAACTTTATCTACACTGCTGGCCACCATAAATGCAACACCCTGAAGGAAGCACACAAATAACATGAAATATACGACATGTATTAGCGGGGGTGAGATGTGCAAATGATTAGAATTTCAGCGCAGACACACATCACGCACGCCTGTGGCGAGACCTCAAAGAGCTATTTAAGACTTGGAAATTTCGACGATTTCAAGTTCGGCAATTGTGTTTTTCTTGTGGTTTTTCAAAAAATGATCAGTTATGTCTCGTAGAAAACAGCGATCAGCTTTTGATCAAGTATCCGAGTTCGACAGAGGAAGGATAGTGGCCTACCGAGATTGTGGATTATCTTTCAGGGAAATCGGTAGTCGTGTTGGACGAAACCAAACAACTGTAATGCGGATATGTGACCGTTGGATGCAGGAGGGTACGACGGACCGACGAAGTCGATCGTCTCCACCTCAGTGCACCAATTCACGTGAGGACAGGCAAATTGTGCGCATGGCAGTGACAGATCGCTCAGTCACATCACGAACCATTGCACAGCACATTGAGTCTGTAACGCAAAATTCAGTGTCTGCGCGTACCATTCGACGCCGTTTACAGCAGAGTGGTCTATCCGCAAGACGTCTATTGCTTGGTCTACCCTTGACGCAGAACCACAGACGTCTCCACTGCCAATGGTGCGATGAAAGAAGGATGTGGGCGGCAGAATGGAATGAAGTTGTCTTTACTGACGAGTCACGCATCTGTCTGCAACACCACGATGGTCGGATTCGAGTCTGGAGACACCGTGGAGAGTGGATGCTGAACAGCTACGTTATGCACCGCCACACTAGTCCTGCACTGGGTATTATGGTATGGGGCAGTTTTGGATATCACTCTCGAACTCCTCTAGTACGCATTGCCGGTACTTTAAACAGCCAGCGCTACATCTCCGATTTGTTGGAGCCAGTTGTCCTTCCTTACCTTCAGGGCTTGGCCACAGCCATATTTCAACAGGATAATGCGCGACCACATGTGGCCCGCATTGTCCAAAGGTTCTTCGTCAATCACCAGATTGAATTGCTTCCCTGGCCGGCTCGCTCTCCAGATCTTTCGCCGATAGAAAACATGTGGTCCATGGTTGCTCAACGATTGACCCAGATTACACCCCCACCAGATCAACTTTGGCAACGTGTGGAAGCTGCTTGGTCTGCTGTACCCCAAGAACACATCCAAAGTCTCTTTGAATCAATGCCGAGGCGTGTGGCAGCGATGATCTCCAAAAATGGAGGCTACTCTGGCTATTAATTCTGGCAGGAACCACACTTCACAGAAGTCTATAAATTTAATCATTTGATACTTGGTCAACATGTTATCTACAAAATAAATTTTGTTGTTCTATCTCTTGTCTTTCTTGGTGTTGGATTTACGGCGGCCAGCAGTGTATTATAAACATTTCAACATTTTGTTCACCAATAAAAACTAATGTATTAATTATTTCATTACAATAATTTCCTTCTTTTTGTTTTTGAAATAATAAAATGGTTAGAATTGTTCATTTACCAATTAATTTTTACGCATTGTTAGCTTAAAAAAAGGGAACTAAAAACAAAAATCTAGCTTAATTAAAACTCTGAAATAATTCAACAGCAGATTTTTCATTAATTAACAATGCCCAAATTATAAAATCCGTTGAAAACAACAAAAAAAAAACCATCAACATGCGTCACATAAACATGAAGTAGGGTGGCCTCCTCCGAAATTGTTTTTCCATACATGTGCCTAAATTTTATAAAAATACAACTTTATATTTATCCGATTGTTCTTTTTATAAAATACAATCGGACTCCTTTTATGACCTCTATTTTGCGAATTCTCTATTTTACGACTTTTTCTTTGGAACCAAGCACGTAAATTATTGAAAATAATCATATTAACGAATTTTCCACATAACGAATCTATTTTGAGGGGTTTAGCGACTTCGCTAAACAGAGGTCCAGCTGTAGTTTCATGTTTAAAAAATGCCAAAAATAAAAATTTTCATAATTACAAAAAATTTTATAATTTTGTTAAAGACACTTAATTTTATTCCGTTTCTGCTTAACTTGGCAGCGTTGGGAAGGGTAGAAAATGTACCAACCCGCTTTAAATAGTTCTGTCTTATTCTGGAATTTAAACTAAAGAAAATCCATAGAAATTTGTAAAAAATGTCATACGTTGTAAAAATTGAGATTTAGGGGATATTTTTCAAGTTGATCACATGTTAAAAGCATTTGTTTTTTAATAGATGTAAATGAATACTGTCGAAACAACAGAGTCATGAAATTCCAATTTGGCTCTAAACCGGTTTTCGAGGCAACATTTCTAGAGTTAGCCAGGTTACGCTTCTATACCAATTCAGACTATTCGCTTTGCGTAAATGTAATATGCAAATGTATAAAATTTTCCAATGGGTATTTTTTAAGGCTTAATTTTTAAGTTTATCTTCCAAGTTTCAGACATCGATAACAAAAAACGGCAATTTTTTTAACAAAAAATATAAAGAAAGAACTGCATAAATAAATACTCAAAAAAAGTCTATTAGACTTTTAAAAAAAAAACTCTTTTTTAAGATCCGTAATTTTTAAGAAAATATTTCAATCTTCAATCAGTACACGATAACAACGTTTGACTTAGGAATAAAAAGTTTATTTATTATTTTTAAACTTAAAAAGAAATTGATTTTCTTATTATTTTTAAAGCTAGCAAAGTTATTAAATATATAAGTCAAATTTCGAGTATTTTTCGAAAAACCCTACAGAAAAAAGCTTTAGAAAAAAATCTGATTTTTAAATCACTTATTATAAAAGAGCAAAGTGTAAACTTTTTTAGTACAGAAGCTCGTTTGATTATAATTGGAAAGGGATAGAGAGCGATTGAAAAATTATTTTCATAGAAAAATGTCAAAAATTACTTATTTTGGAAAAATCACAAAAAAAATTCAAAATATCGTTATTTTGAAACAAAAAAAAACATTATACTGTATCGTTGTGGTATAAACGATCTTTCTTATTCAGTAATTGTTTTTGTCTGACTGTGATACGAAAGATAGGATGGCAATTTTAAAAACGCTGGAAAAATTGGAAATCTTTCCCACTGCCGTTGTCTAGCGTCTTTGTGGCCCACAGTGATTCTTAGCTAATTTCATAGTTCCGGACTTTAAATGGTCAAAATGGATCCTTCCCATCTTTGGGTACCTTCAGTGAGTATCTACGTTGAGCGGTTTGTGAGAAGATAGCCTTACATAGATAGATAGATAGATACAAGGTGTGACACAAAAAAGGAGACTGTGTAGCTTGAAAAAAGAGTAGAGTTAGCAATAGCTGTTTTATTGATGTCATCCTACACATCTCCTCTATCCATATGTTGCTTGATTTAAACGAAAACGCCAGTTAACAGTACTACGTCATTGAGTGAACACGTACAACTGCATTCCGCCGAGAAAATGCCTAAAGTAAAAACTAAGCAGCGAATCAACATCAAGTTTCTTGTGAAATTTAAGAAATAAGTTACGGAAACATTTCAAATGTTTTGACTGAGGCTTATGGGGAAAACATTTGTCGGGCATTTATGTTCGAATGGCATCAACGGTTTTCTCGAAGAAGGGACAATGGGGAAGATGATTAACATGCTGGGCATCCAAGGTGAGCGATTACATACCAAAACATTGCCAAAGTTCGTGATGTGATCCAGGGTGGCCGAAGATTAAGTGTTCGTGCAGCGAAGAAGTTGGTTAACTCGTATGGGGAAACTGTTCATAACATATTAACTGAAAAATTACACAGGAGGAAGATTTGCGTAAAGGTTTTTCCAAAAGCTTTGTCTGGTGATTAAAAACAGTGCCATAAAGACGTGTGTATGTACGTGATAGAACGCATTGAAAGCGAGTCAAATTTGTTGAAATCTATTGTAACATGTGATGAGAAAGGGATTTGTGTCTATGACCCAGAAAGTAAAAGCCATTTGATGAAGTGGAAGTCTCCAGGATTCCCAAGACCGAAAAAAGCACGCATGTCAGAATCAAAATTCAAGGTAATATTAATTGTATTCCTCGACGTTAATGGAATTGAAGTGGTTCCCAGAGGTCAGACTGTTGATCAACTCTACTACATTGAAGTACTAAAAAGACTAACTAAGCTCTGTTTCAATCCATCCAAATCCATTGTCACGTTTTTTACCATCAACAAAAGGCTATACAATCATCAGCCCAAATTAAAGATGGATTATGAAGACCTTGTATTTGAGAAGCATCCTAAATATTTAGGATACATCTTGGATCCTGAATGAACTAGTAACAAACATATTGATCACACTGTCTCAAAAAGTAGACAACGATTAAAAATTCTCAAATACATTGCAGGCAAAGACTGGGGAGCTGATGCAGTCACTTTAATGAATACATACATGGCATTCATAAGGCCAATCCTGGAGTATGGTTTTCCGGTTTTAGCTGTGCATCAGATACTAATTTGGACAAACTAGAAAAAATCCAACTCAGCGCTGCTAGAATTATCACAGGTTTGAGGCGAAGCTGCCCTAGAGAAATTGTACTCTTCGAGGCTGATTTGCAACCTCTCAGAACTAGAAGAAGGGCTAACTTCACCAAATACTTCAATACACTCTCTATCTATGGCCAACATAATAAAACTTCACTATATCTTAACAACTGGTAAAATAATCAGTAACTAAAGAAAAATAGCCCTTTCAGTCAAGCAGATCTTCTACATTTGCCTTTTAGTGATGTTGAACCTCACTCTCTAAAGTCTTGTCTCAGCCATGCGAAAGGAATCTCAAAAGTGCATTTCCACTTTGACCTTTCTACTCCTTTTGTTAAGGCGGATTTCATTCCAGATCATCTTAGGCTGTTAGCATTGGAGATCATTGACGGAATCCCTAGAGACGCCGTTAAGATCTATACAGACGGCAGCAGACTAAGTGATAGAGCAGGTAGTTGCATTTACATTGAGAAACGTAGAGAGACGTCTTCTTTTTGCCACCGTAACCCCGATTTTTCCTCCGTCTTTAAAAGTGAACTTATTGCAATAGAGAACGGCCTTGAGGCAGTTCTTAATGAACAAGACTTCGAAGACCTCTGGATCTTCTCTGATAGTCGCAGTTCTCTCCAACATCTTTATAACTGGATCACAGTCGGAGACAGGGCTGGCGTCTCCATGATTCAAAAACTTTCACAAATATCAGAGTCCCATGATGTTCATTTCCAGTGGATTCCATCCCATGTTAACATCTTTGGAAACGAACAAGCGGATCTCCTGGATAAAGAGAGTTGTAATGCTTCTCCACCTATCTCTTCAACCCTCGCCTACTCTGAACATCAAAATCTAGGGTTAAATCTGAAATTTTAAAGGAGTGGAGGACCCCGCCCAACCATCAATGGTATGAAAGCAAACATCCAGGATCCTCATTCCTACTTAAATGTGGCCGAGCCTCTCAGACTGCAATCTCTAGATTGAAAAGTGGCCACATAAAGAGTCTTTCCTTTTGTGGAGGCAGGAAGACATTTGCTATTTGCACCAAGTGCAAGACTCAGCAAGCCTCTCCAGATCACGTCTTGGACTGCTTGGGACTTTCAAGGGAGGACCTTTTTTCCTCTCCCATCTTGGTATTGGACTTCTTAAGGGTCAATGGTCTTTTTTGGGTCTTGTCTGACTCCGTCAAACAGACTGAGGATTAGCCACAACAACAACAACTAAAAAGACATCGGGAAAAAATTAGAAAAAAGGCAACAGTTATGGAGTGATAGATGGCTTTTCCACCAGGATAATGGACCCGCTTACACGGCCCTATCTGCAAAGCAGTTTCTGACCAGCAAAAACATTGCTATAACGGGCTATCCTTCTTATTCACCACATTTGGCTCCATGCGACTTTTTTTATTTCCTACATTTAAATCTTGCTTAAAGGGAACCCCATTTTACCTCAATTAAAGAGGTTGAGGCAAAAACAGAGAATCTCCTGAGGAACATTCCAAAAAACCTCGTTCCAGCAATTTGGTACCAGCAACTGTAGCACAGAATCCAGAAATATGTGAATGCTGAAGAGAAATGCTTTGAAGATGATAATATCACAAAGAACTGATTCTGTAAGTACAATGATTTATTGGACCAATCTCGTTTCTTTTGTGTCACATGTAATACTATACTGTTCGAATTATTTGGGACTAACATTTTTTTTCTGGTCTGAGCTGGAATGTGATACCAGTTATGTCCCGAACCACTTCAAACCGGTTAAATCTGTCCAGAAGTAATGTGACGGTTCGACATTGACTATAATTTACTGGTTTGATTGGTTTTAGTACATTAGTAGTTCAGTTGTGAGCATTTTAATGTGGTAGTTGGTAGTTATAAATTTGCGTTCCACGTAACACATGTTACTTATGCTTATTCAGAGATGGTTATTACTCCGAGGAATCGTTCTAAAATAATCCTTCTTAATGAACACACTTCTATGACTGTGAGAGATATAGCTATGGTAGTTGTTGTGGACAAATCACAAATGTTTCAAGATATTAAGAACAATTTAAGATTTTTGATGATCATCTCTAAATAAGAAGGGATATGTGATCTCATACGGAAAATTACTCCATGAATTGATAAAAGGATAAGAAGAAATAGCAAAATAAATCAAAGTAAGACAAGCACAGACCTTCGAAGGGATTTATTGGGTTGTGGTGTTGAAGTGAGTATCTCAACTGTGCCGAAAATGGTACTGGAAGTTAGCCGCAAGGCATCAAGACCGAGGAAAAAGCAATTTCTAACTCAGAAAACGATCAAAAAACGCTTATCATGGGCCAAAAATACCTATCTAGGACTGTTAACGAGTAGAAGAAGTTGATTTTCAGCGATTAAACACATTTATTTGTGCAGGGATACAAATCAAGTGTAGTTAGACGAAGTGAAATTGAAACTCTGCTGCCAGATCATTTCCAACAGACTGCAAAACACCCTTCTAAACAGATGTTTTGGGGTTTTTTTTAGAAAGGGCACTAGAAACTAGTTCCTTTCAAAGACCATGATGAATTATATCAAATACATAAAAATATTACGCAGTAGAATTGCCCCATCAATAAAAACATTTGATGGAACATTTTGACATGATTTGGTTTCTTGTAACAATTCGATATTGGTCATGACTTTTATCGATAAAATAAAATAAAAGGACTTAACTGGCCTGGTAATTAACCAGACTTAAATCCTATTGAGAATTTATTACATATTCTCAAGAATCTTTTAGCTAAGGTGAACTGTATGACAACAGAACAAATGATAAAAAGTGCTACACAAGTGTGGTTCCACGATGATGAAGTTAAGAACATCTGTGTTGCACTAAATCAGTACTAAAATTAGTTGAAGAGGTCATTTCTGATACAGGAGGACATACTTCGTACTCTAACATAGAAATTTTTCTGTCTATTTAAAGTATGTAATGCTTAAAAGTTAGGGTTTTTGAAAAAATCGATTTTTACCATTTGTCCTAATTAATTCGAACAGTATAGTAGATAGGAATATAGATACACATACGCTTGTTTACTCGCGAATTTTAATAGTGTGGATCAAAAAATATATTTGCTTTTTAATACTTCGTTAGCAAAAGAAACACTTCTGTAAAAAGTTAAAGAATTTTATTTCAATAAAAATCTCAATATGCATAATATATTATATACATAATATATTTGTTTTACACCATTTGATATGTAGATATTTTGTTAGATTAATATGAAGTGAATATCTTTATGGTCGGTCTACAATTAAGGTATCCGACTGGTTGCGACAACTTTTTTTTGAAACAATGGAGATATGGGGATATTTTTGTGATTTTATATTTATTTGGTATATTTTAAGGCAAAAAAAATTATTATTATTAAAATGGGCAAAAAACTGGTAAAAATTTACAAAAAATTACGCAAAAGGGGCCCGCTTTGTACAAAAATTTTATAAACAAATACTCAATTTTTCAATTTTGATATGTTACTTTGTTATTAATGTTTGAAGTGACCTTCAAGATAAGAGATATTTTAATTTTTACAAAAAATAGAGCACTTTATCTTTGTTGTTATACGAAATTGCTTAAAAAAAACAGTGGTTATATTCACATAAGGGACTATAAATTTTGCAATAATGCAGTGATTTATAAATCTGAAGATCGAAATAATTCTACTATTATACAGAACATACACAAAAAATTTCAGTAAATTAATTTAGAAACTTTTTCAGCAATCCTTGTCCCCGTTTTAAGCATTTTCTGAAAAAACACATTTCGTGTAAAACACATTTTAAAGTTTGAAACACTTTTTTCTAAATATTAATACTTACGTACAGGTTTTAAATTCCCCAGATTTATACGTAACGCCTTCCTTTTTCTCAGATAATGCACAGTTCCTTTTTTTAAGTCCTCTGAGTTTTTTTTCTTGTTTTTTGTAGGCAATGAATGTCTCTCCGAGTCGACAATTCTTTCGTCATCAACGTTTAAAAAGCCCTTCACAATGAAACAACCCATTATAGGATGTGTAAATGTTCCAACACGGAAAGAATCCCTTTAAATCCATCATTGAACTGTAATACAGCTAAGAATGCACCAAATTGTAATGTCAGAAGTTCAACAAAAGTTTCTTTTGGGATTATGCTCCACAATACACCATTAAAACTTTCATTGGCATTTTGGGTCTTTCCATGCAAACATTTTTCGAGAAGTG
Source organism: Trichonephila clavata (assembly GCA_019973975.1). Taxonomy (NCBI): domain Eukaryota; kingdom Metazoa; phylum Arthropoda; class Arachnida; order Araneae; family Nephilidae; genus Trichonephila; species Trichonephila clavata. The sequence continues at coordinate 25,065 of BMAO01005084.1, read as the reverse complement.
ATTGATCACATAAATCCATATAGGTGTTTTTCACCGTGTTCAATACAGCAGATGGTACGCCAGGTGTTCTATGTTTATGCAGTTTTCCTTCTTGCTTGGCCTTTTGGTATTTGCACCACGTATCGGATCCAGAAGGGCATTGTCCATGCATAGGTTTTTTGTCGGTTGAGCAGCAATGAAAAAATGCAGCAATGACTGCAGTCTGCATGTTAGACAAATTGCCGACATTACTTCGAATAGCAATTCCAAAATAATTTTGAAGTGTGTCGATAAATTTGTCGGTCAATTTGCCTTTCCCACCTAAACCTTTTGTGGATTTCTTCAGCTTTCGTAAACGAAAGCCAACTCTCATCTGCACATGTCCTATGCACTCATATTTAGTTATGCTCTCAATACCATACATGTCTTTCACATTATTGAACGCCTTTGAATCGCCATCCCCGTAGTAAGATGTATATCGAAGACTGAGGTTTGCTTCAGACCTTTCAAAAATCCTATAAGCACCGACAGTTTCCATATTAGAAGCTGATCCTTTGTGATTTTTACAAAAATTAGACACTACGCATTTTTTTGGAGGGTCCCGATGTTTTTTCGTTTTTTGTACACACACTCGACAATATTGACTGAGCACTTCAATGTCTAATATTTTTCCAGAGTCCACAGAAATTGCCGAAACACATCCATTCAGTGAAGAGTAGCCACGTTTTTGCCATGTACCATCTACACTAACGCCACACTCATTTGAACATTCTGCAATGGATTTTGCTGACTCCAACATAGAACTGTTTGCAGCTTGTGACGTAGCATGCAGCAACTTAATTTCATGTTGTCTGTATGTACATTTTGAAAGATAAGGAATATTCAGCATACTGAACAGTTTCTTTACAGCTGAAAATCCTTTGCCAATAACTCTCATTCCAAAGATGAGAAGAAGGTTTACTGTATTTAAATTATTCACCTTTGATGTAGAAGTGAATCCTTTTGAAAATGAACAGTTCTTACACTTGAGACACAAATTTGACTGCAAACCAAGTCTTGAGTCTTCAACCAAGTACAGTTCTTGATCAAAACAAACAGGGCAAGAAAGAATAGAGAATATTAATACCGGTATTTCGATGTCGAAAATCCTATTACCAGAAAGAGTTCCGGTATCAACATTAAATAAAGTGTCACTTAATCCTCTTCCCAATTTTTCTGTACTAATACTTCCATCACTAACTTTCTTTTGAGCAGTGCGGAAATTACCATTAAACTTTCGATTCTTTGGACGTATTTTTCATCCATGACCCATGGCAGATATTTGAAGAATAATTAAAAAGCAGTTTTATCAAATACGAAAATCAAAATGAACCTATTTCAATAAAAACTAGAATGAAAAAAGTTAGCAGTAATATCGAACGTTAAGAAGTAAATAAACAAATATCCTGAAATTGCCAGATTTGAAAACTCCTTTTATAAAAAAAAAAATAAGTGAGGCTTCTTAATAACGTTAAACAAAATATTAAAATATACTTTACTTCAAAATATACTTTTGAAAAAGTGGAAAGAAACCGAACAAACTTTCAGTTTTGGTTTCAGAATGCCACTTTCGGTCGGCAGTTACCAACTAGAAGTGTCATCTGCTTGTACTAAAACAGTTGTAACTTTTGTTCTAGTGAACGAAAAATAAAAAACTTGGTAATTTTATAAACCTAATAAGTTGGTCTACAAAACAGAATCATAAATTCTTTTTGTCAATTTTTGACCAAATCCCCGATTTTAGGGTAGTTGGATACCTTAAAAGTACTTTTATACTCTCCGGTTTTTTTCACTCCGAATTTCGATCGGATTAACAACCAATTTATCTATAATAAATAGGCTTGGCTTACAAATTTTTAAAAAATTTTGTTCAATTTGTTGTTAAAAACAAAATGAAATATAGAATCAAAAAGTTTGCTGCTGTTGTTTCTTATGACACCAGATCTCGACTGCGTCAGATTCAGGCCCACGAAATTCATCATGGCAAGGGGCTAGATGTGCCTGTCGTTGGCCATAGCCTTGAGCACCATGCAAGTACGATTTTTACCTCGGTGAGGAAGAATACCCTGGGGTTCAGGGGCCTTCCACCTCTCTTCCCTTTCCACCAACCTCACGAAAGGACTCTTCCGGCATGACAGCTATTTAGAGTACCCCCATGCCGCAAAGGCGCTATACATGAACAAACATCCATGCTTTCTCCGGGATTTGAACCCAGGCCCTGCGGCACTGCAGTCAGCGTCGCTAACCACTATACCGGATAGGTGACTCAAAAACTTTAAAAAGAACTAATGATTACTTAAAATAAAAAGCCGCTGCTGAAAGATATCTCAATTACCACTCATTAGTGAGAATGAGTTTTGAAAATTCAACAATCATTCTCTCAATTTCCTTAAATAAATACACGTTTTTCATGTTTGTCGATAACAGCAGCATCGATGTAAAAAGGGGCCTAAAGAAAATTCTCTCACACAATTCTCTCTTTTTCCTGTTAGAATATACACATATGGTTTCTTCTAAACATCCGCAAAGCTCCCTGAAAACCTCTAGAGTGATACGAAAAAACTGTGTATATTCACACATATCGTACCAATAAACAAACGTTCAAATATATGTATAATGTGTTAATCTTACAGTAATTTCTTTCAAAGCTAGATTATTACATTTACTAGAATGCTGTAAAATACATTCTTGAAAGTAAAAACATAAGAAAAATTCCTGTCTTTTAGTCCTCCTACATTATTTTCGAAAAGTTTTTCGTCCATTTATATAAGTTATTCTTCTTTTGATTTTACCTGAACACTTAAAGAAATATATAAGAATATATACAAAGATTGGAGGGAAAACTCAGTGAGTATAGATACTTCCCTTATTTATTATTTTCTTTTTGGCACACATTATTGTATTTAACTGAATAAAATATTATATTTCAAGTTTGAGAGTATCATTTAGTAATCCATACTACGTTATTAACATTCTACGTTAATGCGTCTAAAAAGGTTAGAAGACAGGAGTTTTAAATGTTAACAATTCTGAGGACATACATATATGCATACATTAATTGAGGAGTATAATCAAACAACGTGTTACATTTGAAAATCTAAAATGAATAAAAACGGTAATTTCTCCATTGCGGGGGGGGGGGTTACTATTCAACATACCTTACAAAAAAACATATATAAATTAAAGTTAAATTAAAAACTGCGGTTTTTTTCACCGAAAAGGTTTTAAAGGCCTCTGGTTAAAACTCTATTATCACTGTGTGTGTGTGGAGAAGTTAAATACATAGTTGAGGATATGAAACAAATCTTGTTTAAAGGACTTTTATAATTTCATTTACAATCTGCTTTTTTGTGTAATCAGTTTCCCGTGTTAAGAAAGTGTCTCTGTAAATACTATTGTTTGCCTTTAAACTAACTTTTCTTCCCTATTATTAAATATGAGAGAAGTTTAACTGTAACTTTATTCATTCCTTCTTTTTATGACTTAATCCAGAGTATTTGTGTACAGAAGTCCACATATTTTATTGCGACAAATATTTTCTTTCAATAATCTATAATTTCCAAGCAATGAGAAATTAAGGGATGCACTTGCAAAATTCACACACAACGTTGTTTTTAAAATCAAAAATTTACAAAACAGAAAAAGATATAATGAAATGTATTTTTTTAATTCTTAAAATAGTTAGGCACCCTCTATTTGTCTTTTAAAAGTTGCTAGAAAAATTGGCAAAAACGTCAACCTACAGCCTTCACATAATTTTACCAGCTGAAAGGTAAACAAACATCTCTCTCTATATATAAAAACAAAGGTTTTTCTTGATGCTGTTATAAATTTATTTATACATGTAGTTTGTAAAAATGGATCGTAAAAAGAACTTCCAATGCAAATAAAGTCATATGCTATTCAACTATTGTCTATACATTTACCCGCTAAGAATTCTGTAGGATTTGAGATTGGAAAAGAAAGTGAAGATTTGAGAAAAAGGAATAAGACGAAGTAATGGCGTACTTTGAATTAAACGCATTGAACGTAGAAGCAAGAAATTAGAACTACATAATACATGTAAATTACAGTTTTACAACTTAAGCAATGAGTGTGGACAGTTGTATAATTTGTACAATGGAAGTATCCTCCCCCCCCCCCTAGTTTTATAATAAATTTTTAACCAGTATTATTCATGAATAATAAATCATGAAAATTTTTAGTTGGTATCTATTTGTAACTTACTTACCAGCTTGTTGAAGCACGTTCGATTCAGTACTGTTCACGCTCACTGTGTCATCTTCCTCATCTGTTCCAGATTCGGGTTCATAATTCTGTAAGAGTTCGTTCTCTAGAATAGCTAGATCTGATTTCACAAATTTGTTTTCTTTTAGTGCGTTAGTTCCCGTACCTTGTAAGCAAACACAATACACAATCACGATAGCAATAATGAAAACTTCGCACTTTCCGGACGGCATTTTTCAGTTAATTCCTGATTTACAAAACATAAGAACTTCGATGTTTTTCAACAAGAAAATTTCTTACGCATTGTCGTTCTGAAACCTCATTCTAAAAAGGCGAAAAATTACACGAAATTATCCAGTCCTGCCTCTATTGTCTTTTTTTAATAGAATATTTTGAACAGATAACACTTTATCTACAATCCAATGATATCAGAAAACGTAGAAGTATTATAAAAAAAAGAGAAAGATTGAATTACAGTTCAATGCGAAAGATATTAATTTATAGCAGAAAAAAATAGATGTGTTTTCATATACATGTGTAATCTGCATGCTCCTATTGTATTACAGTAATAACGAGCAAAGATGAAAAAAAGATAATGTACGAACAATAAATTAGATTGCGTGATTTATTATGTAAAGTTTTTGTTAAAAAAAAGTTGATTTTAATATCATTCTCTGCATAACATTATCTAAAACTCTTATTATAATACATCAAAAATAATCATTTGGTATTTTGAAAGAAAGCCCTGTTTGGTAATATAGATTAATCCTGCATTTATAAATAATGATTCTGCTGTAATTATTGCAGTAATAAAAAATGATAAAATAAATTTATAAAATACCTTAAAAGGGGAAGGATATATTTCTCTCTCTCTCTCTCTCTCTCTCTCTCTCTCTCTCTCTCAACGATCTAACTAAAGCATAATGTATTTATGAATTTTTATGAAATATTTTTATTAAATCTCTTCGCCACTTTAATATTCCTATAGGTTTTCACTTCTTTTGGAAAGTATAGATTTTTACAACTCCCTAAGTAACAGAGAAATATATATATACATAATAATTTAATCATACAGTGCATAATCACTTAATTACTTTGCGAAAAAATATCGAATATATGTATAAAATGTGTGCCAAAGTTTTGGTGGTGCAGTTTTCAGTTCAACTGACTTCACAAATGATGTTACAATTACCGAAATCATATACCAAACATATTAAACTCACCAAGTATTTTGTTTTCCATGCTTGTGGAAAAAGAGATTTACAGGGAAATTACTCATCCCAGGATGCCCTTTGAAAAAGATTATGGCAACCCTAGAAGCTGAGAGTAAGATTACCAAATTGTCGACTTTATTGTCCCTGGAAACAAACTTGGCGAAAAGTTATATTGCCAAGGAACCTTCGATAAGTCACTGGGATAGACCCTTGTGGTAATTTCCATTAGTGTATACAGAGATTGGGGGAATTCAGAAGTCAGTCTGTCGAATATCGACGATAAAATGGAGAAACTATCTGTCTGAGTTCGTGCTGTGGAGAGCCGTTTCTGAGACACTGCAAAGCTTGTTTATGACAAATGCCATTTTTTTCATTGCTGTAAATTATCTGTATTAGTATTTCTTTGTATATTTATGTTGATTTGTCTTCGTGTAGTCCTGTGTTCCGTGTTCATTAGTAAATTTGTTATTATTCAATTAATTGGATTCATCGACTGTTTTTCTCTCCAAGCAAATTTGCAACAATATACATACCAACTATATAAATGTACCGTGCGTCTAATACCTCTGCATTTGTTTCTGAAAGGATGTGACGTGGCAAGGGATAAAGTGCACGTTAGACATTATTTTTTTACGAGTTAGACGAAGGCAGTACTGCAGCTGTAGCATTCCGTAGTAACCTTTATGTTTGGGGAAAGAATACAATTGCTGACAGCACATGCCGTCGATGTTTTTGACGGCACATGCTGTTCTATTTTATTCAGGTTAATTATTTCATTTATTCCATTTTAATTTAGAACATCGTTTAAAATTCTAAGACCAATAGATTATTACTAAACGTGTGTTCTCATATCTTTCTATATATATAAAAAAAAAGTCATTACCATTTAAATGTATCTTTTGAAGTTTCGATAGTTCATGCTTCACCTTTCAAAACAGAACGTAAATGAACCAATATGAAAGTAACATGTAGCGTAGAATTATTTGAAAGCGAACTATCAAACTGATTTTAAAATTACTTCAATTTTTTAGGATACCATAATGGCTGTGTACCCTAGTGGTTATGGACCCCAACTAGTAGTCGAAGTGTTGCGGGTTAGATTCCTGGTGCCACTAAGGACTCCCCATGTAGAGGGAACCGATGCACGTTAAATCTGTCGAGGATCAATTCCTTCCCATTGGTGTGGTATGGTAGCTAGGGGAGGGATTGCCAGAGAGCTCGAATGTCGTCCTCGTTACTTGACCAAGATTCAAAATTACTAGGTCTGTTGCCAACAGCTCTGTAACATCTGTGGCACATTCTATGCAAATAATTCAAGAAAATTGACTTCTTAAGGTTCTTTAATCAATCACTTAGTATTACAGTTATCACTATTTACGAACTTGAAATTAGTTCCAAAAACTCTCGAATTTCGTTAAGTTTTTAAAAAATCTCGCTTTCACTTTCACTCGTTGCCATCTTCTTTAGAGGAATCTTGTTGTTGTTGCTAATGCCACCTGTCTGACGTAGTCGGATCAAAGCCCATGAAATTTATCATGGCATCAGGCTATATTGTACGCCTGTCGTTAGCCGTAGCTTTGAGCACCATGCAGGTGACAGTACGATTTGGCTCGGTTCCACCCCAATTTTGAGGGAGTGGTCAGGGGTTTCCCACCTCTCTTCCCCTTCCACCAACCACACGAGAGGACTTGCGGCTCGACGGCTATTTAGAGAGTACCCCCATGCCGCGCGAAGGCACTATACATTTACAAACATCCATGTCTTCTCCGGGATTCGAACCCAGGCCCTACGGCACAGCAGTCAGCGTCGATAACCACTATACCGGATGGGTGACAGAGGAATCTTAAAGTACTCATGTTGCTTTATAGTTCGATGTTTATAAACACATTCCTTCTCACTCTGTGATATAAAATTCATAAGATTACATCACACAATTAATCATTAGATTACATCAATTATATACATATTTAGATTTTGTAAGTTATGATTAGAGAAAAAAAACTACTCCAACAGATTAACTCATACGAAATATAATGCTCTATGTTTGTTTTTAATTTCAGTTTACTTTTCATAGTTTTAGTGTAAGAATTTGGTTTATGAAAAGAATGAAATACACACACACAAATAGAGAGAGATTGAATAAAAAATCCCCGTCATATTAAAACTTCTTTACATTGAACTTTATATTTATTCTTATTTTGTATATTAATCAAAATCATAGAATTTCGGTGTTTTTAATTTGATTGATAAATGTACCGCGTAAATTATAAAATAGGTTATTATAAAAATCATTAAAAGTAGTTTTGTTATTAAATTTTATTTCCATTTTTCATTCGCCATATTTTAGAAAAATTAATAGGAATTTAACATTAAAATATGGGGTTTTTTTACAAAATCCAGAGCTTCTAACACCTATTGCTTTAAGAATAAATTTTCATTTAAAATATTCAAATGTTTTGCTATAAAAAAATATATCTACCCGGATGATTTTGTTGTGGAAATAAAAAATAGGGTCACCCAAGTAAAATTTTATTGTGCTGCCATCTATCATAAATTTAAATAAACTAAAGCTATGAAACTAATCTGGAACTTAAAAGGAATAACACGAGGAACATACCCTTATTTCTACATCAATGTTGCATCATCACATTCTCAGAGAGAACATCTTCGAAGAATATCAGGCTATTTCTTCCAACCAGAAGTATATTTTTTTCGAGACAGAATTGGGCAAGATCACAAAGTGATGGTTTAATGGATTTTGTTTATGTGACATTATTGGAGCAAAAGGTATTTTTTTACAAGCAGTTACTAGAGAAAGGTTTAAAAACGTCAACGATTCTGCAAGAAAAATAATATGAATTTTTTAATTCCTAATAAAACATATCTAGTAAATTTTCAATAGTTTCAATGTTATTTATCACGAAAAATTCACTTTGCAATGTTATTTTCTTATACAACATAACACAGTAATAATTTTCCAATTATGTGTCTTAAATAAATAACAATTTATCAGAAGCTCTCCCTCTGAATTAAATTTATTTATTTCAATGGCTCAAATACCCAGCAATGCTCAGAGAATTGAAAGGAGTTTTTCCGCCTCCTCAAGTTTTGCCAGAGTAAAAAATTAACATCTAGTGTTTTAGGACACAATTACATTAATAATTTACAGATGTCAAAAATTTATCAAATTTCTTCTTTGAGTTTATTACAGATCAGCTTAAGATTCAAAAAATTTTAAGTTAGTTGATGCTCATAGCAGTTTACTGCAGTGTCAATGTTGTTGGCACCAAAACTAAAAAATATCAAAAAAAGAAGCCAAATGAAGAAAAATTAGGTGTGTGTGTGTGTGTGTGTGTGTGTGTGTGTGTGTGTGTGTGTGGTGTGTGTGTGTGTGTGTGTGTGTGTGTGTGTGGTGCGTGCGTGCGTGCGTGTGTGCGTGCGTGCGGCGCTATTCGCCGTATTTTACAGTAAGTTACTTCAATCACTTTAAAAGCTATATTTCTAAATGTCAGAAAGAAGTCACTAACTGTACTTTGATTACAATGTCACATTGTTAAGCTATATGAAGGCTACTGACGACGGATTTCGTAGTTTAGTCCGGCGAAGGGGTGAACGACGTCTGATTTGATACTCCTCCCTAAACGTCCACACCAGACTAACATGATTTTTTTGAGCCACGGCAAATTTAACGTGCCTTTCAAAAATGTTAAAAACTTCTTGGAAATAAATTGCATGGATCAATAAATATGAGAAAAGACCTATACAAATAAGTGACTTAATTCATATCTTATATTGCCTGTAAGTAAGTGATTAACACGTGCCTGGTAATTTTTTAAAAATTTATGAAATGCCGTATGACTGTTATCCTTTATTTGAGTTCTGCTTTGCTCAAAGCTTGATGACATGTTTTTATAAGCGTATTAATAAATGCATAACAGCATATAGCACAAATACATGTTTAAAAAATAAACTATTCTGTATAAGTAACCCCCCCCCCCCTAAAATGTACGTAAAACATATGTCGTACGCTTCTTTGTTCGAACGAAACCTAAATTTTAAAAAGTTACGGCTATTAGACACAAAATGTTCACGGAAAAATCTTTTAAAAAACTGCTAGATTTTTCCGAAATTTCATTTATTTCCTATTTTTATTGTTGAAAAAATTGAGAAACATTTGTAGAACAAAAAGAGCTATAACATATGATTTCTGGTAAATTCAGCTATTTATGAAAAACACTAAAAATTTATAGCTTCCATGTTTAAAATTTTACAATTACTTTTTTTCCCTCTAATGGGGCTGTGTATAGGTATCTTTACCTTTGCAGACCTACTACATTCACAAGGAGTTGGTATCACTTTTTAGTGCGGCACCCTATAGGCGATACCAAATTCCGCAATGAATTTTGACGCCCAGTTTCCTTCCCAGAGGGAGGCACCTGAGCTCTGACAATGCGAAATTGTACTTAGGAATTTAATTTTGCCAAAAGCACACAAGCCAAATGGGTACACAAGGCATTTTTACATGAAGCATAATTATGCGATATGGACGCTGTCGGTTTTCTGCATCATGAAAATCCACAGTTTTGAACCGGGGTCGAACCCGCAACCATAGGTGAAGAAGGCCAGCGACAAACCAACTCTATAAGGATTAAACAATTTGTTAGTCTAGCGCAGGGGTGGCCAACCTTTTTGGGAAGCGTGCCACAATCTGATAAAAAAAAATTACGCGTGCCACTTTCAACTTTTCCACCAAACTAAAAAATATACAAAAGGGAAAAAGTGTTACTTATAGGCTTATTATGGGTTATTGACACCAAAAACATACTTTTAAATGCAAGTTCTATACAGTGAAAATGTAAAAAGAAAATGGTATAACAAATAAAACAAAAGTAGAAACTTATATTTTATTGTTGATAAATTTTTACAGGATCAGTCAGTTAGCTAAGGTACAAAATAAAAATAAGCAACTTGAAACATTTCATTTTAAATGATTACTAAGTAGTTTCTTTATGTGGCTTTTGAATCTGTAGTTTTTTTTTACTAAATCATCTATCTATATTTGGATTAGTTCGTGAACAAAATTAGGTGTTTTAGGTGCATATCAGTTAATTTTGAGCGATATTTTGATTTAATTACGTTCATAACAGAAAACATTTCTTCACAAACATATGTTGATCCAAACCTAAAACAATATCTGACCGCTAAATCATGTAAATTTGGAAAATTACTTGGTGGCACAAATTTCCAAAATTTTATGTAATTCGGATCATTTGCGGTTAAAATAATTTCCTTATATTTGCTTTTCAGAGTAATATGGTGCTGTAGGTGAATAATTTCAATTTGTAGCTGAGGTGGGTAAGAATTAATATCTTGAAGAGAAATCGAAAAAGGATTAGTGAAAAGTTCAGTATTTTTTTTATCATCTTTAAAATTCTCAAACCTGGCACTGAAAGAATCCTGCAAAATGGATATTAAATTTTTAAATCTATCATAGTTAGGAACATTACTAACTTTGGCAGATAATTCCTGCATGAATGGGAAATGAGTTAATTTTTCTCTCCAAAATCCAGACAAAAAAGCAAAAGTTTGTTCACAAAAGAAGATATGACCAACTAGGGTAGAAAAAATACAACTTTTTCCCTGTAATCTTAAATGTAAATTGTTTAAATGTTCCATTATATCGGTAAGAAAGGCTAAATCCTACAGCCAATTTTCACTCCTGAGGAGCGAGCATTCACTGGGTAGTTCATCGTTTTCATCCAGATATTCTAATACACATTCTCTCAAACTCCAAAATCTCGCAAGTGAACTTCCTTTGGAAAGCCAGCGCCACACTACAATGAAGGAGTAACTCGCCATTTTCTTCCGTTTCTTCGGGGAAAAGCGTACGAAATCTTTGTCGATTCAGAGCACTCAGTATTTTGTATGTATTTTGTTGTTTATCAACATGTATTTTGTTGATACAGCGCATCACGGGGTCATCAAAGAAAGACAAGTTTAAGTCCATGGCACAAAGAGCTTCTTGATGAATAATACAATTATACTTGAAAACTTTTCTTCCCAAATAATTTTCAAGCAATGCAACAAAACCTTTTATTCTGCCAACCATTTGTACATCTGTGCAAACACTGTCTAATTTTGTCCATTCTACTTTGTTAATTTCAATTACATTTTTAAGTTTCTTAAAAATGTCTTCACCTGTAGTCAAAACTAGTTGGCGTAAATCAAGAAGTTCTTACACAGTATCAAAATTTTCGTTCGTGTAACGCACAAAGATGCTTAATTGCGCATTGTCAGTGATATCACAGCTTTCATCCAAAGTTAATGAAAAATATTTGCAATTTTGAAGTCCAGAGACAATTTGCGTTCCAACATCCTGGCCCATGTCATCTATACGACGCATGACGGTATTTCTAGACAAAGCTATTTTATCAACCATATTTTTGACATTAAGATCACCGACATTTTGGGCGAAAATTAAAAGGCTGCTTTTTATTATCTCCTCATCAGAATATGGTTTTTCTTGCGGGCTAACAACAAAGAAAGTTCATAAGAAGCCTACACCATGGTTTCCATTTCGTCCTTTCTCTTCTGGAACAAAGATTGTTGGCCGGCTAAAGATTTCTTTTTTTTATTGATGAATTCCGTTCGCAAATTTGATCCAACAGTATATTTGCTGTTGAAAACACTATGCAGTTGTATGAAATGGCGCTCCAAGTTAAATTTTTTTGGAACTGCTATACAAATTCCACATATCAAACAAACAGGCTTGAAAGCATTTGATGTGTAAACAAGTATTGTTCTTCCCAGACAATTTTAAAATCACGTGCTGCAATATCCTCTTCATAATTTCTTTTCGATGTCGAAGGTTTACTCATAAACATATTGAAAATTTTAAAAAATTTAAACAACTACGCTCAACACTAAAATCTAAAAACAATTTTAGAAAAGAAGAAAAGCTAAATGTCTTGCTAAACAGAGTTTAAAATCAACCGAGTCTGACAGCTAGAAACTATTTGCCAATGTTTCGCTACAAATTTTCTAGGCTCCGAATCCAGGATTCTGATTAGTCATGGATGCAAGTTCACACTTCCTCTGCTTTACAAAGCGGCTACTTTGTGCAGATAGAATTGCTTCTACCGTATCAACAACTACGCTCCTAATATATTACAGAATTACTTCTTGACATTACAGAAATTGTAAATAGCCAACATCTCCGGAAAAATCTTTTCATCTGTAATCATTCTGACAGCCGATAGCTATAAACTTGAGCCCTGCACGGGGAAGCTGAAATTTGAATGGAAATCTGAGATGTTAAAAATTAACCGCCCCCGAGAGAGGGTGACTTTTTGGGCAGTTTCGACCGTCCGAGAGAGAGAGAGAGAGAGAAATTATTTGTTTTTAGTCTCACGTTACTCAACCCTTTTCTCGGAATGTTACAAAGCAGTAGAATTGTAAGTTTTGGAGCATGATCTCATTTTTGGCGTTTTTCTAAAGAAAAGAAAAATCTTGCTTAGCGCCCTTAAAATCTCACGCTGAAAATTTCTGTTTCTTACATATTCTCTTCATGACAATTTTTTTTATTTTAATTCAATTAATTCAGTAATGTTTTCATAATATTTTTGTAATTTTTCAAAAAGCCTTCGCGTGCCACAATTACGACTCCTGCATGCCACAATGTGGCACGCGTGCCGCGGGTTGGCCACCCCTGGTCTAGCGTGTATTATTTATCTAAACTCCCGTTAGATGGCAGCACCAATAGCAGTTATACGCAATCCAGGAATCGGCTTTCTTGAAGAGAACAATTCCCTATTACAAACGTGGCGATTCAATTATCAAAATGTAGTAAAAAGTTTTTACTTTTAATTATCTTCGTGTTTCATGTTTTTTCTTGTGACTGTTGCATGCAGTCAATAATTCCTTTTGAATTGAAATGATGACAAAGTTTCCTCTCCGAACTGATTAAACCGATTGCAATTTAAATATATGGCGAAAAGTCATTTACGTGCTATTTATCTAAAATAATTATTATATTGCATTCATTACCAGAAAAAAACTTAAATATTCTCATAAAAAATTATTTTTTGGATAATAAACAAATTGTATTTTTAGAATTGATTACCTCAAGATCAATTAGATATTTCGTTTACTCTGTTTCTCATGACAATTATCTGTAATCAAGAAATATTATAGAAAATCATGGGAAATGAATACGATTGGGAAAAGAATAATTTATTTTTTTACATAAATACAATATATATAATGTAAAGAGTAAAAATAATCCATGATATACATCTAAATAGGCTCTGTTATCATTAGGCTCTGTCATGAAACATTTTTAGGCAGAATGTTGCTTTCTTTTTTTTCAGCTAAAAAGAAGAAAGAATAGAACAGTTAGAAGCATTTGTTTAAAAAAAAAACAAATATTAGGCTAAACAAAAGGAAGAATGCTGTCGAAAGTGTAACGTAACTGTGCACGAATTATTTATATTATAATTTGATCCCTCTCGATTTTAATAAACTTGATAAAGAAGTGTAGTATATGTTTACATGGTACTTACGTGCTATCACAACAATGCCAACGTGCAAAATAACTCGCCATGTTAGCAATCCTAACTTCCCCTGTGCCGTATGCGCTGAATTGTCAACCATGTGCTTCCTTTCATATAATGTCGCCAATACCGTTGCGATAATACGTAAATATCCTTTATACAACTTGTATAACACTGTATTCTATGTAAGGCTAAGAAAACTTGTACCCTGAGAGCCGTTTACTTTTCTTAAAATTCTTTAAGCAAACAAAAGGAGAGGGTTCATACTTTTTCACAAAACGCTTTATTTTCTCTCTCGTAGTCCCTTAGTCGTCCTTACTAATAAAACAAAAATATTGTGTGACACCTTTCTCGTCAATTAACTTCATTAAAATTTCGGATTTTAATTCTTTTGGCACATTTTTGTGCTTAAATGCTGATCTAGTGCTTCTACTGAATCAAAAAATAGATCCCAAGTTTCTTGTTTTCTTATCTTTGATCTCCTATATAAGAATAATCTTTCTTTTTCAATTATTTTCGCTTGCACTTCTCTTCCCTCGTTCACTCACTGGAGTTGAGTGAAAGTGAACTGCATGACAGTAATATTAAAATAAGGAAAATAAAATTTCACAAAAATAAGTATGCATGAATTTTTTTACTTGAAAAAAACTCGCGCCTAAAAAGTTTTCAATTCAAAACTAAGCTCGCGTCCCCGACACGAGCACGATGGCAGAGTGGAGCCGATAAAACCGAGCAAGCGTAGCACACACGAACCTGACGCTTCATTTACATTCCCTCTTCAGCAAAACGCGCCTCAAGAAGTTATCACTTCAAAAAAACCAGTTCAGTCTGCAGAAATAGACGTAAATGTGACCAAATGTCACAAGTGTAGCAATTATTGATAGTGTTCAGGATCCCGTGTAATGAACAATGTGGCTACAGCTGTACATCTGTAAAATGTCGAGGCGAAGGACAGTGTGTTGATAGCAGATCGTAACTGGTTTGATGTTTTGCACATGAAGCATAATAGTCGTCGGTAGCTTAGTGGTTAGAGCATCGGACTCCAGACCGGAAGGCCTGGGTTCGATTATCGGTGCCACCTAATACCCTCTGAATACAGAAGGAGTACGTGCTCGTTAAATCAATGGGTCCGAAAGTCTTGTGGGCGGAAGCAGCTGTAACCACGGGTACAGGGGGCTGAAGAATATTTCCCTCCTCTCCAGTTCCATGCCTAAATTGTGGAGGTGGTGATGCCATCTATCGTGTATGTGCCGAGCCAAATCGTACTGTCACCTGCATGGTGCTCAAAGCTAATAGCTAACGACAGGCGTATACCTGCCCTTTGCCGCAATGAATTTCGTGGACCTCGATCTGACATCGTCAGACAGGTGCCATTAGAAACAACAGCATAATGGAAGTCTTTAAATCGTTCAGCGTCCTGTCAACGTTATGTCAGCAAGACCTCCACGATCAGTTAAAACACAGAAACTGAATTTGAAGTATTTTTTCAGGTATTAAAGTATATTGTAACATTGATATTATGTGGTGGCTTTGCTACCCTATATATATTTTATCATACTCCTTATATTTACTCGAATTGACTCTTTTTTTTTTCGGTAAAAATTTTTCTCATTTTGTTCTCGTAAACCTGAAAGCTGAATGAGCAATCCCTTTACATGTTAAAAGGATAAATTCATTATCTATGAAACAGTTTGAAATTTTAAAAAACGCCATATATATTACAAGCAAATGTATTAATTATATATATTGTAATGATCATCCCCACACTTCCACCGAGACTGACATCTGTTATTATTTATGTTTTATGTATGTACCTATAATTTTTTTACTCTAAAATAATTTCAACACCTACAAATCATGACTAATTTATTTTAAATTTCATTATGATGGAAATGAGTCCAAAATATATTCTTTTATGTTAACACCTTTCTTCTCGCTTCCGTCAAAATCACGTGGTGAAATTTTCCCCTCTATTTCTCGCGTCTGTGGTACTTCCGGGCAAGAGTGTTCAAAATTAACACCTAAAAAGATTAAAACTGTCTATTTCTTATGCCCGGAATCATGTTTATTTCTCACCAGATGACAGTGGCGGAGTATTAGTAACGTGTTTTGAGATAGTTATTTCTTATTTTAAACTAGATGTTAGCCCAATCATACATATATATTATCGATGTGTTTTTGTAACCTTGGGTCAGTTACTTAGTTCCGCTTTTCGTGAATACACGTGTTTTATGATAATATATATATATATATATATATATATATATATATATACTAGCTGACCCGGCACAAACGTTGTTTTGCCATATAAATTATTTCTAGTGAATATTTTGGTAGTCAAATAAAAAAAAACTAACTCATTTTAAGTGTGTGGGGATGTGGTATATGACTGAAAGAGGGATGGAAAGCTATGAACGATGACGGCCTATAAAAGTAACAAAACACCAAACATTCATTTTTGAATTATTTGTACTTTTATTATTTTAACTAATAAATTTCAAATTACATCTCTATCACAAATTATGACAATTAAAAAAATAACATTATCAGTCTCTTAGTGCAATGGAGTGTACGATATTTTTAGTGAGTCCATCTTTAGCCAACACAAACAAACTGAATGGTTTGGAACATGCCACGTATCCGTGGTCCGTGTGAAAACATGGTGTGCCCAAATCTAAGCCATAACCAGACTTCGTTTGGCCTTGAGACTTATTGATTGTCATTGCGTATGCCAACCTAATTAGGAATTGAATCCGTTTGAATTCAATTGGCACATCTGTGGGAATAATAGGGAATCGTCGTAGTAATGCATTTAATTCTCGGAACTTGCCATTCAAAATGCTGGCTGCGACAACATTTTCAATCAATTTTTTCATGACTAATCACATGCCATTGCACAGCCGTGATGGGTTCAAATTATGAAGCAAAATAACCGTAGATCCAACCAACAGTTGTAAATGGTGCAATGGCATGCATGGCAAATCCAATGAGCTCAGAAACTCTGCTGGATAATTTTCAGCTTTGTTGGTATCGCAAACTGCATCGATAGATTTGTATGACATCAAGTCCCCAGGCAACAACTGTTTCTACTGAATATACGTAAAAAATTCCAAAAGAATCGGTCTAGCCGTTTCATTTATCTCGTGTTACTTATTTGAAATAATGATAACAAAGTAAAAAAGTTTTTCGCAAATATTTTAGATATTTTTGTTTTATAAACCGTGCAATATATTAATTTTTGAATTAAAGATATGTATAAAAAAATGGGGAAAAAACTTTTCACTCGCCAAATTTGGTGATTTTTGATTTGCTATAGACACCTATTTTGCTATTGTAACCCATGAGCAGGGTGATTTGGACGGTGGAACAGAGAAAAGTCACACATCTGGCGCGAAACCGGTTTTCGACGCCAAGCGAAAAAACGGCGAGATAAGCAACACACAGGGGGAAAACAATTACGCGTTTTAAGGTTTTTAATTATATCTTTTCAACTAATTGCAATATTGGAATGAAAAATAGTTTACGTCCTATTCTCAGACCTACTGAATATGCGCACAAAATTTCATAAGAATCAGTCTAGTCGTTTTGGAGGAGTTTGGTTACAAACACTGTGACAGGAGAATTTTATATATTAGATATATATATATATATATATATATATATATATATTATTTAATATTGTATTACAGAGTTAATCAGGAAATGAATCGGATTCTAGTTTAATTTTAAATGGATCCGAGAGTAATTCTAAAATAACTGTTGTTTTGAAAGTTCGGTTAGTGAGTCTAAGAGCGGTTATGATGGATCTGAAGTGTCACACTAATCCGGAGGATAGACCTCAGGACCTTTGTATCCGAAGCCGAGTAACTTAACCACTACACCAAAATGATCGCCATGGTACGGAGGTGGTTATTGGCTTATATAGATGGTATCGTTACACACTCCCCTACCAGTGAGTTGGTGGTTAGGCGAACGAACGACTTAGTTGTTTTTTCGAGCGTGTTAGCTGCTGCGTCACTAGTTGTGACGGCTTTGTTGGTTACGTCATTCGTGCGTGACGGCTTTTGGTTGCATTTGCAGTGGATAGATGGCGCCACGACAGTTCAGCCAGGGTCACCAATGAAGTGGCGCACTTATCCGGAGGTCAGAACTCGCGGGACCTTTAGATCCGAAGCCGAGTAACTTAACCACTACACCAAAATGATCGCCATGTGGCGGAGGTAGTTACTGGCTTATATAGATGGTATTGCTACAGATCTGTACCGTTACCTGTGGCGTTGGTCTTTTTATCTCATGCTTTGAAATTTATCTCATAAGAAAAAATTGCTAATGTGTTTTTACATTGTGCATATAAGTGTAATAAAATTCTCCTTTATTGTTTAAAACATGTTTTTTAATGTTTTCTCCTTTGCTGGAAAACCAACATTCAGTCATAATATCCCTAAATGTTGGCTTTTTTTTAAAAAAATTAATTGTTCATATTTCATGCTAAAATTTTACCCAAAATTTAAAAATAAATACACATTTTGAACATACATTTCATTTTGTACAATTTTCTTGATTTTAAATAAGGCACTTTTATGAATTTTTTCTTCAAAATTATGCGACGTTAAGGGGTTAAACCTTTTTTAAATCCAATAAAATAGTCCACACACCTCAAATTAATTTTAATTTGCCACGAACAACCTCAGCAGTCACAAAGATCAACAAGGGTCCGTAGGAACCACTTTGAGAACCTATGACCTAGAGCCAAGAAGTAGCAAAAATTCTCGCCAACGTGGATACAATGTAATATGCAAGTAGTGTTGCAATTAATTACCCCATTTATTCTTAAATTCCGATTCGAAACATTTCAATCAAATGTACATAATATTAAAAGAGAAAGTTCAGTTCGTATACAGAGTACTTTAGTTTTTGAATTAAAATTTCGCTCATGCTTATTTGGCGTGACACTACATCCGTTTTAAAGTCTTATCTTCTCTCGAATCATATTTTCTGTAAATATCTATAAGCCCAAGAGCTGACCGATTTTTTTCTTTTATGTTAATCTTTCTTTTGTAAGTATTTAACGTGTGTAATAAAAATAAATGTTATTTTTATTAAAGAAAAATCTCCACTAAACCGGTTATTATAATAATTTCCAAAGATTATTTCTCACCATTTTTTCACACACTTATGTAGCCATACAGTGAAAAAAATCATAAACAATGTGGTCACAATTACTATGATGGCAGGAACCCAAGATGTCTTATCTGAAAGTACAAAATTAATATAAATATATTACATATAATGATAATTTCGATAAAATAATAATTTCATGCGTACATATATATTCTATAATCCTTTATCTTAATTTTCTTGAAAGGGATTTTCTTTAATTCATGGTGAGCCTGAACTCTCCAGGGTATCTCGTGATATTTACAGTATTTCCAAAAATAAACCGATCAATTAAAAGCGGAGAGGGCGGTTTTTCCTCTAAAGTTTGCCCTAAATTCGAAATCTATATATAAACCGAATTGATCTTTTCCGTGATTTTTAAAAATGTTATCACGAGGGAAAAAATGAACCCAAGCTGGTTAAATGAAATATTTTTCAATCAAATTGCTAACAAATAAAACCGCCACGAAGATTGTTTTATTTCTGGTAATCCCGTCTGAAGCTAAAATACTTTTTTCATCCACTTGTTACCTTGCACAATATGTGAAAATCATACTTTGGAAAATGAAGCTAGAAGAAAAATTCGTATACAGCACGTGATTGTCGACCTATGTTTCCTGATTTGGCGAAAAACTCGCCGCATAAGGATGTTATGCTCTCAGATATCCCAAAGAGTAAATATGAGTTTTTCGAATTATTTGGAAACTCGAATTCTGACACTGACTTTGAAGGATTTAAGAAACTTTTTCTTCTTTTAGAATAAAAGCTCCATTCGAGATTCCCAGAAAGTTAAAAGATTAAAATAACTTGTGCATGATAAGTGTGAATGTTAAAAAATCGTTTTTTCTAAAGTCCATTTATCCGAGATTAGCGAATCCGTATATTAGCCGATTCCCTTCCTTTCACTTTAAAAAAATTCCAAAATTTCTCGGCTTATATATGGAAACATGTGGTAATTCTTTTCTTTTACTTGTGTAACGGAAAATACAATTTTAACTGTAGAGGCTATTCGAGCTGAGAAGAGGCAATACTGCATCAGCCAACGAATCTCTGACCAATCAGTCTGTTGAAGTCCGGAAATCATCTAAATATGGAAAGTTTCAGTGGCTAAGTGGTAGTGTAACGCGCTTTCACGCTACAGGTCTGGGGTTCAAATCCCGCGATGGGCAAGGTTACCTCAGACTTTTATCCCTTCAGTGGGTCGATAAATGAGTACCAAGCTTGCTTGGGAACTGAACACTGGGGGTTTCACTCCAGACTGACCACTTAAAAGAAATATCTGTACATATGTGTGTGCACCCCAGCACCTAAGGTCACGAAAACTGAGATAAGCACAGTAGGACTTGGCACACACATGGACTGTTGCGTCACTGAGTTCAGTTAAGGAAAGTTTCCTGTAATAGAAGTACTTTAGATTGCGTTATTCCCTACTGCCGGAGTAGGAAACTATTTTGGCGCACGGGCTATAGAGTGGTAGTGGAAAATTATTTAAAATGATTGCATTCATTAATTGACTTTGCATCTCAGAAAAGGTGCACACTGTACTATAAAAATAATATAATTTTATTGATTATTATTTTAATAAATATAAGTTAAATAAAATAGTGGGAGATTTATTCAATTTATTCATGTCATCTACAGCAGTATTAATCACTTTAAAGGAACAGAAGTACCCTATCACACTTTTCTTCAACTTTTTTAAATCATATTTCTTGATGAATTTCTCATCATTGCCTGTGAGCTTTGTCATTTAATCTGATCTTCATGCAAAAACACTTTGTACACAAATATATGTTGACTCAAACATAGAAAACATTTTCTGTCTACTTAGTTTTCAAACGGTCTTGGGTGGTCACAAAATAACACTTTGCGAGCCTCTAGTTGCCAACCCCTGCACACAGCTCAGTACTCATTTATTAACAATCCTCATTTTTTTATTTACTTTTTTTGTAGAAAAATAACAATGAGTCCCCAAAATCATCTAACCAAAATTCATTACCAAAATTATTCTAAAGGAAATTATTTTTCCATTTTTTTGAAAATTCAACCACTTTGAGGCAATATAAAAAATTAGAGAAGTTATTTTTTTAATTATAAATCTCCTATATATAATCTCCATAACATAGGATATCATTTCCGCAGAGGCAAGTCCCGATTAATGATCATTTGTTTTTCTTTATTAACCCGAGACTCATCTTAATATATACACTGAAGTGCCACTGAATTACTGATAACAAGGGTTATGCAGATTGAGTAGCTCTGCGCATCATTAATGCGCAAGTGAGAGCGCTGTGGTAACTGCATATATATAGCGCGTACTGTTTTTATTCTCTGAATTAATTCTAAATTAATTGTTGGAATTTCAAGCATCGGTAAACTGCCTGATTTAGACGCCTTCGATCGCGGACAAATCGTAGGTACACGACGCATGGGCCATTTAGTTTCCGAAATCGTCAGACAGTTAGGGTTTTCAAGGTCGACAGTGTCAAGAGTATACTAAGAATACATGCATAGTGGACAAAAAAAGTAGCGATCGGGCAAACTGCAAAGGGCAATTAACCTTGACAGTGTATGATGAGAGACGGCTCAGGCGTATAGTACTTATCCAGCGAAGCCAAATATTAGCTCAAATTATCACCCATTTGAATGATGGTGCCATTCGTACATTCACTAAATGGACTGTGCAATGCTCACTTCATCGTATGGGTTTCGAGAGCCGTTAACCAACCAGAATACCATTGCTCAGTGCTCGCCATCGAGCTGCACGTCTTGCCTGGGCAGGAGAGTGCAGAGACTGGAATGTAGAGGACTGGAAACGAGTAGCGTGGACTGGTGAATCTCGATTCCGACAACTTAACGCCAACGGGTGGCTGAGAATATGGCGTTAGATTCAGGAAGGCATGGATTTTTCATGCCCGGTTGGAACTGTACAAGGGTATCATGGTCTGGGGTATTTTTTCGTGGCACTGTTTGGGATCATTGGTGCGTGTACCAACTTCCCTCTAGGCAATTCGTTACGTAGAGTTCTTGGGGATCACCTCCATCCGTCTATGCTGTTCTGTTATCAGCACAGTAATGCAGTTTTCCAGCAAGACAACTATATATCTTACAAGTCCCGGTTGGCTACTGGCTGGTTGAATGAGATTCCTCTGCCTTTTCTGTCATTAATTGGCCACCTAGAAACCCAGACTTAAATCCTATTGAGAATCTTTGGGATGATTTGGAACAAGGCGTTAAAGGCCATCACACAGCACGAAACTTACTGAATTATGGATAGCTTTAGCCAATATTTGGCAAGTCATTCCCGTGGAACGTTCACAGAAACTTGTTGAATCTATGCCTCGTTGTGTGGCAGCCGTTTTCAAACCAGGAGGAGGTCCAGCTCGTTACTAGGCAGGCATCCCTACTTCAGTGGCACTTCAGTGTATATTATATTACTTCTTTATCGGCAACAAACTTATTTATGAGGTCATGTTAATTCGCTCAGGAACTATGCTGTACCTGATTAGGGCACTTGTACTTTATGTTGACGGCTTTAAAAGGGCAGGAATCTTAAAATGTATAATTATCTGACAGTCTTATTCAAGATGTAATTTCGACCCAGATTTCTAAATTGAGTTAATGCAGAAATCTTACAGAAATTAGCAAACTTTGTACATTCTGTTTGAAATTTAAGTGATTTTCTAATGATCTTAATTATTTAGAGTTGGTATTAATTTTTAAAGCAGATTCTTTACACTCTACGCAGCGTGTATCTTGTGGATTGACGTTCATGTTGGCAGGTTGGTAGCCTGGCTTGCACATGCATTTGAAAGTCCCGGGGAGGTTGTAGCACTGTATATTTTCCCAGGAAGGGCACGTCCACGAGTCTTCCCGACATTCGTCGATATCTATAAAAGAATTATCTATCATTACAAAAACAACAATCCTTTGATAAATCTGTTGATGTACAATCGTCACAAGACTGAGATATTTTATATAACTTTCGAAAATTTTATCAGATCTTCACAAAATTGGTACCAATGTGTGTTTATGTCTTAAATTAAACTAATTTATGATGTTGATGAATTCATTTCAACAACATACATATGTAATTCGTGTAAAATCCAACTTAAGCCCACACTTTTAGCAAAAGTATTCCAAATTACCCTAGCAGCTCTATATATTAGACTTCTATTTATAAAGATAATAAATTCACCAAATTAATGATAGATAAAGGTGTACATTAAAATAGGATTCAACCATATGATTCAAAAATTCATTTCAGTTGTATTAACGGCACACTATAAACCTGCACGAGGGCTCATGGTGACGAAAATCATAATTTTGATACTCGGTCAAGTGACGAGGAAGACCTCTGAGCTTGTACCCATCTACAGACTACCATATCACGCGAACTTTGAGCTCAATAGATTTAACGAGTTTCAGCCCCCTCTACAGAGAGGGTCTTCAGTGGCATCAGAATTCGTACCCACAACAGCAGTGTTAGCAGCAGGACTGTCCGTCGAGAGTTAAAAAACTTGGGATTCCATAGTCGTGGAGCTGCTCACAAGCCAAACTTCACTCCACAGAATGCAAAGCATCGATTGAAAAATGGTGTAGAGCTCACCGTCATTGGACATGTGGAAAACTGTTCTTTGGAGTGATGAATTTCGCTTTACAGTCTGGCAGTCGGATGGACGCGTCTGGGTTTGGCGGATGCCCGGCGAACGTTTCTTTAGTGACTGCATTGTGCCGACTGTTAAGTTTGGTGGTGGAAGCATAATGGTCTGGGTATGTTTCTCGTGGTTTGGCCTGGGTCAGTTAGTTCCTGTGATTGGAAACATGAACTCTGAGATGTATGTGGACATTCTGGACAATGCTGCACTCCCAACTCTATGGCAATATTTCGGGGAAGGCCCATTTCTTTTCCAGCACGATAACTGCTACATTCACACATCGAGGCTTGCACAGACGTGGTTTGACGAAATGGGTGTTCAAAAACTGGACTGACCTTCTCAGAGCCCCGATCTAAGTACCATAGAACACCTTTGAGACGAATTAGAGCGCAGATTACGTAGCCAGCCAAATCGACCATCCTCACTGCAAGCACTCACTTCAGCTGTGATGGACGCCTGGAAGGCAATTCCTATGGTCACCTATCAAAATTGGTGGAAAGTCTTCCCAAACGTGTGCAGGCTGTTATCCGTGAAAAAGGGGGACCAACATCATATTAATATGTGCCTCAGGACGCTCTAAGTCCATACCACTGGGTGTCCGGTTACTTTTGGCCAGATAGTGTATTAACATCGATACCAATTTTGTTCAACTGCAATAAGATCTGTAAAAGTTGCTAAAAGTATCCATTTTTTTTTCTTTCATTTTTGACCAATACTAAGCTTTTATTTTTAAATTTACCAAAAATGCCAAATTTTGTAACGAATATTTTAAAAGTACAGGAAGAAAAAAGACTTGGGACACACAAAAACAGTTTGAAAATTGTACCTTCACAAGCTTCGTATTTTTCTACCTCTGAACAGCGGCAATTCTCCCCTCTGTATCCTTTCTCACATTGGCATGTGAAGCTTCCGATGTTGTTCATACAAATTGCTGTATCGTGGCAAGGATTCTCCTGACACTCATCGATATCTAGAAAGCAAATTTTCAACGCTTTGTCATGCAATCAATTGAATTACGAGCAGAAATATTCAGAATTACGTGTTGCATACTCTCTTTGTTTCTTAAAGGACCTTATATTTTTCTCATGTGTATTATAAAGATGGAAATTGGCGAAAATTAAAATAAACTTGGCAAAAATTAAAATAAACTTGGCAAAAATTAAAATAAATTTGAGGAAATCTCTTAGAAAACATATCTCAGCCTTTTGGAGAAGAAAGGTTTTTTGAAAAAATTGCTCT